>ML779905.1:1037396-1057279 GCA_009831015.1 Picea engelmannii | reverse complement strand
GTATCCATTGTACGTGCTAACTATGAAGAAAAATACGCTGTAAAAAGCCAGAAATCTTACGTGAAATCTTACGGTCGAAGCAAGGTAGTGCCATACGACCTAGGGTGCTAAAAGTGAAATTTTTTGAGTTGGACCACAGGTCCGTGATAGGTGGTGTCAGATCTAACTTGAGTGCTCTTCACCACGTTGGAGAAGGAAATAGTTGGGTGGAAATAGATATTTTCATCATTGTTTGGGTGCTCTTCACTGTGCCTTGGCAGGCTTGGAATGAACAAGAGGTTCTAAGATAAATCTGGCAGGTGGGAGCTACGATGACTTGAAGATAGTGTGTTGAACTAGAACAAATCCATAGCCTTGGTGCAATAGTCGGTATCTTGGACAGATTGTTCCACGCATAATTGGTAAATATTTTCATTTGGATGACCACACAATGATCTTGGGATAGGGCTTTCTCAAGCTTGCCAAGGTAGTTCTCATGCCCCCCAAAAATGTTTGATGTTCTTAGATGGAACCAAAACTTGTGGTGTAACTATGATGAATACAAGAAAGTCGGGAGGGTGCCAAGAATGTTCATTGTAAAGTTGATTGAGATAGCTAGTAAGGCCACAAACAAACCTAGTGTTGTCACACAATAGCAAGACAAGTTGGTTTCAAATAAAGGAATTTTGGATATTTAGGATAGTTTTTTCCACTTAGAGAGTGGGTTGGAAGCAATGGAGACTTTATTGAATAAAACTTTAGAAAAGTTTGAATGATTATGTGCTTTGATGAACTAGAGACAAGACATTGGAGGTAGGATGAAGCTTGCACCACCACCAACAACAAGAGGTCATGGCCAAGGCACTCACCAAAGTGCAATTTGTAGCACTACATATGGTGCACTTGAGAAGGCGGTTTAGATGGATGCCATGTTTTCATTGGAAAATGACCTAAGTGTTGGCTCTGAGGAGTGCAAGGAGGAACCCATACAACATGATTCTTAATTGCAAGATGTTGGATCAATTGAAGGAAATATTGGAAAATCCAATCCTTTGATGGGTGTATTTCAACATTGTGAAGACATACAAGTTGAGAGAACTATTGGCATTGTTTCATATGGGTCATAGGACTTAGAGATGATGATCTTAGAGGTCACTTAAAATAAAGAGTTGAGTAACTCTGTTAATATGTGAGACAAGACGAGACAAAAGAAAGAAAAGGAGGGAGGGGATCCTTTGGTGATTGCTGAAGCAGTGCATGATTCAACAGACTTTAGTGAAGGAAAAGGGTTGGAATTTTTGGCTTCGTAGTTTGTTGATTGTTCTAAAGAAGCTTGGGGTGAAGGCTATTGGTTCCTGCTAGATTTGTTGAAGGAACTTGCAAGATATGACTCTTAGAAAGATAGTCAAATCTGACACAAGGAGAGGATGATTTTACGGCCATCGCCAGATACTTGCACAAAAGACATGAGTATGACGAGCTTGCTGAAGAATTATATAGTGGAGAAAGTTTGTTTTATCAGGAGGATGAAACTTGTGGCAATGGCAGTAATCCATGCTCATCATCCTCTTCTTCACATTAAGGTTGTTTTAGGTGGCTTGCTGCGCAAGAAGTGGGATAGTGAGCATCATGAATTTCCATGGAGTTGGTGCCTTGGAAAACTTTGTTGAGTTGCAGGAGGTGACTTAATAGTTTTGTGGAAGGGGTGGAGACATTTTCTTTGTTCAATAGAGTTGTATAGTAGACTAAAATGTGGATGGAACATATTGTTTTTGGCATAGCATTCTCATGGTTTAGGTGCCATAGTTGGATTGATCACCCAACTAGTTCAAGACATGGGGGGAGTCAATGTGCAGAAACATGGTAGATTGGTCAAAGTAATGAAGTAATAATAAGTTTGAGAAATGAAACATTGGATAGTTGAGTTGAAACAACAACAATAGGAAAAAACAATAATGTTGGACAATTGATTTGCATCAATACAAATTGAGTGACCTTCTTGGTGAAGGTTGGATTACAAAAACAACAATGAGAATGGAAGCAACATGGGCATCTGATAAAATAGTGTGACATAAATGGGAAAATGAACTTTAGTTGAAAGTTAATTTGAGCAATGGGTAATTGCATGGTACTAGAATTGTGAAGTGATTGAAGGAGTCCACTGCGAATTGATGTATAAATTTGAGCAACAAACCTTAGAGAACAACATAGTTCTTGGAGATGTTGCCAACAACAACAACAACAGGTTTAATTGGAGGAGGATGTAAGGCCCTTGCCATGGAGTTAGTGATTGATGCCTCCACCCAATCATTGAGATAGTCATTCACAAGATTCAGTTGGTTGCAAAGTTGGATGAACATGCCTTGGGCAGTCTTGCACAACAACAATGTTAGAAAAACAGGATCCTAGAGCAATAAAATAAAACAAATGTAGAAATAAAACACAGAAGATACACAATACAATAAAGAAAAAGATATACATGGTTCACCTAGTGTGGGCTACGTCCATTAGAGAAATTGACAGGTCCTTCCTTTATTATTATCCAACAAATGAAGGGATACAACATACAACACTCTCATTGTAACTTCCTCTTCTTTCTCTCACAATCTCCTCTCTTAGAATACAATATTCACTCTACTACACACACAACCACAATACAATTCCTCATAAAAGAGGGTTGCCTTCTAGGGAAAAAAAAACTAACATAACTTCTACCGTCATATCTGCCCACACACCCCCAGTTAAGAAATGGGATCCAAATAGGGCTGAAACAAATCTCTGAATCAGGAAGATAATTACGATCCACAACCAACAAACAAGGCATGGCTAACTACTAGATAGCTAGCAAAACAATCTGGATAAATATGTTAGCAAGATGAGGGTTGTCATTTGACGTTCCCTATAGAGGTTGCGCAATGACTTGGACAATGGACATTCCTTGGCTCATGGGTGCACGATGAAATAATTCCTTGACTTGTGGGTGTAACACCTTAGTCAGTGGGCAGGAATGCCTAGAAAATTGGGCGTGCATCTCAAAGATGGATGTTGGCTCGTCATGACGTGAAGAACATGAAATGGAAAGGAATGCATCATGCATTGTTCAAGTGGGACGGTTGTGATGGTTGGGCACACAATACATTTGGATTCCTTGGGAACGAGCACAAGATTAGTCGGACAAGTGGACCAAAGGGGCTGAATGTTCCAATACTTAGCAGACAAAGTGGAGTGGATTGCACATTGGGTGCACTTGGACATGGAGCATGGTGCAAGGCACCTTAGAAGAATGAAATGAAAAGGCACCTTCCACTATAAAAAGAGGATGCCTCGATTGTGCAAATTCATTCATCAAGTGGATATTATTGAAGAGTTCAATTAATGAATGATTGGAAGAGTGGACAAAGAGTTATGTGAAGTGATAAGTCTAGATTTTGGCACAACAAACAACTTGGACGTTGGTTGAGTCTTAGGTAGTCTACATGAAGGACTTATACAACTTGGCAAGTGTCTAAGGCATGGAAAATCTAGATTAAGTCTATTGCAAGTGAGGAAAGGGAACTGCAGGAGGAAGATCCATGGATTCTTGGGGGGTTGGATTGTGCAAGTATTTTGGGTAGCAAGCATTTGTGCATTGAGTTATTTGTACATCTATAATAAAGTCACATGCAGTTGTTCAAAATCCCTTGTTGTATCTTTGTAACATTCTTCATATTGATAAAGTTAAAGCATTTGATTTGGGTGTTGCCCATACTTTTGTGTTGTGGTCTCTCTCCTTGTTGGATGTCATTATTCATTGCATTATTTTGGATGGCTAAGTAGGATGAATATTAGCTAAGTATAAAAGTATTGTTGGAATACTTTAAGGTCACAGTTGGACATGTGCCTATTGTTAGAGAACTTGGTTGTATTGAACTTAGTTGTAAAGCTAACAAATTGTAGCTTAAGGCATAGTTATGGGAGATACCTTAGGTGAAGAGACATAGTCTGGTTATAGGAGGCATAGGTTGGTTAACCCATGCGACCAAGGCAAGGAAGTGTCGCATGATGCAATGTGTGGAAAGTGAAATTTTGGGTAGGACTGTAGGTCCTTGAAGTAAGGGTATAGATTTTATGGATACTAAATGTATTGATTTTTGTATTCACATCAACCCCTTCTTGTTCATTCATCAATGCCATCCTAAGATGTCACAATCTAACCTCAACTTCAAAGTTTACTAACCCAATTTGGGTCTTGTCTTACTCTTAAAATTCTCAAATGTAATGAGATCAACCAAAGTCATTAACAAGCAAAATAACTCACAAAGTGTACTGAATCGTTGCCACAAGCTTTTCTCCCTTATTCATAAAGTAGTTCCAATTATGGAATTTCAAAGTATAACAAGTGTCTATGATCTTATCAACTAGAATTAGATATCTCTTCGAACTTGGAACACATAATATACCATAAATGCTTGTTGTAGGGTCCATAGCTAGAGGTAGGAGTATCACAATAATTGGAGGAGTTGGACTTTGCTAGCATGTTCATAGAATGATAAAAATGCTTGTTGTAGGGTCCATAGCTAGAGGTAGGAGTATCACAATAATTGGAGGAGTTGGACTTTGCTAGCATGTTCATAGAATGATAAAAATATCTTGATGGTGTCCATATCCATCTTAGAGGGAACCAAGCCCTTAAAGCTACTTGGTGATGGTTGGGAACCTATGTAGCTTGTTAATGCCAATCCTTTGGTGTCTAGATGGAATCCTTTTGTGAATGACCATGACCAACCTCCTCCTGTGATTGGCCTAGTCACTTCTTAGTGCTATCTAATTGAGCTTATGCTCATGTTATGGTGATTTAATATTATTTTCTTATTACTATTTTACGACTATGATTTTATGTGTTTAATTGTTGCAAGCTTATATTTTATTTATTTATTTTCAACATCAAATACGAAAATGTTTTAAGTTCAATCAATCTACAATTTTTTGTTTTCTATTGAATTTTTCAAAATCACATAACAACACACCATTTTTTTTATATCAAAAATATTTTAATACTAATAATAATAATAATAAATAAAAATAAAACTTTAATTACAAAATAATATACCATAAATATCCTTAGTCTGAACTCCATTATAACATACTTTAACAACTCTTCCATGGCCAGAACTCCATTATAACATACTTTAACAACTCTTACATTGTCAGAACTCCATGATAACATACTTTAACAACTCTTCCATTGTGAATTTAATAACATGAACATTGTCCAAGACATTTACTTCCTCAATGATTTGTGGGAAGAGAACCAATAAGTCTTCTTGTGATTCATAATTTATAATATTAAATTTGAAAGGGTGAATGTAAATATTGTATGATAAGCATTTTTTTTTTCCATCTAAGTATTATTATTAGTCCCTATTAGGTGGTATATTTTCCACTTGAAAGTAAAACTACATTGACTTTGTATTAATTTATTTTCTCAGATCAACAAATTTACAAAGTTTTATATGGTTTTAAATAAAAAATAAATTATATTAAATTGTTTTTTAAATAAAAAATAAATTCATTTTTTTTTTTTAACTAGCATTCATTCAATTTTTTTAATTAGAGGGCTTTCAACTGTACATAAATCTCCATAGGAATGGTTTGGCTTGTCGAATTTGAAAAAATTAAAATTAAAATTAAAAACTCTTGATTTATAACTCTTGTCATGAAAATAGCATAATTCATTTTAAGGGATTTTAATAGTGGGAAACAAAATTGCAAAACCGTGAAGAATGCAACATTTATTTTACTTGTTGCCCAATTTATCTCACAATCCAAATAACTTGGAGGTTGTTGTTTTGAACCCTAAATTACAGGCCAACCTAGACGAAGCATCCTATCCTCAAACTCGCCTAGAATCAAATCAAACAACTAGGTATTCCTCATGTGCTTAAACTTTCTTTTCATCCAAGAAATCACCTTTTTTTTTCATCTCATTTACGAAAGATAACTTTATTAAAAAACATGGAAATAGTGGGTGTAGCCTTTGATACTTATATTTCTTCATTTTTCGACATTGGATTTGACTACAATAAAGATAGTGGTTTAAACGTTCTACAAAATGATTTTTCTTTGACGATACAAGGAGATTTACTTGAAATCCGGCAAGAAATGGTTAGATCCACAGATTTGAGTGATTATTTCTATATAATCAGAGTGTCCCAAGGGTTTTTCGGCATGCTAACTCCATTTTTGCATTCAGAAATAGATTTTAAACAACAAAAAATAGTGATTTCGAGCAGATTTATATCACCAGATTTCGGTGAAAAAATCCATTTCATAGAACAGTTAGACAACGCGACATTAAAGTGCTCTACTTTGTTACTACTTCATTTGATGTAATAATATATCTAACTAACTCTTTTTCTACTCTTTTTGTTGAAATATCGTTAAATTCTTATTTTGTAGATTTTATCACTGCAATCTAAGTATTTTTACGCAATATGTATATATTTGTGTATATTTCTCAGTTCTTTGATGTTATTCGAGTTTGATTTTGAATTTTTTCTTTGTATTTATAGGACATTGTTTTTTCTTTGTTCATATCAATGTTTTGGGCCATCTTTGAGTAGGCTCATTCTTTTCATTGCATTCTTGTCACAAGGGTGAACATAAAGATTGGGGAGTGCAATGAATTTATGTCTAGCGCTAACTATGGAGATGAATAATTTTCTACTTTATTGAATCTTGCAAGGCTAAATGTTTTGCTCATCTCAAATTGGTATGATTCTCCTATTGAGGTCAATAATGAGCAATCTCTTGTTAGTGATGACCTTGCCACTCTATTCAATGATGATTTCTATGTAGAGATATTCAATAGCTATCCTTAAGACCTTCAATATCAAATCAAGCTTGGTATCTTGGTTCTTGACACTAGAAGAAAATGCTTAGTGTGACACAAATTGTTGATCTTCCATGAGACTTCAAATTTCATCTTTAACTACACGATGGGGTATTGAAGATAGTTTGTGTATCAAGACAATGTGAAAAGGAGCTAATTCATTGAGTTTGGACAATTGGTAGTCTTGAGAAAGTAATTGGCGTAGGCTAACTAGGTTGCAAATGCTTTCATATTGAAGATTGTGGTTGGAATGAGGAAGATGACCACAAAAGCATCCATATTTATAGTATCTTGAAGTGGTATGTATATACTATGTGTGGGCTAAGACAAATATCAAAGGGAAATATCAAGTTTGAATTATATTAGCAGGTTATTGTGCTAGAATAGCAGTAGTCAAATAAAACTATTTTAAATGTCTAGTTGGATAATCATTGTAAAAGTTCTATGATATATAATCCAAGTTTACCTCAAACTTATCATGATCTATCGATATTTATTAAAATATTCTGGACAGTTTTTGTTGGGATCCTAGTGGTCTTGTGTATTTGACCAAAATTTATGAAAATATAGCATTTGATGATGTATTCAATGTTGTTACCTTTGTGTTTCATTTTTACTATATCCACTTCTCTTCCAATTATGTTTTAATGGAATTTTAGCTAGTAGTTACGATCTTATGTGAAACATCATGTTTTTTTTTGTTTATGCTATATGGAGATTCCAAATGACTTTTGTATCTCAAATGCATGAATTTTTAAGAAAAAATGTTCTTTCATTTTTGCTATATCCACTTCTCTTCCAATTATGTTTTAATAGAATTTTAGCTAGTAGTTATGATCTTATGTGGAACATCATGTTTTTCTTTTGTTTATGCTAGATGGAGATTCCAAATGACTTTTGTATCTCAAATGCATGAATTTTTAAGAAAATTTGTTCTTAAAGATCATTATGATCCCTTTGTTATTACGGTCCAATTTTTCTGTATTTTTGCAATTTGTTAGTAATTCTTACCAGCTAGTTAGCAATGATTGAAATTTCAACATTATAAACTAATCATTGTTGTTTCCATGATCGCATTTTATCATAAGCTAAAATTTATCGTTCTCATTATTCAATAGTTAAAATTTTCTCATGTTCAAGATGCTATATTTCCATTACATTCTCTAAATATAAACTTTGAAGTTTAAGATATTACCCCTCTATGTTTAATCTATGTTTTTTTTTGTTTCCATACCCACTTTTATTTGTCATAGTCATTGTGGCATAAAATTTGTGAAGTTCATCATTTGAACTTTTTGTAAGGATTCTTTCCGTACCCACTTTTATTTGTCATAGTCATTGTGGCATAAAATTTGTGAAGTTCATCATTTGAATATTTTGTAAGGATTCTTGAGTATGTGCCAAAATAAATTTCCTCAGACTATGCTAAATAATGGACTTTAGCATTAGCAGTGTTTTATTTGAAAGATGCATCTATTACTTTTGATATAAGGAATAATAGTTGGCATGTCTTTCTTTTATAGACTTGTTGGTAATGTTTAGACAATTTCTTTTATTGTAATTATCAATATTTTTAATTTTTCAAGTTGCTTTTATTACTTGATTATGTTTTCTTTTATCAATTATCAAAATAGTAGTTTTGGCAACTTGTCTGAAATGGCATGTCAAGGATTTCATAGAAAAATGACCATGAAAACATGTGCACTATATTTTTTTTTAAGTGTTTATTTTCGTTACTATATTGATATAGATTTATGAACGGAATGAAATGAAACATAGATCTATAATATTAACACATAGATACAATAAAAATTGACTTTTATTAGATGAGAAATATGTTGAAATTGTAAAAATGCAGACTGAAACAAGCTTGCTAGAATGGTGACAACTTATCTCTGAGAAGAGATGTGATAGCTACACTCATTCACAAGAAGATGATTACAATGAAGCTCCAAAGGCCTTTTTACATCAAACGTGAATTCCAAAACCCTAGACATCCAAAAGCCTAACCCTAGGAGATAAAGTGCCAAAATTCATGTGGGCCCCGTTGAGGTAAGTTGGTACATCAACTTCTCGGGGTCATAACTTTTGCATACAATCTATGTTTTAGGTGCACGATAGACCGTTGGAAAGGTTTATCTGAGGAATACATAGTATGCCATCACATTGTAACATTGTGTATAGTGTGACTATGGCGGGCCCAAAAAACGTTGTTTAGGGCCTCAAAACGACCCCGAAAGTTTAGGACCTGAAAAGCTAGAAAAAAACGGCCAAGATAAAAAAACTTAACTGCCAAGATGAAAATTGTATGTGAACTAGCTAGAAGAGGTGGGTGGCCATCGATATCCACATAGATCATATATAGTTATTAATTATTTTTGAACTTCAAGAGCCACGATAATATGTTTTTCAGGGAAATATAATATGTGTTAGTATTGGGTTTTTTTAATAATTTATAGAAACATTATGTAGAAGACAAATTTTTGAACTAATATCCAAAAATTCATTATCGGGATACATCATAGTTATTAATTATATTAAAAATACCATAGTCGACATAATGTGTTTTATTTTCAAAAATAAAATATATGTTAGTGTTGGGTTCTATAAGGCATTATGCAGAAAACAAATTCTTTGAAAACCAATATCTGACTACCACTGATTGAAATTTATTCTCTTATTATAAAAGTGGCACATTAAGCTATCTCCACAAACACTTTGTAATATTATCCCTACAAACAATTTGCAATACTAGCAATTGAGTATGAAGAACCGTGCCAAATTTGATGATGCCAATTTTGTTAACATTCTAATTACATCGTTGAGATAATCAGTTTTGTTGGTAGCCTTATGTATTAGAATACTATTTCTTTAGAGTTTTAACCCTATACTTCTCAATCTATGGTCTTTGTCTTTACAAGTCCACTTTTTGTGAGAACTCTCTAACAAATATTGACCTATTTTGGAAAAGGGACTTTTGAGGCACTTCACTATATTAAAAAAATGAGGAAGTTTTGTTGGTAACCTTATATATTAGAATACTAGTTCTTTAGAGTTTTAATCCTATACTTCTCAATTTATGGTCTTTGTCTATGCAAGTCCACTCTTTGTGAAAACTCTCTAACTAATATTGATCTATTTTGAAAAGGGACTTTTGAGGCACTTCACTCTATAAAAAAAATGAGGAAGGAACAATATTTGATTGCAATTTGATTGCACCCAAAGTTGAGGTACTACATAAATGTACTAAATAAAAATATTCATTTTAACTTTCGATATCCTAAGAGTCATCATGAGAAGGCATCTAAATAAAAATATTCATTTTAACTTTCGATCTCCTAAGAGTCATCATGAGAAGGCATCAAGGAAGTTTTTAATAAATATTGGATATCACATGAGAAGGCATTAAGGGTCATCATGATAAGGCATCAAGGAAGTTTTTAATAAATATTGGATATCACATGAGAAGGCATTAAGGAAGTTTTTAATAAATATTGGATATCAATGTTGTGGAAGATTTGATTTAGTGAGTAATTGAAGAACTCGAAATTGCATATTCTTAATCTTGGGAAGATTCCCTTACATATTCATGTATCATGTATCAGAGGTGATTATATAGTAACCATGTCTAGTGGAAAGCACTAGATGATGTTAAAGCCATAGGTTTTGGGGAAAAGGCCCAAAGTTTTACAACAAATTTTTTGTGATGTCATTTAAGATCCAAACTGTCATTTCTAGTGGATGTTATTAGGTGAAAATACGCGACTAATATAATAGTGTTGAAAATGGATAATCTGAGAGTCTTCTCTATAGTATGATTGAATTAGAAATAAAATTCTACACATGTTGCATATCATTACACCATTTATAATAATCATACTATTATTATGATTAAGAAATAAATGTTAGTGTATGCTACATATCATTGCCCCATTTGTAATATAGCACGAAAGTGGGCATTCCTAATTTATATGGTTGAAATTGGCAAAAAGTAGTTATTCAACAAATGTCATGGTCATGGATGCTCAAAGCCGCCATACAATGTTATTAGTTTAATTTATCATTGGACTACGTTATAAGGAGAAGTATCTTGGTCTTTCTCTAGTATGGTGTTTGTTTTTCCAAACTATTGTAGAGTGTTATCTCCATAGGATGAAATTTGGTTTATAACTCTTGTCATGGTAAGATAATAATTCATTTTAAGATATTTTAATAGTGGGGAATGAAATTATAGAACCATGAAGGATGCAACATTTATTTCATTTGTTTCCCAATTTATTTCACAATCTAACGAACCGTGGAGGCTAAGGGTTTAGACCTTAAATTATAGCTTTGACCTAGATGAAGATCATCATATACTGAAACTCACTTAGAATCAAATCAAACATCTAGGTATTCCTCTTATGTTTAAGTTTTCTTTTTGTTCAAGAATTCATTTTTTTCTCTAAGCCCACAATTAAATCATTTATGAAAGGTACATTTATTAAAAGACACCAAAAGAGTAATAACGACCTTTAATCCTTATTTTTTTCTCCTTTATTTTTGTTTTTCCAGCTTCAGATTTGACTATAATAAAATGTCATGTTTTATTTCACACACACATTTAATTAGAACTCAACGTTTTCATATATATATATATATATATATATATATATATATGAAAACATTGAGTTCTAGTTTTGTGTGCGTGTTAAATGAAGCATGAGACTTTATATATAACCTTGATATGATGAGACAACAACAATTACAAAGTTTTTTCAAGGGATTTCCTCAAAACTTAGCATAGTTATAAATAACTAAAAACATACAAAAACGAGATTACTACGTGAAAATTCCAGGTATTAATGTAGGTATTCTACCTAAAAAACTGACATAAGATACATATGACATGGAAAAAATTCATGTTAGTGTTCTATTGCACATTGTTATGGTCTTCTTACTCACTAGAGTGTTGGTTTCCCTCTCCTTCAATTTCCATAGGTGCCTGGTTCTGAAACACAATTTCATCCTCTGCTCCCCCACCTTGGATTGAACTTTGAGTTCCATTGTTGTTTTAGGTCAAGGAGAGGTAATCCATTCACCGTGCTAAGAGAAAATCCCAGATCCTACCACATTCTTCCTCCAACGAATCAATTCAACCTATGTAGATAAGAAAAATGCTAAAGATATTAGCATTATGTGAAATGCTATCCTTCTCTAGTTTTGTTACCTTGTAAGTAATAAATAGAATTGTAATATTGTTTTTCTATGCAATTTCCTATTTTAAACTTTTGAGTGTCCTCACCTACCATCACTACCTCTGCCTTTTTTCCTGGCCACAGAGATATATGAACCCCAAGCTCGCTTGGCATGAGCTTGAATCCTAGACTTGGAGGAAGTCCCCAATTTCCCCTAGCGCTAGGACCACTTCACAAACATGAGGCCTCTGCTAACAATTCCCAAACTAGAGAATTCCCCCCCTCGACTGAAGCAACCATGAAAACATATAAAAGGTCTCCCATATTCTCCATCATCAACTCAAACTTTCCCACAATAGACCATATTCGCCACTATCAAGCCACAAAGACATTTCCAACCTTCAAACAAGTCATAATTAACTCCACCCATGACTGAGACCCAAGATTGTAGAACCAGGGAGGTTCCTTCCCTCGATTTGACCCATATTCTTCACTCCTCCCCATATCAATGGATTGATCTCCATCACGTGAGAGATACATAATTAGTTGTGAGCAATCTCACTTGTGTCTCTCGTCCCTCTGCCACTTGCTCACCATACGAAACCATCGAGGGGCATGCAGACCATCTTTCATGATCAAACTTATTCATTCTGACATTAATTGAAATCCAAAACATTAAATATCTAGGGGATAGTCGCATAGTGTAGGTCCCCATTTTTCAAAATGAATCCTAGATGTAACGTGGATGCCAATTTGGCCCATGCATCTACTTCTTCATTCAAGGTCCTCCTGATATGATATAGGGAGACATTTTCAAACTGAGAAATAAATTGCTTGATTCAAGATACCAACAATTAAACGTTCATTGTATGTCGATTTTCTCCCTAGCACATTGTTCTTTTCATATTTTGCATCATTCAATGATCTCTTCCAAAAATTTCTATTTAGATAGGCTTATCGATTGATAGATAAAATAATTGCAAGAAAATTTTCAACAAAGACCTTCTTCCTCTTATCTACACACTCCTTAAGACCAAGGTCATCGATACTGTAGAACAACATATGGACCATGAGGGAAACTCAAGATCGCATTAAGAATACATACTACATGCAAGACCATAGAAGAAAATGTTGAGTTATTGCTCGGTGCTTCCTTCGGGATTGATCATATGAAAGGGCTCTGAATATAAAGACCCAAAAACTCTTTCATAAGTTTCTCTCATATACATGAGATCACCTCCATCTCCCTTAGTCACATTTGGAAAAACTCCTACCCCAATAGATATGGACTACATCACCTTCAATATCGCTCAGTCATTCTTTGTAACATTGTGTTTTATTGCAAAACCCACCTTGCATCCATTGCAATACATGATCCACGCGGGGACCGGGAACATAGATCCATCGTGGGTGGTCTCTTTTCTCACTCTAAATCAATCCTTAGCAGACCGTATTGCATTTCTTTGGCTAACATATAGGTCAGGATGGAAAATTCCAGGAGGAGAATATTAGGTCCACGACAGTCTTCTTGAGTACAAAAACTCACTTGACCTTTCCTGAATCCAAAGATAGTGCCCGTAACTGTCGAGCCAAGGGAGCATTCTGAGTTGTCATGGCCTTCAAAAGAGCCATCGATCATGGATTGGTAGGATGAACTAGAGCATGGGACCATAAACTCCAACAGAGATCTCAAAGATCTCCAACAATGAACATCCTTCTCACAGTCCATGGATGTCGTCCGATCTATGATCTCCATTACATTTTGTTGAAGGAATATGATTTTTTGTAACAAAACGTAAGCTAGCTCTCTCATTTTCTTGGGCCCTCCCATGAGGGAGTCAAGCCCAGTCCCACTCTGATACCATGTTGATTTTTCATATCAGATTAGATATGCTCGATGTATTATTACAATAATGAGTGTTCCATATATGAAGAACATATGGTGACCATCCATGAAAGGATGCATCCCTTGGATAATAAATAACTACTTATTTATTATATACATTTATACCTTGTATTATATATATATATATATATATATATATATATATATATGGAAGAATGTCTTCCCATTGTTGTCCAAACATCAACACTAGAAGTAATATGTAATAAATCCTTATTGAGTGGAAACAAATAAAGGGTCATAGGAATCTATACCTATAGCTTTTAAAAATGATTTTTCCCCACCCACTAAGGACTATGATACAAACACTAATATATTGATGACTCAAAATCCAATCTCTTTGATACTAGTTTGTTTTCTTGTTTGATCCTTTGGGAAAGAGAAGAGGAGGCATGATTTATTTAACTTCAACCCTTTTGACCTCATTGGATGACATTAAGCAATTAGTGTTGTTAGAGTATTCATTATTCTCCAATTAATGTCGTGGTTAAAATAATTAAGGAAGTCAAACAAATGGAAATACATCAGTTTGTATAATCCTCAACCAAGGCTTATATGAGTTCTATCATGTTTTTTTTTCCATGGAATAAACATCCTAGGGAAACCCACCAAGAAATTCCCCTCATTATGAGGATGGTACCCATGGTAAACTGGATTCTAAAGAAGCTCAAGGCTTTGTCAACATAGGGCTCAAGTTCGTTACACCAATATATTCATTAGGAGATTAAAATGTCACTTGCAGGAATTGAACCTAAGTGGGGAGGATAAGACTCCTCTCAATTGCTCGAGCTAGATCCAATTGACAATATGAGTTGTGTTAATCCATCAATTTGTATAATCCTCATCCAAGGCTTATATGAGTTCTATCAAAAAAAATTTGTTGTTTTTTTTCCATGGAATAAACATCCTATGGAAACCCACCAAGCAATTCCCCTCATTCTAAGAATGTTACCCAGGGGAAACTAGATTCTACAGAAACTTAATGCTTTGTCAACATAGGGCTCAAGGTCGTTGCAACAATATACTCATCAAGAGCTTAGAATGTCACTTGTAGGAATTGAACCTAAGCGGGGAGGCTAACACTCCTTCTCTCAACTGCTCGAGCTAGATCAAATTGACAATATGAGTTGTGTCATGTTACCATACTAAGGGTACAAATGAAAAGGGATATTAAATGTGTCATGAAAAAATGGATACTACTAAATCTAATGAAAACAAGGGCTTTTTAATTAAGAGGGGGATTCAACAAAAGGATTTTGGGACTTATTCTTTAATATGTATTGAATCCATGAGATAGAATTTGTGTCTCATATCAATGTTAGATGGAATCTATGTCTCATACATATATGAGATGGAATCTATGTCTCATACATATATGAGATGGAATCTATGTCTCATACCAATGTTAGTCCTATAATTTGCATGTTGTCCTTATCATAATTGACAAGTCTATGTAGAATTTCCACCATGATCATAAAAATATATGAAGACAAAGGATCCCCTTGTCTAACCCATATGTTTGGGTGAAAGGGATCCATAAAAGATCCATTAATACAATAGAAAATAAAGTTGTTGAAAAGAAACTTAACACCCGTTAAATCCAATATCCAACAACCCAAATGTTCTTATTATATTGTTTATAAATTACCAACTCAACCATTCATATGCTTTTGACATAAGTTTTATTTTCATTTCCCTTTTCTCATCCTATGGAATGAGTGAATTCGGATCTTCAGTACAATAACTCCATCTAGAAGTTGGCTCATTCACATAAAAACTCCGCTTGTTACTTGACATTAACATGGATAAGGGTATTGAAGATTCTGGTATTGAAGATTCTAAATTGGATACATTTAAAGATATTTTTACCTTTGAATTTGTTGGATTGGACGCAGGGTTTCGGTACCTGGGATACTTCCTCAACCCTGCAAACTACCGGGTTGAGGACTAGAAATTGATCCTACAAAAATTTGAAAAAAGGATCAGGACTTGGTGTCATCGTTGGCTGATGTTGGGTGGAAGATTTGTCCTTGTTAAAGTAGTTCTAGAAAGTCTACCGATGTACTAGTTGGCGATAAAAAACATTCCAGTTATAGTTCTTTCCAGGATTAGAAAATGATGTACAAGTTTCCGTGGTCGAGTTGTGGGGATACATCATATCCATCTTTGTAAATGGGAGGACCTTGCAAATCCTAAATCCTACAGTGGTTCGGGATTTAAACATCTGACTTGGTTTAGAAAATCATTGGTTGCTAATACCCTTTGTCCCTGTCTAATGAAGGATGGTCTTTGGCATAGGGTCATTTTGGATAAATATCTACATTCCTCATCGACGGTGTCTTGGCTCAGAAGACTCGCGACAAGCTCACCAAAATACTCAAGTACCTAGAGATGCCTCCTCAAATCCTTTCATGTGGTGGCACATTGGAATGCATGGAAGCTAGGATCAGGAATGCCCATCCACCTTGGAGAAGACTCGATCCTTGGGCTGGTCAAGAGATTTTTTTTATCTAGCGGACGCATTGAATATCTAAGGCCGAGAGGATACCATTTTCTTTTTCAAATTGCAGACATGGGAAGGAAAAATTTAATTATGATGCAGTGGAAATTTTCCTAGGAGATGGGAATGGTCGGATCGGAGGTGAAAGAATGGGAGGACTTTTGCAGAGCCCTGGTCCATCAAGGAATTTTTCTATCAAACTCTCCAGATGAGTTATTTTGAACATGGAACATCTCCTCGGGGGTTATTACAGCAAAAAACACATATTACGCTATAACGTCGAAGATCTGGACATGAAGTATCAATTGATGGCACAACTCATTATGGAAATGTGATTTGACTCACAAGCTCAAACTCTTTACTTGGTTGTTTATGGAGAACAAGATCCTCATGTTATCACTATAACAATTTTTAGATCAGGATCTAAAATTTCAGAAATTTAGCGAAATGCTATACCACAATAGAGGTGTGATAGTTTAGGGGGTTAGGCTATATACAATGACATATAGACAAATATAGAGGAGGTGGGAAGGGAGTAGCTCGGCGTACCGTCGATTTTGAAGAATCCCAGATCCATGGTTGAGGCCCACATCGAGCCGATAAATAGCACATAACTTAATTTCGCGAGGGCGGACCGGGGAAAACCATTGTGGTTTTGATGGGGAACGCGTGGCACTCTTACACATACATCAGGGCGGAAAACAGATTGCCCGAAACCACCTTTCCCATGGCCCTGATGTCACGTGTTTTAAAATGTCACATTAATAACTCGTGGGAAGGATGGCAGTTAGTCAAATCACCCCACATCACTAGTCCAGGTACTTTCCCAGATGACATATCAAAAGGACGTTGTCACATAACTAACTTGAAGCTCATCATTCGAAATGGATTGATGAAGCGTGGCACACCAACGTACTATGTTAGTAATTCGTGATTAAAATTCAAATACTATCAATCTCAGATATGAATCGTTTTATCCTATTCTGGGAAATTTCCATCTTATGCATAAGAAAAACAAGCTCGACCTGTGTTGATTTCTTGAGTCCTGTAAATTCAAAGGGTGGAAAAATAGAAGTCTATGCAAAGTTTGAAAGGTATGGATAACACTCATTAGACGATATTTGGCGCAACTAGGTTCTCAACTAATGTGCCAAGCGTGTCAATAAGTAAGAAAGAAAGATGGGTCTTGCAGATATTGGCAACTAAATTTCATACCGAACCCGAAACTGATACAGATTCGGGGGTCATATTAAACCCTATTATGAGGGATCTCATCATAAATGAACACGCGGACAACACCTACAATTCAGACACAAAGAGGAAAAGGAGAAAAAGGCGGAAGACAGAGACCAAAACTGAGATGATAGAGAGCGTCAGAGAAAATCTCGCTTGGTTGAGTACCCTGGAGGAGGAAATCCCCAAGCTGAGGTGAATCCTCAGGTAAATTTAGGTACATTTCAGAAAGTTTTGGACAGATGGTAGCCTAAGAAAAGAGAGTCATGATATGACAGACCTGTTACTAACGATCCCTTTAAAATAGGATAATTGTTATTCCTTTTTGTAACTTGTCTCTATTTTAGAATTATGAGGAAGTCAGAAAGTTTTAAATTCCATGAGAAAATCCTCTATATATGTTTGGTCTCGAGGGTATAGAAAGCATGGAGAAAAGAGGAGCCTTCCCTCTGTGCAGGAAAACTTTGTAAATCTCTGGGGCTGGAAAGAATACATGAATGCAAAGGAAGATTTTGGACTTTTTATGAAAAGATTCTATCTGGTGGTGTTATGAGTCTCGTTTTCTTTCATAGTGTGTGATTCCTGTTATTCTGCATTTCATTTTTGCTTTCCTCTATCTAAATTGAGAAATTAAAGGTCCAGAATTCATTATTCAATGCTCTTGGCTTGGCAATTTTGACTATGTTTATCTCTTCCAAACCATTTTAGAATTCATTACTATAATGCTCTGATATAGTTGTGTGTTTCCTTTCTTCTGATACCACCTAAATTTTCAAGTATAAACTCGGAAGTCACTTCCTCATTTAGCCTTTTCCTCTTGATAGTTTTCATGATTTGGCAATGCATCCTACATTCCTGACCCCATAGCCCAAAGGTTATCTTCAGTTCTTCAACAATTTTAGTAAAAACCCCCAAAACAAACCAAATCTAGCCACCGATTACCAAAGGAATACCCAGTGACATGAGAGAGCCCTCTCTGAGTTGAGCAAGTTAGTGCCTTAGCTCTAAAGCTGGTTGAAACAATTACCTCTGTCGTTTGTCTATTCAGGCAGACAGAATTTACAGAGTGCTAACATTCTGGCGCCGTTGCCGGGGACGAAATTGAAAAATTTTCCCTGGGAAGAACGACATGGTTGAGTTCTAAGGTCTGAGAGCAGCAAACACTTAGGCACATATTGGCTATATTCCTGCTCTGGCAACTCCACATCAGTTTGAAGGCGACTCCACTCATAAAAGAATCCTGAATTTCCAAAAGGCGACTCCACTCTCAATACTTCAAGCGCAAGACAAAGACTTCATTGAAAGATGAGATCCCTTGACAGGGGCGAGGACAAGCATCATGAAGGAAAACAGGTACTCAAAATGGGACCTCTTCCAAAGCATTTTACTTTTAATTTTAAGTTGCCTCTTCTCCTTCCTTGAACATGCCAAACAAATTTTCCTTTACCTATTGTATTTTAATGATGATCATGAAATACTTGCAATTATATTTACTCCTCTCTACGTTGCACATGCATACCCTCACCTTGTCGTTGGTTCTGATAAAAAGTTTCCACCTGGGCCACGCAATGACAATGACCAAGTTGATGAATCCCGTGAGACCCAGGCTGATGTTTCTTCCATAGTTCTTGGTCCAACATCCCCCAAGGCCCGACATAGATATATACCCTTGAAGATACCCCAAACCCTTCATGATTTCCCTCCAAATTACTATGAGTATCTACCTATGTTTGACGGAGAATCTGATATCATCTCGGATAAAAAGCACATTCAAGGGTTTGAGCATTTTATAGATTTATTTGAGACTGACCACGATGATGTGTGTATGAGAGTTTTCTCTCAATCCTTGAAAGGAGACACCAAACACTAGTTTAAACATTTGCATCCAGAAACCATCAGCTCATGGGTGGAATTGAAGAAGGTCTTTTTAAATTTTTGGTTCAAGGAGAAATCCTTAGATCTACAACTTACTGAGTTTTATGCCTTGAAAAGACACAACAGTGAAGCTATTTCTGTATTCGGTAGAAATTTCTCTAGCGTCTATTATAATTTGTCCGAAGAAATTCGACCCTCTGAAGTTGCTTCCATGCTCCATTATGCAACTACTCTTCATCCAGATTTTTCTTTCCTCCTGATTGAAATAAGACCTGAGTCCTTACAACAAATGTTTAGTGATGCTCAGGACATTCAACACAACATCCAAGCATGTAAACAAATCTA
>ML779905.1:1025413-1037296 GCA_009831015.1 Picea engelmannii | reverse complement strand
TAATTTTTTAGCCAATTTTGTATAGTTTTGGCCCTTTTGTTGTGCTGTGGAGTTAATCCTTGTGCCATGAATGACTGTTTTTCTGTGCTGATGTTGCGGAGTTCTTGTCGCCCTGTGCGGACGAAATTTCAGTGATAACAGTGTTGATTTAGCTTCTAATCCATCCCATGATAAGCAGGGGGATTATGGTTTTATGTATTCATTTGTAGACAATCAAGAAGATAAATTTGCAAATCAGTTTGTTGAAGAACGCGTTGACGTTCCAAGGTTGTTCTTGTTAGATGACATTGCATATGTTGTTGATTTACCTATATATGATGAATACAATGATGATTGTGATGGTGAATCCTTGGAACAACCAACTGCACGTTCTCTATCAGATTTTTTTTTTCTTTTCAGCATTATAGTGAAATGACTCAACCTACATATCACAGTTACAGAGGAAAGAGTATCGGATCAGCTGAAGGAGATTCTCTGCCTTTATGTTTTGCTTCATTTAAGTTGTTGAAAGAGAACTCTAAAATCATCATTGAGGAAAATGAATCTGTGCTTATGCAAATCCACGCTAAATCAATGGAACAGAATGACAAGATATCACGACACTCTTTTCATGTGCTTGAATACCCTATTACTTGTGTCGAAATGCAACCATCTGTTGGGGATAAAATTGAAGATAGTTTCAAATAAGGTGGGACAAACCTACCATTATGTTTTTCTTCTTTCGAATTATTGAAGAAAAATATTTGTAGTATCTCAGGTCAGGAATCCTCCAGGCATGAGAGAAGTGGTGATGATAATTCTATGAACAATCACATAAAAGGCCATGTCAGCTCAGATTTGCAGTCTATGTTCAACTAGCAGGCTGAAAAGGAAAAATAAGTTGCTCCATAAATTAGTGTTCAAGGTCATTTCCTTTCTCCCGAAATCAATATAGATTTTCAACATGAAAAAGTATTTCAAAGTGTTTTCTCTTCCCTTGAGAATGACATGGTGGTTCAATTTCTAAACAACATAGACACAGATGAGGATTCTAAAAATACATCCATGAGAACTCTAGTATGTGAAATAGTTCATGATATTGACTTTCCACTTTTACAAGAAATTTATGAACAGGGATTTATTCCCATTCAGTCATTTGAAAGTCAGAGTGACATTCCTTAAGAAAATTTCCAGAAGTTTAAGGAAACCAAATCAGAACTGTTTGATGAACAAAACGATGCACATAATACAACTGTCACATTTGAAGATATTCAAGAATGCATGGATATTTATGTCGATATGCATGGAAAAGTAGACAAACCTATTGCTGCCATTTTATTTGAAAATGTTCTCAGAACAGGAGAAGCAAAGAAAGAGAAGCAAACACTTATGAAAAAGGATTGCCTTTATGTTTTTGCTCATCAAGAAGAAATGACTTTTCATGGTTTCCAAGATCTTGTAGCCATCCGATTACAATCATCATTGAAGGAGGAGTTTGTTTTATTCATAAATTCAAGTTTTGGATTCAACTTGTTTTTTCAACTGCCATCTTTTACATTTGTCTGCCTGCTTAAGAAAGATGTGATCAGAGAAAAATCAGGAGGCCAATTGCTTGACTGGTTGCATTGACACTTGAGCATCACTTGATTGAGTATTTCATCTCAGCAGTTTTAGAATAGATAGGAGTGTGAAAATAATCTTCTCGGTCAAGCATTTTTCAGTTTGAGTTTTCTAGTACTAGATACAGTCAGTTTTTAATAATATACTCGAACGTCCATAATCCAGTTGGAAGTAGTGTGCAAAGCTTGGTTTTCAACCGATGCTAGTAATATAGTAGGAGTAGGGTACACACATGTTTTGAGAGTGGCCCAAATAGATCAGGCACCAGTTCTTTGAGAGTGGCCCAAATAGATCAGGCACCATTTCTACGAGTTCTTTGCTACCCCACAGGGAGGATAACATCCCCAGTTGGAGCCAATGTTATCACTATAACAATTTTTAGATCAGGATCTAAAATTTCAGAAATTTAGCGAAATGCTATACCACAGTAGAGGCGTGATAGTTTACTGGGCCAGGCTATATCCAATGAAATATATATAAATATAGTGGTGGTAGGAAGGGAGTAGCTCGAAGGACCATCGATTTTGAAGAATCCCAGATCCACGGTTGAGGCCCACATCGGGCCGACAAATAGCACGGAACTTAATTTCATGAGGGAGGACCGAGAAAAACCATTGTGGTTTTGATGGGGAATGCCAGGCGCTCTTACACATGCATCGGGGTGGACAATGGATTGCCCGAAACCACCTTTCCCACGGCCCCGATGTCACGTGGTTTAAAATGTCACATCGATAACTCGTGGGAAGGATGACAGTTAGTCAAATCACCCCACATCACTGGTCCAGGTACTTTCCCAGATGACATATCAAAAGAACGTCGTCACATAACTAACTTGAAGCTCATCATTCAAAATGGATTGATGAAAAGTGGCACACCAATGTACTATGTCAGTAATTCATGATTAAAATGCAAAGACTATCAATCTTAGATATGAATCATTTTATCCTACTCTGAGAAATTTCCATCTTATGCATAAGAAAAACAAGCTCGACCTGTGTTTATTTCTTGAGTCCTGTAAATTCAAAGGGTGGAAAAATCGCAGTCTTTGCAAAGTTTGAAAGGTATGGATAACACTCATCAGACGGTATCTGACGCGACTAGGTTCTCAACTAATATGCCAAGCGTGTCAATAAGTAAGAAAGAAAGATTGGTCTTGTAGATACTAGCAACTAAATTTCATACCGAACCCGAAACTGAGACAGAGTCGAGGGTCACATTAAACCCTGTTATGAGGGATCTCGTCATAAATGAACACACAGGCAACACCTACAATCCGACCGCAAAGAGGAAAAGGAGAAAAAGGTGGAAGACAGAGACCAAAACTGAGATGATAGAGAACGTCGGAGAAAATATCGCTTGGTTGAGTACCCTAGAGGAGGAAATCGCCAAGCTGAGGTGAATCCTTAGGTAAATTTAGGTACATTTCAGAAAGTTTTGGACATATGGTGGCCTAAGAAAAGGGAATCATGATATGACAGACTTGTTACTAACAGT
This sequence comes from Picea engelmannii, assembly GCA_009831015.1. Taxonomy (NCBI): domain Eukaryota; kingdom Viridiplantae; phylum Streptophyta; class Pinopsida; order Pinales; family Pinaceae; genus Picea; species Picea engelmannii. The sequence continues at coordinate 1,034,203 of ML779905.1, read as the reverse complement.
CCCTTTAAAATAGGATAACTGTTATTCCTTTTTGTAACTTGTCTCTATTTTAAAATTATGAGGAAGTCAAAATGTTTTAAATTCCACGAGAAAATCCTCTATATATGTTTGGTCTCAAGGGTATAGAAAGCATGGAGAAAAGAGGAGCCTGCCCTTTGTGCAGGAAAACTTTGTAAATCTCTGGGGCTGGAATGAATACATGAATGCAAAGGCAGATTTTGGACTTTTTATGAAAAGATTCTAACTGGTGGTGTTATGAGTCTCGTTTTCTTTCATAGTGTGTGATTCGTGTTATTCTACATTTCATTTTTTCTTTCCTCTGCCTAAATTGAGAAATTAAAGGTTCAGAATTCATTATTCAATGCTCTCGGCTTGGCAATTTTGACTATGTTTATCTCTTCCAAACCATTTCAGAATTCATTACTATAATGCTCTGATATAGTTGTGTGTTTCCTTTCTTCTGATACCACCTAAATTTTCAAGTATAAACTCAGAAGTCACTTCCTGATTTAGCCTTTTCCTCTTGGTAGTTTTTAGGATTTGGCAATGCATCCTACATTCCTAACGCCATAGCCCAAAGGTTATCTTCAGTTCTTCAACAATTTTAGTAAAATCCCCCAAAACAAACCAAATCTAGCCACCAATTACCAAAGGAATACCTAGTGACATGAGATATCCCTCTCTGAGTTGAGCAGGCTAGTGCCTCAGCTCTAAAGCTAGTTGAAACAATTACCTCTGGCATTTGTCTATTCAGCAGGACAAAATTTACAGAGTGCTAACAACTCACTTGGGAGAATTTGCAACAAAGAGGGCACCAAGGTCTGATAAATTGTGCCACGTGAAAACAAGACATGGACCCGACCCAACACTTGATGATACATTGCAATTTTCTCAATAGGTATGGATAGAGTTGTTTGCAAAACTTAAGATAAAATCTGGTTGGACAGATTTGAACCTACAAAATCTCTTTAAGGATTGTTGTCACAAGAATCCTCCTTGGCACATGTTTCCCTCCATTATCTGCTGGCATATCTGGTTGGAAAGAAACACAACAGGTTTTTATGAAGGACATACATCTATAGCCTTGCTGATCTATAGGATCATGGGTTGGTTAGGGCGAACAAAGAAGAAATTGCAAACTCCAAAAAAACCAAAATTGCCCCCAAAGATTTTACTAGAAAGACTAGTAGGTTGGTTTTATGGGGCTGCACAAAGAAATGTAAAGCTTAGCGGAGCGGGGGGCGTAATCAGGGTAAAAATTCAAACAAAGTATAGGTGGATGTTGAACTGTGGTCTAGGCACAAATACCAGAGAAGAAATTTTAGGAGTGTGGGAATTGCTTTCTTTGGCTCTCCGCTTACATATTTATGATGTACGGGTGGTTGGTGACTAAAATATTATGATAGACTGGTTGAACTGAAAAAGTAGCATTCAGGTCTTGGGACTGACTTTTTGGAAAGATCAGATCATGGCCCTCATTCCGTAATTATCGACTTTAGACTTCATGCATACTTATAGAGATTTCAACAGGGAGGCTAAGCATGTGCACACATGGATATGATCTCAGATATTCTCTATGCTACGCCATGTTATGCTTGTGTTGCATGATGGAAAGGCATGTGTAAGTGCTAATAGCTTGGTGAAGCAATGGGTTAAGTATGGAAACAAGATGAGGATTGTAATTTGGGGTTTCTTATAGAGGTCAAACAACGACTTGGACAATGTATATTCTTTGGTTCATGGGTGCATGATGCATCGATGTCTTGAATTGTGGGTGTAACACCTTAGTCAATGTTGAGGAGAGCCTAGATGATTAGATGTCCATCAAAAAGATGGATTTCGGCTCAACATTACATGAAGTGGAAGAAATTGCAAGGAGTGCATTGGATGGTGTTCAAGTGGGATGGTTATGATTGTCAGGGGCACAATAATTTGGTACACCTTGGGAATGAGTGCAAAATCAGTTGGGCACATAGAACTAAGGGGTTGAACATTCCAAGAATTCGCAAAAAGAGTTGAGTAGATTACACATTGGGTCCACTTGGACATGGAGCAAGGTGCAAGGAAACTTAAAAGAAGGAATCGAAAAGGCACCTTCCACTTAAAAAAGAGGACACCTCCATTGTGCAAAGTCATTCATCAAGTGCGGTGTGCTAAGTTCATGTTTTGACATAGTAGACAAATTAGGCGTTTTGGGAGTCTTAGGCAATCTACACAAAGGACTTAGACAAATTGGCAAGTTTTTAAGGCATGGGAAACCTAGACTAAAACTATTGAAAGTGAGGAAAGGGTACTACAATAGGAAAATCCACATATATTGTAGAGGTTGGATTGTGCAAGTCTTTTGAGAAGTGGGCAGTGGCGCCTTGAGTTATTTGTACAATGAGAGTAGTAGGAATTTGGTCAGACTCCCTTGTTGTATCTTTGTAACATTCTTCATAGTAATAAAGTTAAGGCATTTGACTTGGGTGCCGCCCATACTTTTGTGTTGTGATCTTTCTGCTTGTTGAATGTTACTGTTCCTTGCATTGTTCTGGATGGTTAAGTATTAATGAATATTGCTTAAGTATAACAATATTTTTGGAATGATTAATTCCATGGTTGGACATATGCTTATTGGGAGAACTTGGTTGTATTGAAATTAGTTGAAAAACTAACAAATTGTAGCCTTAGGGCATAGTTATGAGCAAGACATTAAGTGAAGACGTGTAGTATGGTTGTAGTAGGTACATGTTGGTAAATACCCTACGATTGAAGCAAGGTAGTGCCACACGACCTAGGGTTCTAAAAGTGATTTTTTTTAGTTGGACCACATGTTCATGATAGGTGATGTTAGAGTAACTTGAGTGCTCTTCACCATGTTTTAGAAGGAAATACTAGGGTGGAGTGGACCAAGATATTTTCATCATTGTTTGGGTGTTCTTCACCATGCCTTGGCAGGCTTGGAATGAACACGAGGTTCTAAGATAAATCTGGAAAGTGGGAGCTACAATGACTTGAAGATAGTGTGTTGAACTAGAACAAATCCATAGCCTTGGTGCAATGGGTAACTTGGATAGATTGTTCCTCACATAATTGGTAAATATTTTCATTTTTAGGACTACATACACCAAGTGGAGCCTATGGAAGACTTTCCTTTGCACCATCTTGAAATATAGTTGCATTGAAGTCGAGTAGTGACAAAGTTGCAGTAGAAATTTGGGAGAAGGAAGGATTCTTGGACCAGGTGCTTGGTGCCCTAGAATTGGAAGTGCAAAGGGTAAAATAAACTCTTGAAGACTTGGGTTGTCTCAAATGTTGCAAGTTATTACAAGCCAAATACAGTCATAGTTGCAACCTAAGTTGGGGACATTTAGGAGGAAGGATACCCAAGTACTGACAACATTGAAGTAAGGAAGAAGCTGAAATTGCATAAGTCCAGAGGTAAGAATATTGCTTGTTTCATTTGTTACCAGAACCATTTTTCCATAGATTTTCCTTTGAAAAGAAGTTGGAAGCATTGAAATAAATCCGGGTGCAATAGAATTCAAACACAAAGTTGGAGGTTTTGTGTGCCAAGACAATAGGTCTAGGCAAGTTCACAACAAGAGGTCAAGAACATGATTTGCAAGATGAAGGAAACCATGATATTTGTTTTGTGGATGTGACAACAATGGGTAGAAGGTGGCAGCCTTAGTAGATATCGATGCAACCCACAACTTTTTAAGTGAATGAATCACTACAACGCTTCATCATAAACCTTAGGGAAACATGACCACTTTCAAGGTGGTGAAGTTAGCAAAGAATCCAACGACAAGAGTAGTTCATTCTACACCTTTCAAGGTTGGGGAATGGTTTGGAAATTAGACTTGACAATGGTTCCATTGGATGACCATACAATGATCTTGGGATAGGAATTTCTCAAGATTTCCAAGGCAGTTGTCATCCCCCATAAAAATTGTTTGATGTTCTTAGATGGAACCAAGACTTGTGGTGTAACTATGATGACTACAAGAAAGTTGGGGAGGCTGCCAAGAATGTCCATTGTAAAGTTGATTGAGATAGATAGTAAGGCCAAAAATAGGCCTAGTGTTGTCACACAACAACAAGACAAGTTGGTTTCAAACAAAGGAACTTTGGGTATTTAGGATATTTGTTTTCACTTAGAAGTGGGTTGGCAGAAATGGAGGCTTTAGTGAAGAAAACCTTAGAAAAGTTTGATCGATTATGTTCTTTGTTGAACTAGAGAGAAGACATTGGAGGTAGGATGAATCTTGCACCACCACCAACTACAAGAGTTTATGGAAAAAGAACTCACCAAAGTGAATCTTGTAGCACTATAGATGGTGCTAGTTGGCCCTTGACCAAGTTTTGAGGAAATATTGGTCATGTTTGACCACTTTTGGGACTTCAACAGGCTGGTCGAAGATGGAGCTCCCAGGCGGAGCTGAGATTGCGGGATCTAACTTGTTTTGCGGGATTGTGGACCCAACAAAGGGATTTTAGGGTTTATGTAATGGGTTAAGGGATGTCGGCCCCTGGGATTACCCATGATTAGGCCTTTTTGTAAATGTATAAATAAGTAGCTAAGCGTTGTAAGAAATCTAGCTAGGTATTGTTTTGAGATAACGATTGGCTTAGTGCATGACTAGTTGGCTTTGTGCAAGAGTATGTTAAGACTTGAAGATCTAAGTGCAAGTGTTTTGTAAGTTTCTATGTGCACGAACGTTGTATGTAAGGCTATTTGCTTGACAGAGGAGTTGGCTCTGTGCCTTGACCTGGTTTTGGGAAGGAGGATCTGGCGTGCTGCACGGCAATCTCCTATCCTCTGCAGAGTTTGGCTTTGTGGCTCTCTACATAGGAGAAAAAGAATATAAGAAGATTGAGGACTAATAAATAAGAAGAGAAGAAGTTAGTGAACGTAGGCCCACACTGGGGTGAACCACGTATATCCTATGTTTGATGTTCTTTGTGCGATGTTGTGGATTTTATTTATGTTGTTTATTTATTATTGCATTGATCTTTATATATGTGGGATAAATATATGGATGCTTAGTGCTCTATTGATGGTAAATGAATGCCAGATCTGATTTAATGCTATGTGCTAAGTGATGGAAAGTACTTGATCTTTATTGTTACTGTGCTGATCTATAATGAGGGTTTAATCTGCGATGTGAATGAGATTCAAGAACTAATTCTTATTGTTGTCTAAGTGTTCTATTAAGTGTTGTAATCACAGATCTGTGTCCCAGCCTGGTTGTATACACCTGATTCTTGCAACCCCCTTGCCTCTACCTCGGGTGAGACTTCATCTACTTTGCAGGTGTTGCCAAAAGGGATGATAGTTAGGGTTTTGTTGGTGCACTATTGAAGCGTTGAACCCCAGGTCTGCCTCTGTGCCAACAGTGCACTTGAGAAGGCGATTTAGATGGATGCCATGCTTTCATTGGAAAATGACCTAAGTGTTGGCTCCGAGGAGTACAAAGAGGCACCCATACAACATGAATATCAGTTGCAAGATGTTGGATCAATTGAAGGAAATATTGGAAAATCCAAGCCTTTGACGAGTGCATTTCAACATTGTGAAGACCAAAAAGTTGAGGTCATTGTTGGCATTGTTTCATATGGGTCATAGGAATTAGATATGATGATCTTAGAGGTCACTCAAAATAAAGAGTTGAGTAACTTTGTTAATAGGTGAGACAAGAAGAGACAAAAGAAAGCAAAGGAGCAAGCAGATATTTGGTGATTACGGAAGCAATGCATGATTCAACATACTTTAGTGAAGGAAAAGGGTTGACATTTGTGGCTTGTTAGTTTGTTGGGTGTTGTAAAGAAGCTTGGGGTGAAGGCTACCGGTGCCTGCTATATTTTTTGAAGGAACTTGCAAGACATGACTCTTAGAAAGATAGTCAAATCTGACATAAGGAGGAGGATAATTCTAAGGCCATCACCAGATACTTGCACAAAAGGCATGAGTATGAGGAGCTTGTTGAAGAATTACATAGTGGAGAAAGTTCATTTTATCAGGAGGATGAAACTTGTGGCAGTGGAAGTAATCCATTCTCATCATCCTCTTCTTTACATTGAGTTTGTTTTAGGCGGCTTGTTGCCCAAAAAGTGGGATAATGAGCATCATAAATTGTGATGGAGTTGGTACCATGGAAGGATTTGATGAGTTGAAAGAGGTGACTTAATAGTTTTGAGGAAGAGGTGGAGAAATTTTGTTTGTTCAACAGAGTTGTATAGTAGATTGAAGTGTGGATTGATCACCCAACTAGTTCAAGACATGGGGGATTTCAATGTGCGGAAACATGGTAGATTGGTCAAAGTGATGAAGCCGTAGTAATTTTGAGAAATGAAACATTGGATAGTTGAGTTGAAATAACAACGGTAGGAAACAATACCAATGTTGGACAATTGATTTGTAGCGGTACAAATTGAGTGACCTTCTTGGTGACCTTCAATGAGAATGTAAGCAATGTGGGCATCCAATAAAATAGTGTGAAAGAAATGGGAAAAAACACTTTAGTTCAAATGTAATTTGAGCAATGGGTAATTGCATGGCAATTCTAGCACTATAATTGTGAAGTGATTGAAGGAGTTCACTATGAATTGATGTATACGTTTGAGAAATAAACCTTGGAGAACAACATAGTTCTTGGAGATGTTGCCAACAACAACAACAAGTTTAATTGGAGGAGGATGTGAGGCCCTTTCCAAGGAGTTAACAATGGGTGCCTCCACCCATCCGTTGAGATAGTCATTCACAAGCTTCAGTTGGTTGCAAAGTTGGATGAACATGCCTTGGGCAGTCTTGCACAACAACAAGGAATTCCTAACTACTAGATAGCTAGTAAAACAATTTGGCTAACTATGGTAGCAAGATGAGGGTTGTCATTTGAGGTTTCTTAGAGAGGTTGCACAATGACTTGGAAAATGGAGATTCCTTGGCTCATGGGTGCACGAGGAAATAATTCCTTGAATTGTCTGTGCAACACCTTAGCCAGTGGGTAGGAGTGCCTAGACAATTGGGCGTGCATCTCAAATATGGATGGTGGCTCATCATGATGTGAGAACAAAAAATGAAAAGGAATGCATCAGACATTGTTCAAGTGGGACAATTGTGATTGTTGGGAACACAAGACATTTGCATGCCTTGGGAACAAGCACATGATTACTTGGACAAGTGGACCAAATGGGTTGAATGTTCCAATACTTAGCAGACATAGTGGAGTGGATTGCACATTGGGTGCACTTGGACATGGAGCATGGTGCAAGGCACCTTAGAATGAAATGAAAAGGCACTTTCCACTATAAAAAGAGGATGCCTCCATTGTGCAAAGTCATTCATCAAGTGGATATTCATGAAGAGTTCAATTAATGAATGATTGGAAGAGTGTACACAGATTTATGTGAAGTGATAAGTCTAGATTTTGGCACAACAAACAACTTGGATGTTGGTTGAGTCTTAGGTAGTTTGCATGAAGGACTTAGACAACTTGGCAAGTGTCTAAGGCATGGAAAATCTAGATTAAGACTATTGCAAGTGAGGAAAGGGAACTGCAGGAAGAAGATCCATGGATGCTTGGGGGGTTGGATTGTGCAAGTCTTTTGGGTAGCAAGCAATTGTGCATTGAGTTATTTGTACATTTATAATAGAGTCACATGCAGTTGTTCAAAATCCCTTGTTGTATCTATGTAACATTCTTCATATTGATACATTTAAAGCATTTTCTTTGGGTGTTTCCCATACTTCTGTGTTGTGGTCTCTCTCCTTGTTGAATGTCATTATTCATTGCATTCTTTTTTATGGATAAGTATGATGAATATTGGATAAGTATAAAAGTATTGTTGGAATACTTTAAGGTCACAATTGGACATGTGCCTATTGTTAGAGAACTTGGTTGTATTGAACTTAGTTGTAGAGCTAACAAATTGTAGCTTAATGCATAGTTATGGGAAATACCTTAGGTGAAGAGACATAGTCTGGTTGTAGGAGGCATAGGTTGGTTAACCCATGAGGCCAAGGCAAGGCAGTGTTGCATGATGCAATGTGTGGAAAGTGAAATTTTTGGGTAGGACTATAGGTCCTTGAAGTAAGCGTATCGATTTTATGGATACTAAATGGTGAGGGTATTGATTTTTGTATTCACATCAGCCCCTTTTTGTTCATTTATCAATGCCATCTGAAGATGTCACAATCTAACCTCAACTTCAAAGTTTAATAACCCAATTTGGGTCTTGTCTTTACTGTTAAAATTCTCAAATGTAACGAGATCAACCAAAGCCATTAGCAAGCAAAATAACTCATAAAGTGTATTGAATCCTTGCCACAAACTTTTCTCCCTTATTCATAAAGAAGTTCCAATTATGGAATTTCAAAGTATGACAAGTGTCTATGATCTTATCAACTAGAATTAGATATCTATTCGAACTTGGAACACATAATATACCATAAATGCCTGTTGTAGGGTCCATAACTAGAGGTAGGAGTTGTTAGGATATTTAGACACTTAGGAGTTAGTTAAGATCTACTTGGTCTAATATGTTGTTAGGTAAAAGTGTGTTTCTTTAGTATGCATTAGTATGCATTTGTAGTTAGGAAATTCGACGGTCACGATAAGTTCGCGACATAGAGTGATCCGACGGTTCATACTCTCCTCGGTCTTAACGGCCATTGATCCATGGCTTAACACCTGATTGGTCCATGATCTCTATTTAAAGAGCATGGAGGGTCATTTGCCAATGATCGATTGTGAGAAACTCTCTTGTAAAATCTCTCTGTAATCTTTTTCTTTGCATTAATAA
>ML779905.1:977437-1020296 GCA_009831015.1 Picea engelmannii | reverse complement strand
AACACCCGATTGGTCCATGATCTCTATTTAAAGAGCATGGAGGGTCATTTGCCAATGATCGATTGTGAGAAACTCTCTTGTAAAATCTCTCTGTAATCTTTTTCTTTGCATTAATAAACTGCTCCAAGTGGCCGTGTTGGCTGAGGCCGTGGATGTTTCCCCGTAGGGGTTTTACCATGTGAAAACATCGGTGTGTTGATCTTTGATCTGGTTATGTGAGTGGTTACTGAAAGTGTTCGTCCTCTGTTGGAATACCTGTGTTGTCGAACAGGAGTGTCACAATCATTGGAGGAGTTGGACTTTGCTAGCATGTTCATAGAATGATAAAAATATCTTGATGGTGTCCATATCCATCTTAGAGGGAACCAAGCCCTTAAAGCCACTTGGTGATGGTTGGGAACCTATGTAACTTGCTAATGCCAATCCTTTGGTGTCTAGATGGAATCCTTTTGTGGATGACCATGACCAACCTCCTCCTGTGACTGGTCTAGTCACTTCTTAATGCTATCTAATTGAGCTTATGCTCATGTTATAGTGAATTTATGTTATTTTTTTATGACTCATTTACGATTCTATGATTTTATGTGTTTAGTTGTTACAAGCTCATGTTTTTTTTTTTTTTTCAACATCTAATTCAAAAATGTTTTAAGTTCAATCAATCTACACATTGTTTTTGGTTTTTTATTGATTTTTTCAAAATCACATGACAATACACCTTTTTTATATAAAAATATTTTAATACTAATAATAATAACGAAAAAAAAAAATAATAATTAAAAAATAATATACCATAAATCTCCTTAGTCTGAACTCCATTATAACATACTTTAACAACTCTTCCATTGTCAGTTTCATAACATGAACATTGTCCCTGCGAAAGACATTTACTTCATCAATGATTTGTGGGAACAGAACCAATAAGTCTTCTTGTGATTCATAATTTATAATACTAATTTTGAAAATATAAATATAAATATTGTATGATAAGCATTTTCTGTTTTGTTTTTTTTCTTCTTTTCAGTTAAGTGTTTTGTTAGTATTATTATTAGTCCCAGTTTAAAAAAGGAATATATTTTTCATTTTCAAGTAAAACTACATTAATTTTGTGTTAATTTACTTACATATACTGTTTCAGATTAAAAAGTGATATTAAACTGTCTTTTTCAATAAAAAAATAAATTAAACTTTTTAATTAATATTAATTCAATTTTAATTAACATTAATTCAATTTTCAAATTGGAGTAGAGGGTTTTCAATAGTACATAAATTTCCAGAGGAATGGTTTGAATTGCAAAACGAAATTTCAAAATCCGTGGGAAACGAAATTGCAAAACCGTGCAGAATGCAAAACATTTATTTTACTGGTTTTATCAGAAACTAAAATTTAATCATTGTTGTTGCCATGGTTTTATCAGAAACTAAAATTTATCATTCTCATTATTCAATAGCTAAAATTTTCTCATGTTCAAGATGACAGATTTCCATTACATTCTCTAAATATAAACTTTGAAGTTTAAGATATTACCCCCTTTATGTTTAATCTATGTTTTTGTTTCCATGCTCGCTTTTATTCCTCATAGTCATTGTGGCATAAAAATTGTGAAATTCGTCATTTGAATCTTTTGTAAGGATTCTTGGGTATGTGCCAAAATAACTTTCGTGAGACTATACTAAATAATGGATTTTTGTATTAGCAGTATTTTATTTGAAAGATGCATCTTGCATTTATAAATAGTTGTAAATTAATTACTTTTGATATAAGGAGTAATAGTTGGAATGTCTTCCTTTTATAGACTTGTTGGTCATGTTTAGGTAATCTCTTTTATTGCAATTATCAACATTTTTAATTTTTTAAGTTGCTTATATTGCTTGATTATGTTTTTTCTTATCAACAATCAAAATGGTAGTTTTGGAAACTTGTCTGAAATGACATGTCACGAGTTTCATAGAAAGATGATCATGAAAAGATGTGCACTATATTTATTTTTTGATGTAGTGATTTTCATTACTATATTGATCATGATTTATGAGCGGAACGAAATGGAACACAAATATATAATATTAACATAGAGATACAATGAATAATAACAGAGATACAATAAAACTTGACTTCTATTAAATGAGAAATACGTTGAAACTGAAAAATGTAGATTGAAACAAGTTTGCTAGAATGGTAGTAGCTTATCTCTGAGAAGAGATGTGACGGCTACCCTCATTCGCAATAAGATGATTACAATGAGTCTCTAAAGGAATTTTTACATCAAACTTGAATGCCAAAACCATAGAAATCCAAAAACCTAACCCTAGGAGATGAAGCGCCAAAAGTCATGTGGGCCCCGTTGGGGTAAGTTGGTACATCAACTTCTCGAGGTTGTAACTTTTGCATACGATCTTTTTTTTAGGTGTACGATAGCCCATTGGAAAGGTCTAATCGTGGAATACACATTATGTCATCACTACCTTACTCTGTCTACAGTGTGACTGTGGTGGGCCCAAAAAACGTTGTTTAGGGCCTCAAAACGACCCCAAAAGTTTAGGACCCGAAAAGCTAGAAAAAAATTGTCAAGATAAAAAAATAGAACTGGCAAGATGAAAGTTGTATGTGAGCCAACTGGAAGAGGTGGGTGGCCACCGATATCCACCTGGATCAATCCTCCCTCCTTACGAAGCAATGGCATCCATTACATTGAGTTCCCCCATAAGATGAGGAAACTCATGTTGAATTTGGCGTCGGGTGAGCCACTTTCCTTGGTTCAAGAGCTACCTCGCTTTGACAACCCGATAAAGCTGAAGCTTCTGTTGGTGAGTTCCCTTGACCTGTGTGGCCATGATATGATTATTGGGTGCATGTTCCATGCAGTCAGGGTTGAGCTCTGTCGGTGTCAACTATTTTGTTATCTCTGAGGTTTCCAACAAGGGTGGAGAGTATGGTCGAAGGAGGCCCACATTAAACACTGGGTGCAAGCCAAGGAAGGGGGGAATGTTGAGCTCAAAAGCATTGTCACCCACAACCTTTGGTGATGGTGTAAGGTCCATAGCGGAGTGGAAAAAGATTCTGATGGGGTCCTGTAAGGATTTCTTTCTACAAGTGCAACCAAACTTTATCTCCCACCTGAAACTTGTGTGGCAGCTAGTGTTGATCATGGCGCTGCTTGTACTTGGCATTGGACGTCTGCAAAATTTCATGAATCTGTTGGAGGATTTGTTGGATTTGTTCAATGAAACGGGTGGCTTTGTCGGCTTCAGTTTGTGCATGGGATGATTCTGCCTATGTGGACGTAAGTGGTAGTGAAACATCCATGGGGCCCAATGGTTGCAATCCCATCCCCACCTGAAAGGGGTTGTGGTTGGTGGAGCTATCTATGGCTCTATCGTAATTGTTTTGAACATAGGAAGACTCTCATCTCATGTGCGTGGATGCTTGGAATTGTACATGCGTAAAATATGCACTATCATCCTGTTGGCGACCTCGGTTTGGACATCCGTTTGGGGGTGGAAGGTCGTGGATTTGGTGAGTTTGGTGTCCAACCGTGACTAGAGGTTTGACAAGAATATGCTGAGGAACCGATTGTCAATCACTAGAATCACCATCTTGGAAAATCAATCAACGACCACGAAAACACAATCATTTCCCTTCTTGGTTGAAGGAAGACCCGACATGTAGTCCTTCGAGATGGATTCCTAGGGTCTGTCGGGAGTAGGTAGAGGGGTGTACATGCCTTGTTTATTAATGGCCAGTTTGGAAATGGAGCAAGACGTGCAAGACCTGATATACTTGTTGACATCTTGTCATATTTTGGGCCAATATAAATGTTGTTGTAGGACTGTCATTGTCTTCTCTACGCCGAAGTGTCCTGCCACTCGACTATAGTGAGATTCCCAATTCAACTTCACTCGCTCGCTTGATGGAACGCAGAGATGGACTAGATGGCACAACAACCCATCCTCCAGATGAAAATAAATGATAGCTATATTTGTGCCCAACATATGGTAGGTAGTGGCGAAGTCAAGATCTCGTTGGTAGAGTTGGGGCCATGTGGAGGTCTAATGTTCCCAGGAGTGTAGCACCATGGTTAGTGCAACAACTGGAGGTCGGCTAAGGAAGTCAGTGATGCGATTGGTTCTCCTTGTATTATACTTTATGCTGAGATGGAACTGCTTCAATTTTGTGGACCATTTTTTATGGTGGTCATTCTACAATTTGCCTTGTGTCTGCATGAAATGAAGAGGCATATGATCAGTGTGGATGACTGTCTCCTTTCTGAGAATGTAATGCCTCCATTGGCGACATGCTTGTACAATGGAGTGCATTTCTTTGTCGTAAGTGGGGTACTTACGGAAAATATATGATAGCATATCACTATGATAGGCCACATGATGTCCATGTCGAGTGAGAATTGTGCCCACAACATAGTCTGAAGCATCTGTCTCAATCTCAAAAGGTTGTTGCAGGTTGGGTAATGAGAGCATCAGGGCTGAGCACAAGTGTTTCTTTAAATCATCGAACATTTTCTTTTGTGACTAGACCCACATGAATTTTTCCTTTCCACCACCCCTAGTCACTTGGATAAGGGCCCATGCAATGTGGGAGAATCCAAAAATGAACCTGCGATAGAAATTGGCAAGGCCTAAGAAGCTCTAAAGCTCAGTGAGTGTGGTCGGGGATGGCCTGTTACAGATGACCTGGATCTTGGCTGGATCGACATGCACCACATGCTCATCAACAATGTAGCCTAGGTACTAGACCTTGTTCATTCCAAAGGATAATTTTTCTAAATTTGCATATAGCTTGTGTTGTTGTAGAGTGTGCAAAACCTATTGAATGTGCTCCAAGTGTTCCACCCAATTCTTGTTGAAGATGAGGATGTCATCCAAATACACCAACACAAAATAATTGGTGAAAGGATGCAAGATATCGTCCATCATCCTCATGAAGTTGTTGGGGAATTTGTCAAGCCAAAGGGCATGACCAACCATTCAAAAAGACCTTCTTTGGACTTGAAGGCAGTCTTCCATACATCAGTATACTCTATGGGGACCTAGTGGTAACTGGACTTCAAATCAATCTTAATGAATTATTTGGCACCCTTGAGCTAGTCAAGGAGATTGTCAATTCATGGAAATGGGTACCGGTTCCTGACTGTGATTTTATTTAGGGATCGGTAATCAATGCAAATTCGCCAGGAACCGTCTTTCTTTCTCACAACAACGATTGGGATTCCAAAAGGTGATGAGCTTGGGAGGATGCGCCCCTTTTTGAGAAGCTCTTGGATCTGGTGCTTGATTTCCTCATTTTATGATAGAGAGTGATGATAGAGTAACCCATTGGGTAGTGGTTTGTCGGGGGTCAGATCGATTGAGTGCTTGACTTGATAGTGCAGAGGTACCCCAATGGGTGAGGATACAATGTCTTTGTATTCCTCCATGACCTTATCCACTTTCTTTTGCTGCATGGAGAGACCTGTCATGGAGGCCATGGATGTGATTGCAACCTTCTTCTCACTTTGAGCATGAATCCTGAAGAAGAAAAACTTCTCGGTATGAGAGATGACCTTCCTGCATTGCTTGGTAGATATCTGATCTAGGCCACCCACCTATTCCACTGGCTCAAAATAGGGTTTTCCACCTTGACAGTTTTTTGGGTCTCGAACTTTTGGGCTGTTTTGAGGCCCTAAACAACGTTTTTTGGGGATTTCAGTCCCATAAATATGCTTATGGCAGTTGGTTGGGCCAATCGAAATGTGTTCTTCTCAGCTAGACCTTTCCAATGGTGTATCGAGCACCCCAAACTGAGATCGTATGCAAAAGTTACGCCCCCGGGAAGTTGATGTATCAACTACCCCCATCAGGGCCTGCAAACCGTTTGGCTTTTCATCTTCCAGGGTTAGGGTTTTGGATTTCCTTATGTTAAAAAGACCTTTGGAGCCTCATTCTAAACACCATGTTCTTTCGAATGAGCGTAGCCATCACATCTCTTCTCAGAGATAAGTTGCCACCATTAAAGCAAGTTCATTCACTCTGCATTTTTACAGTCTCTGTACATTTGTTTCATTAATAGAAACCATGTATTACTGTATTTCTCTATTTCTGGAAATATTTATGTGTATTTCATTGTAATATATATGCTTTCATTTCATGCTCAAAATAATCTAGATCATTGGTATCAAAGAACACTTCTCTTGGTCGTTTTTCCATGCATATCCCCGACGAGGTTCAAGTATAGAAAGTTGGGTCTTGAGCTTGTCTCTCTTGAGGAAAATCACTCTTGCATGCCCAAGAAACCCTCCATGGCGGAAGAAAAGAGAAACAATGGAGTAGAAGATTCTATTAATCTATTGCTAGAGCAAGCTCTCATGTGACAGAGGGACGAAATGATGGATAATTTTGCCCAAATCCTTCAATGCTTGCCGATAACAGCAGGTGCGTCTTCATCAAGAAACCACTTTGGAGGAACCACTCCTTTCAAGGTACAAGTTAATTTTGATATTCCTGTATTTGAAGGTCAGATAGATGTGGATTCTTTGGAAAAATGGTTAAATCTGCTAGAAGGTTATTTCTCTGTGCATAATTTTTCCAACATGGAAAATATCACCTTCGCACTCCTTAAGGCTCTCCCCCATGTCAAACATTGGTGGGAAACATACTGTGAGAAAATTTCCACAGAGGAGTCTAGAATGTTCAAGGCTGAACCCACTTGGGAATGTTTCGTAGATGTCGTCAAGGAACAATATTACCCTATTGGCAACTATGAAGACCAATACATGAGATGGACCACGCTACATCAAGAGAGTTGCCAAGCAGTGTTGGAGTTCACCAATACCTTCCATACCTTGCACACCAAGCTGGGTATCAAAGATTTTGAGTGGCATTTGGTTTTGAAATATTGTGGGGCTCTACACAGGTACATCCAAATGGAAATGGATTTTTTGGACATCTCATCGTTGGGAGATGCTTATCGATATGTTTTCAAGATCGAGCAGAAATTTAAGTACCGGAAAAAACTGGAGTTTGGCTATGCAAATTCTCAACAACCAAAGTATGATAAAGATGACCCTAACAAACAGCCTACTAAAAACCAATCCAAGCCACATGAAAATAAGGGTAAGGGAAAAACAAAGAATGACACTAGAAAATGGTGTGATTTCCACAAAGGCCACTGGCACAACACTAATGAGTGTCATTCAAAACAATCATTGGTGGTTGAGATCAAAGAAAAAGAGTTGGACTCAGATTCAAAAAATAATGGAAGGAGGTAGATCATCGACGTAGACCCCACTGCCATTGTCATAACAAAAACAATCCAACCAGAGGAACCAACAGATCCTTAAGAGGGGGAGCATATATTCCATTCATAGATTTGGGTTAAGGGGACCCCATTGCATTTCATTGTTGATAGCGAAATCCAAAACAACCTCATCTCATCAGAGGTCATAGAACATTTGGCATTGTCGACAACACCACACCCACAACCATACAACATCGGGTGGCTTCGCCAAGGACAAGATCTCTGTGTTAGCCAACAATGTCGCCTATCCTATGGAATTATTCTCTTCAAGGACAAGGTATTGTGTGATGTTTCCCCTCTTGATGTCCATGATGTTCTTTTGGGCCAAACATATATGTGGAAACGTCATGTTTTTTATGAGTCTTGACCCCGTAGTGTCATTGTTACTTTGGGGGGTCATCTTTATAGGATACCAGAGGTAGTTTTGACTATTGTCCCACCAAAACAGTGATGCAAGTTAATCTCTCATACTACAAAATTCAGCCTCTTCACAATCTATTCAAAAGGTGAACATAAGGACACTGCAACCACTGCAGCCTTGACCCAAGACCTTTCTATCTAGTAGAAGCAAATTGCAGAAGAGAAAGAAGATATTGTTTCTTCACCTATGAGGGTGCCTACTGTTATAGAAAGATCTGCCTCACCCCATGCAACTTGCTCAAAAGGCCTTTCCATTTCCCTATGCAGACTTGAAGTCCCCTTATGCACTTACCAAAGCCAAAAAATCATATTTTTCAACATATACATGCCCTACAAGTTAGACAACATGAATATATGCAGGTTGCACCACTACAACTCACATACATCAAGTTTGGTGCTCAAAATTAAAAATTGTGTCGGGTTTCCATGTCACATCATGAGATCCATGATCCTTGACCTTCCATATATTGGAAAAATTATGACTTGGCCCTTCAGTTCCATTTGAAGGCTATAAATTGGGCCATATGAAAACCGTGGAAGATGAGAGAATTCAACTTTTGAGATCCTTAGTTTCTCGGTTTCGAGACGTGCCGACATGGAAGTTTGTCACGTGTACACTTGTGTTGGTCATTTTTTAATAGAAATACTCTTTTCCCATCCAATTGATATCTTGCAAATATTTGAATTATTATTCCATGGGCGTATTTTTTATGAATGTTAATGGATTACGCTATTGTATGTGCTAACATTATATATTATCACCATATGCTTGCATATCTTGGTTGTTGATGACAAGTTTTAGGTATAAATATTTGAGTCACGTGCTCAACGGTGGTCTTCATCGAATGTCTGGATGAGGTAGGCTCTTTTTCTTGTCTTGTTAGCATTTTCATTTATATAGCATACTTGGGATTGGAGTTGATTTCTACAGTCATTCAGTCTGTTGTGGTTTACCCCATGCAATAGAGTGATTTTCCTCATAATATAATTGGCAACCATACTGGGGATTGAATCTTCTATTTTGGGGTTTGGAGTGTTTTTCTCCTTTGATTGCTCTCTGTTAGCCTGATTTTCCTTGTCTTTTGATTGCTTGACAACCTATTTTTACTTTGTATTTGAGTTTCTTAGCTTAACCCTTTCCCAGGAAGTGTTTTAATACATATATGTGGTTTTTACCTTGATAGATGCGTACATACACGAGTTGTCCTTCTATATGGCGTGTACATACATGATTTTTTCTAAAACAACAACGTACATCAACTTTTTAATATTATTTTCTAAGTTTGGTTTTTGTTGGGTGAGTTTTGATGGTTGTTGAGTCTTCTTGGGTCTCTGTCCTAACTGTTGAGTGCTTGCAGAGTGATAGAAAACCCTTTTATGGTTGAATTTTCAGGGGATTTTCTTTCTCATCATATTTTTCATTGGTTGTCCTTGGATCTTGGTCTGAGTGTTTTCTTCTTGGTATCATGCTTGGATTGTCTCTCTTGTAGTAGGGTATATATATCAAGCTATTATTCAGTCCTTGCATTTTCATTTATTTATATTGAAAATACAAAAATATACATTTTTCATTTTGGCATTTTCTCTTTCAGTTGTTTAGTATTGATTTTGATATATATGGAAAGATTGCATCTTATTGAAATTTCAACCCCCAACTTGGAGCTCCTCTAACTGGGAGCAATGTTTATAACCCTCATTATAACATTCCCATAGGTATGGTGCCCACACAACCTTTTATGAATCAGTTTGGAGGAGGATATTACCCTCCTGTACAGGGCCATGGTGCATACCAAAACCCTAGATGGGTTGCTATCCCTCAACATCAATGTTTCTCAGGAGCATGGGCTCAGATGTCGCAACCTCGGTTCCCTTTTCTGGCCACTCTTAATCTGTCAGACTTGTCAAGATTAATGAATGACCTGGTGCATCATGATCCTTCATGGCTCCCCATCCCCACTAAGCTTCCTTTGGATATAATGAAATTTGAGGGAAAGATTGGTGAGGATCCAGGTGATCATGTTACTACTTTTCATCTTTGGTGCTTATCCAATTCTCTTAATGATGATTCTATTCATTTGATATTGTTTCAACGCAACCTCACGGGGGTTGCAACGAAATGGTACATTGAGTTACCAGGGGGAACATACGAGAATTTTAATATGATGGTTTTAGTATTTCTCAACCACTTCCAGTTGTCGGTTCATTACAATGTCGACATAGAACTCTTGCCAACTCTTCTCCAGGATAAGGCCACACATATCTCAGACCATATCCAAGAGTGGTGTATATGGAAGATGTTGATCAAAGACTACATTCCTCCAAAGTTTCTATTGGAGTGGTTCCTTAAATCCCTATTGCCTTATATTTCGAAGGATGTTTCTACATCCGGGGTAACCTTTGTGGAAGAAGCTATTTTTCAGAGCCAAACAACTAGACCTCATATATTCCCAGTCTGGGATGTTATACAAAATTATTCCTGATGCACCGAGGTCAAATTATGACCCGAGACAAATGCCTAGGCCTCATGCCGATGGAATTATTGGCTCTGCAAATACTAAGTCTGCAGACTTGGTGACGAACCAGTTGAAGGAGTTTTCTCTAAGCCAGTCTGTGGCAGGACAAGCTTCGTCTTCATCCTCCACTCCCACTCAGTCGACGGATGTGCATTCTATACAATTGTCGACCAACCCAAATGGTAACCAACAACCAGGAGGGAATAAAAGGAAAGGACGTTGTAATAATCGTAAGGGTGGGAGGAATAATAATAATAATAAACCCAAGGACAATGCTAACAATGATAGATAAAATAACAATGTTGGTGAGGGAAAGAAAGAAAAGCGGAAGGTGAAGTTTCCTTGTAAACTTTGTACAAATGATCACCTTACCCACTTATGCCCCAAACTTGAGGAAGTAGCGAGGCTCTTATCTCAACTACCTGTTGTGTTTACCAATCTGTTTCCACATAATCAACACATGGCCTCGAGCTCTTCTAACACTGGAAATGTGTCGAGTGGGAATCAAAACCCCTCGCCGCATGAAGGTGATCGTCTATGTGTAAATATGATCAATTCTCATATTAATATAGCCACTTGATATCATGATTATAGTTCTTCACATACTATTCCAGGTCTAGAGTCTCCCTCTCCTTCGGAAACACCTTTGCAGATCGAAAATCCAGATCCTCCACCTCATATTCCAAAAGGAGTACTAAAATGCTCTGCCCATAACCCTAATGCTAGAGCTTCCCAGAACTGCTCGATTGTTGAAGATATGGGTCAAGCCCCTTGTGCAATGTCGTCTTTGGATGTGCTCTAGACATGTCCTTCATAGAGGAACACCTTGCTATCTAATTTAGGATCTTTAGACCCATGTGGCTCTAAGGTTATCAATTTTGACATCACATATGTTAAGCCTCGCTTGCCTTACCACGTGGCCTTTCAAATCCATGTGGATTATTTGAAGTATACCATAAAACAAATTTTTATTGATGAAGGTCATGCAACTTGCGTGATGTCCCTAACCTTTTGGAAATCCATTGGCTCTCCAACCCTCTCTTAATCTATGACTATGTTGACCGTATTTGATGGTCGTTCTTTCCGTCCCTATGGAATTATGCTCACCTTTCCAGTCCAGTTAGGTGGAAATATAGTGAAGGTGGATGTCGAGGTGGTTGATGCACCCCTTGACTGTAATTTATTTCCAGGGTGTAATTAAACTTATGCCATGACCACAGTCATGTCATCTGTTTTCTACACTTTATGTTTTCCTCATGAAGGGAAAACCGTGACGATTGATCAATTATCCTTTGTGCATGCTAGTCTTAATGCATTAGTTGGACCTTCGATCCCAATGATCGAGAATTCTCATCCAAAAATTGAGGATACTAGTGTTGGAATGTATTCCTTCCTCATGGGTACCTTTGATTTTGTGGCACCAATTCATCACATTTATGCCATGTCCAGTAGGTTTTCTTCGTCAGTGAGGTTTGTTCCTTTCCATACTTCGTATTTCAATGATCCTCAGACCCTACCTTCCCTGACCATGTATTGTGAAGTTCAGTCACATATTGGAATGGAAATTCCACGGCCAACGAAAAAGATAGCATATCAGGTTGTTCTTGACTCTACTGCTGACTTAGATCCTATATCCTCACAAACAGACGAGGAGGATCCTATTCTCAAGCCCATATGGGCCACCTCATCATCTTTCTTAGACGATTGCCTCAACGATAATTTCCCTTCAGATGAATCCATCTTAGAGGCCATGAATGGTCCCAATAGGCCATGGGATGATATGCATAATCGCTCTTACTTCCTCTTAGAGCTTGTTAGGATCAAACAAGATGATTTTAGATCTACCTTGAGTGAGATTCTCAGTCACGTCGTAGTTCCACTAGATACGCATGGAATTTATGAAGAAGGAAACATGGCAAATATTTTTCCTACCGCCATGATCGACATCTCTCGAATCCCTGGAAAAATTGAAAATGTATATATCAGTACAGATTATTCGCATGAAGAAATTCAGATCTACACCGGGCTCTTAAAATAATTTCATGATGTATTTGCTTGGTCATATGAAGAGATGCCAAGAATCGACCCTAGCATTTTCGAACATGAAATCAAGACTTATTCGGATGCTAGACCTATTCGACAACATCTTAGAGCTATTAATCCTAGGAAGGCCCCTTGTATTAAGGAAAAGGTGGAGAAACTACTTAATGTTGGTTTCGTCTACCCTGTTCCTTTGACCGAATGTGTGTCCAATCTTGTTCATGTGAATAAGAAAAAAGGAACCATCCGTGTGTGTATGGATTTTCGAGGCCTGAATAAGGCTTGTCCTAAAGACAACTTCCTGACACCTTTCATTGATCAGATTCTCGATGAGTGTGTAGGATGTGAGGTTTTTTCTTTTATGGACAGATTTTCAGGATATAATCAAATTCATATCAAACCTGAAAATCAACATAAGATGCCATTTATTTGTCCTTGCGGTACTTTTTCATACCAGAAAATTCCTTTCGGCCTTAAAAACACCAGAGAAACCTTCCAATGCCCCATGACCTTTAATTTTCACGATCTCAAACATATTGTCCAAGATTACCTCGATGATATCACTACTCACTCTTGCAAGAGAGTAGATTACTCTACTCAAATTTGACTAATATTTAAGAGATGCCATTATTATCGTAGATGTTTAAACCCTCACAAGTGCATCTTTTGTGTTATGTCTAGATGTCTCTTATGTTTCTTTGTCTCTGAGATTGGGATCATGGTGGATCTTATGAAGGTTGAGGAAATACTTTGATTTCCTCCCCCGCACAACATTCGTCAACTTCAGGGTTTACAGGGGAAGGATAACTTCTTGTGTCGGTTTAAAGTACACTATGCCAATATAAATAAGGGTTTCATGCGTCTGTTGAAGAAGGACACTCTGTTTATATGGGATGAGAAAGCCTAGGAATCCTTCGATGTTATTAAGAAATACTTGGTATCGACGCCTCTACTGAAGCCTCCAGACTACAGTAGAGATTATTTTCTTTATATCACCACGTCTGAAGGGACGATTGGTATGGTTCCGGTTTAGGAAGATGATGAGCTGCATGAGCTCATTGTCTACTATGTTAGTCGAAACTTAGTTGGTCCTGAAATTAAATACTCTCACGTTGAGAAGCTAACCTTGGCTACCTTACATGTGGTTCAAAGATTATGACATTATATATTGCTTTGAAAAACTACCGTAGTTTTGGATTTCAATCCATTTCAATACATCCTTACTAGGCGCATCATAGGGGGAAAATACAATAAGTGGATTGTCATTTTGCAAGAGTTTGACCTCGACTTTGCTTCGACGAAGTCTAATAAATCACTAGTTTTTGCGGAGCTAATATCAGACTTCCCTAGATTAGATGAGGACGTTATCCATGTTGATTTGTTTGCTGATGAACATGTTTTCCTTATCTTTTATTTGGACCCCTGGTATGGAGACATTTTGATCTATTTTCAAACTTTTAAGTTCTCTCAGCATCTGTCGCGAGACGATCGAAGACATATACGACATCAAGCTAAAAACTACCTTATCATCGGTGAAACTTTGTATCGTCGATGAACATATAATATTTTGCATCGTTGCTTGACTCATGAGGAAGCTGAGTCAGTTCTCAATGACTATCATAGTGGGGCTTGTGGTGGTCATCTATATGGGTTTGTGACAACAAAAACAATATTGTGAGATGGTTATTTTTGGCAATCAATTTTTAAACATTGTGTTGAAGTGGTCAAGAAGTGTCACCCCTTCCATGTGTTCACTCAGAAAATGCACTTGCATCTAGCCCCTTTTCACCCAATCATCATCATTAGTCCCTTCACTAAGTGGGCAATGTATTTTATGGACTGTAACCCAGCTTCGGCTGGGGGGAATCAACATATTATCGTGGTCGTGGATTACTTTAACAAGTGGGAAGATCACATGCCTATTGTTAAATCTGATGGTAAGACAACAAATTTTTTCGTATTCAACCAAATTATAGCCCAGTTCAAAATCCCTAGGGAGATTGTCATTGATCATGGCAGTCACTTTCAGAATGAAATGATGAAGGAATTAACATCAAAATTGGGGTTTAAGCATGGTCATTCTTCCCCTTATTATCCCTAGGAAAATGGCCAAGTAAAGGTTGTGAATAAATCTCTCAAGAACATTTTGCAAAAACCTGTTAGCCATAGAAAATATGACTAGAACCTAATGCTTTACCCTACGCTTTGGGAATATCGAACCTCGATTAAGACTTCCACTAGTTTTTCTCCTTTTCATTTAGTACATGGTGTGGATTCAATCCTTCCAATTGAATGAGAAATCCCTTCCCTTAGACTGGTAGTTGAGATCCTACTTGACACTTCCGATCTTGAAGAATGCATCATACACCTAGAGATCCTAGATGAGCAATGTCGAGATGCCTCTGCGACTATCGAAGAAAATAAATGATGTGTTAAGGTGTAGTATGATAGGTCTATCTGTCCTCGACAGTACATTGAGGGTGAATTGGTCCTCCTGTATGACCAAGCCAAAGAACTATTGGGGGCACGCAAGTTTAACCCCATGTGGCACAATCCTTATATCATGTGACGTGTTTTGGAAAAAGGAGCATATGAATTAGAGGATTATGAAGGGAATATGCTGGCTAAGCCTAGAAATGGGCTCTACTTGAAAATATATTATGCTTGAGCCCCCAAGCTTGGGTGTGACTCTTTGTATACTAGTGTATCTTAGTGTATACATATCTTTTCCTTTGTTTCATCGACTTGCTTATCGAGTTTTCCCTTGGTTGGTAGATGTCAATGGAATCTTCAGTTTACTTAGGATTCACAGATGGTGCTAGTCATCATACACATAACTTGGCTTTTGCCACTTGGTTCATTTATTCACCTGAGGGTCAACTGGTGTCTTCAAGTGGCATTTGTCTAGGGCCATCAATGAATAATGTGGTTGAATATAACGTCGTTAGAGAGATTTTACGTGTCGTCGTTTCACATGGTGTTCGATCTTTAGAATTTCACCTGGACTCCCAGTTAGTTGATGTCAATTAAATGACAATTACTGTGTGCAAGACCCTACTCTACTCCAACGATTCCTATGGGTGCAACTTTTAGAACAAATTTATTTTGTTACTTATAATCACATACCTAGAATTTCTAATTATGTATCCGATACATATGCTAATTATTTTTTAGATTAGAATTTGTCACATAACTAAAGTAAATAAAACACATTCAACAATGTACACATTGTAACGTATATAAGTAAAGCCGAAGACCAATGTTTTTATATTTCATTTCTTCAAAAAAATTGGTGTCATAGTACAAAATGGGGCTCACACCCTCAAAATACATATATGGCTGATAGATATAATGACCATGGCATCTACACAGGTGGCACCGAATGTGTATCATGATAGAATACTATGGATTTTGCGATACGTCGAAAGAGTCACACCCACGCACAGGGCACACCCACCACCTTCCACTGCATAGCCTCTGGAAGGTCCTCCACCCATAGGAATCATGTGCCTCAAACGACACAAGTTCTCTTGCACATTTTTTAGCACTCTCTTCGCATCTCCTCTCACTATATCATCTCCTTAGTTCCTCTATTGATGTTGTGGGAATCCATCTGGTCATCACGGACCCACATTTGTGTAACAAAGTACTTGTCAATACTTGATACCATCCAAAAATATTTTTGCTTTTTATTCTTTTTGAAAAAACACAAAAAATGAAATATATATATATATATATAGTTTCATACCTATATCATCGTAGGCAGAGCTTGGTGGAAATGGAATATATAGATATCCTTTGTAGTCGATCCCAACATAAGGGTATTTGTCTATGGCTATCACCCGTTGATGCCACCAGAAGAAGAACTCATCGTTGTAGGGGGTTGGTACCCTACCACCTCCTAACTGCCTCATAACATCGGCCCACCATGACATGGTTGGATTGCATGGTCCATGAGGAATGATTTCGACTCTAAGGCTCAAGTCTGGAACCCACTCAAAGAAAAAACTACACAAGATATATGCAAACCCGAAGTTCCTCTTTCTCCCTTGTTTGTATCCTGTTAGTTGGATCTTCATGTTATCTAGTAGTGAGGTGCACCAATCATAAACCATGGGTCATAAACACTCCAGTGTGTAAAACATGAGTGGCCTTGATTCCTGGTGCAATGAGGTTGACCCTATGATCCATGTAAGAACGAGAACGACGATCTTCAAACTTAGGTTCTCACTCGCCCTGATGGGGAGTTGGCTCCCTAATTTATCTATTTCTACAACACAGTGGGTGGAAATGTAATCCTCTATGTTCATACCACCCCCAACCCCCTGGGCTTTGAGGTTCACCACCTCACCTCGACGAGACAATCCTGTAATGAAATAGATCCATTTTTTGAGTCAAACTCTTTTAAAAACTAAGTTTGTAGACTTGTACACGGGATGTAATGTTAAAAGTTGTGTGTAGGGACACATATACGTGGGAAAACTTTGAATTGCCTGCGTACATGTCTCCATATATGAGACCCGATGAATTACAACTCGCGTACACCCTAATTCATAAGTTGCGCCCTCTAAAACTAAAAAAATGAGGACTAATTTGAAATTATAAACCACTAGAAATGAAGAGGAGGGAAATAACACTTACTTGGTATAGACGGTTGTCAATTCCGTCACTCGTAGCTCCCACAATTGACACTTGAAGATCGTGGGAAAATTGGTACAAAATGCACTTTGTGGGTAAAAAACTCAAATGGTATGGTAAAATTGGTTATTTTTTACTATTGGTAGAAACTTTTAATCCACTTTACATAGTTTTTTCTAATTTTTTGACCTAGCATACTAATAGCGCTATGGAAGGAGTTGGTTTTGTCCAAGTATTTTTGCGGTTTCTAGCGTCATGTCGCCCATTCGTGACTTCGACAGGTATTTTATTTTACCAACATATAGGATAGGTCATCAATCCATTTTTCATTTTTTGCATTATCCTATGATTGCGATCCATATTCCCTAGGTACAAACCCATTTATTAGTGACACATAACCCTATTTTTGCTACTAGAAGTGTTGTTAGTGAATAGTAGAGGCTTACCAAACATGAGTTCCCTAGTTAGAACCTTTGCTCCATTTGGTGCCCATGCAGAGATTATTCCATAGGACCGAGAGTCCCTTATAGTTCCAATATGACTTTGCGTTCGAACCTCATATTCTTACTCATAAGCACTTTGACCTATACCTATGGGGACTTTGACCGAGTCTTGGTTAAGCTCTTTTCCGACTCTATAAAAAAGAGAAAAGATTGTTGAGTGAACTTCTCTCTTTCACACTCGTTAAATGGCTTTGAAAGGATGTCTATTTGGTGTAATTTTAACCCTTTTTCGTACCAAGTAGACTAATTTCAAAAAAGGAATACTCTAGTCACTAGTGGCTAGAAGAGTTCTCCTGGGTATTGTTTTAAGGGGACTAAATTTATGAAAAAGGACATTCTTTGGAGTTAAGATGTAATTGAATTCCATTATCCTTCTTGCAGTATTGAGCCTATTGTCGGTTCCCACTTTCTCATTATAATCCTATTACCTCAACAATTTTCATCACCAGCCAAGCATAGCCTTGTTTATATCCTTTTCAGCTTGACACCTTGTACCTTAAGAGGAAACATTCCCCTGAGTGTCCACGTCCTGCATGCACCTTCTTGCATTTAGAATAGGTATGTTCCACAATTGGAACTATTTTATTACTCGTGACAATCGTTTCCTCCATTTTATCATAGCATTCATTTTCCTATGAAAAAACAAAAAAAATATGGGCGAGAAAATAATATTATATCATATTGGCAACAGTCGTGTTTCCTTTGAACAAAGAAAAAAAAATTGAGTCCACTTGTCATCCAAATTTTGGGTTTATCATGACCTTAGGAAGCTTAGCTCGTTACTTAGAGTTTAATCCTCTGACTGGTTACTCTTCCAGTCCCTATGGAGAGTTTGATTGGTGCCTCCTGCATCAAAAAGTTTCATTATCAAGTCTATGTTGCCAAAGTCCTCCATATGTCTTGTTCTCTTGTTCAAAGGATGTCTATAAGCCCGTGTCAGACATTTCTCAGAAATCTCAACTTTGCATGTCGGCCATACCCTTAGTGTGTATCAGAATCACATGAAACTGTAGTCCTAGTGTGCACCTTGGTCCTACTTTCATTATTGGTAGGTAACCTTGAACCCAACAGTCGACATCTCCTCATTGGTCACTGACTAGGGGGTTTCCCTTGTGTTCAAAGACAAGAAATATATTCACACATTGGGTTTCATGCAGTGTCTTGGATGCCATTAGCATTATTGGTGGTTTCCTCACCTCTGTCGACAATTTTCCTTATTGGATACTATTCATAGGGTCTCTTTCATGCACTATTTGCATCTGGTGCATGCGAGAGACACACAGGGTCGTTGGTTTATGAACATCCTCTTCTTTCGAGTTCCTCCAAATCACCAAGCTATTGCTTTGTACCTCATGCTGACTGATGAGATATTCCTTAATTCTCTCCTTTCAGCGGGTCTCCTTTCATCGACTTCAGCTCATCTATTATGGAAATGAGGCCTAGAGTCCTATGAGTACCTAGAGGCTTGCATCAATCACAAGTTCTCCCGCCATCGACAGTTGGGAATACATCAATGTCTCCTAATCAATGGATTCTTCAAGTGTTCGACCTCAACACATTTATTCACACTTGTAAGAATGTACTCGATGCCTTGATACCTACTTTCATTTTATCGATAGGATGGCTCACGTTTGTTAATGGTATACATTAATGATTGGTATTCAAACGAAGTCTCATTGTGTTCGACCTCAACTCTTCTATTCCCAGGATGTAGAAATGCACCTTTGTGGATCGTGCAGAAGACTTGAAGACATCAATTTATAGTAACAACTTTCCTGAGTTGTTGTTATCATTCATTGGACCAATGCTTATATGAATTTAGTGATGATGGGAGATCAAATTGTACTCCATTGTATATAGATATCTTTAGATTGATTTTGAGTTTTTCACTGGTCCTTATTCGTGACTATGACATCCTATGACATGTATCTACTTTTTATTGCCTATTCATGGCCATGAACAACTGTTTGGTATATTTCCACATGGATCTGCATTGTAATTCAAATTGGCATCCACGTGTACAAAGTCATTACGGATTGTAATATTCTCATGAGCAACTAGTTCTTCCAGCTGAATCTCCATTATTCCAATTCTGGGAATTATAACGTATTTCAGCCATCACAGACACTCCTCTAACCTCACACATTAGGGGGAATCTGTTATAGCAAGATTTGCCTCACCCCATGCAACTTTCTCAGAAGGCCTTTCTATTTCCCTATGCAGACTTGAAGTCCCATTTTGCACTTCCCAGAGAAAAAAAATCATTTTTTCCCACATATACGCACCCTACAAGTTAGACAACATGTGTATACACAAGTTGCACCACTACAACCCGCGTATATCAAGTTTGGTGCTCAAAATTAAAAATTGTATCGGGTTTCCATGTCACGTCATGAGATCCATGATCTTTGACCTTCCATATACTGGAAACGTTCTGATTCAGCCCTTTAGTTCCATTTGAAGGCTATAAATTGGGCCATATCCAAACCGTGGAAGAGGAGAGAATTCAAATTTTGAGAGCAAAGATACTCTGGAGAAATTTTCACTTCACATTGAGTCTACATACCTTTGTCCTTTAAAGTCTAAACACATTGTTCAACCCCCAAGATCTTCCCTCTTTGATGGAGAACCTCATTGTCTCTCTTATATGAGCTTGCCTTTGGTGGAGGCCCAACTGTAAGGGACTTATTTTCTCGGTTTTGAGGCGTGCTGACACAAAATTTTGTCACTTATACACTTATGTTGATAATTTTTAATAGAAATACTCTTTTCCCGTCCAATTTATATCTTGCAAATATTTGAATTATTATTCCATGGGAATATTTGTTATGAATGTTAATGGATTATGCTATTGTATGTGATAACATTATATATTATCACCATATGCTTGCGTATCTTGGTTGTTGAGGACAAGTTGCAGGTATAAATATTTGATTCATGTGCTCAACAATGGTCTTCATCGAAGGTCCGAACGAGGTAGGATATTTATCTTGTCTTGTTAGCATTTTAATTTATATAGCATACTTGGGATTAGAGTTGATTCCTGCAGTCATTCCATTTGTTGTGATTTACCCCATGCCATAGAGTGATTTTCCTTGTAACACATACACACTTCCCAATCAGGCCAAGATACAATAGGTTGGTTGAACAAATTCAACCCCACTAACAATAGGTTCTTGACAACCTTCAACAAGCTAAGCGACACAACTTCTCCAACAAGGAAAACAACTCACCATGGTTCAACAAAATCTCCCATGAGAACTTGAAGCGATGGGAACCATTTATTACGAAGGGGGGAGGATTCATCTAGATGGATATCGGTGGCCACCCACTTATTCCACTGGCTCAAAATAAAGTTTTGCACCTAGACATTTTTTCGGGTCCCAAACTTCCCAGGTCGTTTTGAGGCCCTAAACGACATTTTTTGGGGATTTCAGTCCCAGGAGATTGGATAATGCACTAGATTGGTCTAGTCAAAATGCGTTCTTCTCAGCTAGACCTTTCCAACGGTGTATCAAATGCCAAAAATGGATATCGTATGCAAAATTTACACCCTCGGGAATTTGGTGTATCAACTACCCCCATCGGGGCCCGCAAACCTTTTGGCTTTTCATCTTTCGGGGTTAGGGTTTTAGATTTTCCTTAGGTTAAAAAGGCCTTTGGAGCCTCATTGTAAACATCATATTATTGGGAATGAGTGTATCCATCACATATCTTCTTAGAGATAAGCTGCCACCATTCTAGCGAGTTCATTCACTTTGTATCTTTGTACATTTCTTTCATTAATAGAAATAATGTATTATTGTATTTCTCTATTTATGACAATATTTATGTGTATTTCATTGTAATATATCTTCTTTCATTTTGTGCTCAAAATAATCTGAATCAAGATCAAGGAAATGGTGGTAGATGGGACTACCTCTGGGATATTGTATAATTTCTTGTCCAAAGTAATAATAACACTATGAGGCTTAGACTCATATACAACCTGGTGTTTCCATAAATAAGGTTGGCCCAAAAGAACATCAAAAACTTCAAGGGGGGAGACATAAAAAAATACCTCATCCTTGAAGGGCTTGATGTCGTAGGTCATGAAACACTGTTGGCTGACGCGAAGATCGCTCCCTTGGTGGAGCCATCCAATGTTGTATGGTTGCAGGTGTGGTGATGTTGACAAGGCCAGCCACTTGATGACCTCTTCTTAGATGAGATTCTTCTTGCTACCACTATCAATGATGAAGTGTACTGGACTACTCTTCACCCACATCTGTGAATGAAAGAGGCACTCACCTTCCTCTAGTTCATCAGGTTCATCGGGTTGGACCCTAGTGGTGGTAGCAACAATGGAACTGGGTTCTGAATCAATGATTTGTCTCCCTTTTTCTAGGTCTGAATCAGAGTCAAATCCTACATCTGATTCAGAGGCTTTCATCTTGGCCACCAATGATTTATTTGAGAGACATTCAACGATGTTATGCCAGGGGATCTTATGGAACTTGCACCATTTCCTAGTGTATTTGTTTGTCTTCCCATTGTCCTTATTTGTTTGCGGTTTGGACTAGTTGTCCTGAGGCTATCAATCCTTGCTCTGCCCTTTTTTCTATGGGTTGGGGATTCCTTTCCTCAGCTTCTGTTGTGATCGGTTTGCAGAATCAAACTACTGTGTCTTTTGTTTAATCTTCTGCCTAATTTTGATGGCATATCAATAAGACGCGCTCAAGGACGGAATGCCCATAAACTCCATTTATGTATGGATGTGTCTATCCAGGGAAATGCTATACTTGAGCACTGGATGTCGCTTAGAGTCTTTGATACCCAACTTGGTGCACAAGGTATGGAAGACATTGAAAAACTCTGGCATTGTTTGGTCCCTTTCTTGTCATAGTGTGGTCCATCTTGTATATAAGTCGTCATAACTTACAACATGGTAGTATTGTTCCTTAATATCATCCTTTAAGGAACCCCAAGTGGGTGAAACTACAAATAATGTAGATCCCTCTGTTTCCGTTTTCTCACAGAAAGTCTCCCACCAATATTTGACATGGGGGACGACCTTCAGGAGCGCAAATGTAATCTTTTCTCTATTGGAAAAGTTGTGGATAAAAAAGTACCCTTCTAGTAGGTTTAACCATTTGTCTACAACATCCGCACCTATTTGACCTTCAAATATAGGAATATAAAAATTGATTTGTACCTTGAAGGGGGTGGCGCCTCCACTTGAGGTAGATTCGTCACCTGTTGGAAGTCATCGAAGGATTTGTGCAAAGTTATCCATCATCTTGTTCCTTTGCCACGAGACAGATTCCTCAAGCAATAGTTTAAAAGCATCTCCTACCCCTCCGTCTCTCTTTTCTTCCCCCATGGGCGGCCTTCGAGTTTGGTGAGGCCAATCTTGCAAAGGCTCAACTGGTTCAAGTCCCAACTTCTTATACCCTAACCTCGTTGGGGACATGCATAGAGAAACAAATGAAGAGAAGATCGCTTTGATACCACTGATCTGGATTTATGAGAAGAAAAAAATGAAACATAGATCTATAATATTAACACAAAGATACAATGAATAATAATAGAGATACATTAAAACTTGACTTTTGTTAAATGAGAAATATGTTGAAACTGTAAAAATGCAGACTGAAACAAGCTTGCTAGAACAGTGGCAGCTTATCTATGAGAAGATATGTGACGACTATTCTCATTCAAAAGAAGATGATTACAATGAGGATACAAAGGAATTTTTACATCAAACATAAATGCCAAAATGCTAGACATCCAAAAACCTAACCCTAGGATATGAAGCGCCAAAAGTCACGTGGGCCCCGTTGGGTTAAGTTGGTACATCAACTTCCTAGGGTCGTAACTTTTGCATACAATATCCATTTTAGGCGCACAATAGCCAGTTGGAAAGGTCTATCTGAGGAATACACATTATTATTCCATTACACTTTTACATTGTCTATAGTTTGATTGTGTCAGGCCCAAAAAACATTGTTTAGGGCCTCAAAACAATACCAGAAGTTTAGGACCTGAAAAGCTAAAAAACAACTGCCAAGATAAAAAATGTGTTCCATTTTCATCTTGATCATATACTTCTTGTTGCGAGATATCTATAGTTAGGGAAATGAATACCTTTCATTAGGTCATCTGTGAGAAATTCTGCAATAAAACTAGTCCCTTGCGAGATGGAAAAGACATCTTCATAATCCCTCACTCCAAAGCCTCATGCCATCATGTTGATGGGGATTTCTCCCTCACAGACTGCTCTAATAGGATATTTCCTTTGGGAAGGAAACAAATCCTTCATGTTTCAAGAATCCACCTTATCCTCATCCTATAGGTTTCCATCTAAATCACATAAAGGATATTCCTTGAGTAGGAGAGGAATTCCAAAGGGTATCGAGGTGGTTTTCACCATCAATTCATGGAAATGAACATTTGGGACAGGGTAAGCAGTTTTACTTGGTGTCACTCCTATCAAGTTCATGGTGACTATCAGAACAACTTCTGATATGAAGCTCATGCAAGGAGGTGTTAGTGAGTTTGACATGATCTAGATGACTTTCAAGTTAACCAAGATATATTGATGGCCTAAGAAGTCATTAAAATAACATGTGATTTCCACTTCCATGAGACCTAATATGATGAAAAAATGGTGAACGTTCCCCCCAAGAACTTATGGGAAAAAATCTCTAGGTTTTAAGGAAACCCTAGTTGGTATAGCTCCTCAACAGGAAACCACATATATGACTTCCAATCACAACCCTAATATATTTTCTTTTTCTTACAAGAAATCCTCCCCTATCCTTCATCTCTTTCAAAATTTGGACTGTGTACCATGCAATTGGATCAGATATTAAGGTTAAAGTGGAAAAAGACACTACATAGTGGCTTCCAACAACAACCCTAATGAGATAACTAATTTAGTATTTCCTTGATCTTT
This sequence comes from Picea engelmannii, assembly GCA_009831015.1. Classification (NCBI taxonomy): domain Eukaryota; kingdom Viridiplantae; phylum Streptophyta; class Pinopsida; order Pinales; family Pinaceae; genus Picea; species Picea engelmannii. The sequence continues at coordinate 995,960 of ML779905.1, read as the reverse complement.
CCAATGTTAATAAGATTTCTCTCCTTATCTACTTTTTGGATATCCCTCATCTTCTAGTTAATGCCTCTTATCCATCAGTTTCAAAAGTTTTAGGCTCCTACTTTATTTTCTCTCTACTAAGGACTACCCCATGATATTGATATGATGCTTAATTAACTGTATTGCCTACTTTCCTTCTCCACCTATTGAACTTCAAACATGATCAACAATTTCTCCTTCATCTATAGGATCCAATAGTCATATCCAACATCCTACATTCATTTGAACTTTAATGCATATGATGAATGGAGAATCTCACCATTAATCAATGGAGATATATTGATAGAGGCGCATATCAAAGGGTTTTTGTAAGTTGCGGATATAAACATACATTTTGGGCTTTATTGTATACTTTTTATGGATTCATCCTATCTTGGTTCAAAGTGATATTCTAATACCAAGATAACTCATTCATCTTGTGAAATTAGCATTGTGTGTGCTATATTTAAATATATTAACTATTGTCACCTAATGCAAATTCAAAATAAAAATGAACATTACTAAGCGTAAAATGAAAATATGGAACCTCCACTATAAAAATGTGACAACACTATAAAAGACATGATATGATAGAATCCAACATGGAGACACCCTGATTCATAATTGACAAAATCAAATGCATAATATGTCACGAATCAAAAAATTATGGAATAAGGAAACTCAAATAGATGTAGAAAGTGGCAAAAAAATGATGCAATGAAGATGTAACCATGATACAAGGAAGACACAACAAGGAATCAAGGAAGAGACAAGAAGGATGCAAGAAAGACACAACAAGAATGCAAGGAAGATGCAATAATGATGTAAAAAGGCAAAAATGATGCACAATAAATAAAAACATGGACATAGTGGGTATGAAAAGAAGGGACATAAAAAGGATTCCTACCTATATTTTGATCACCTCGACATCATGGCATGTGTCCCTTCCTTTTCTACATGATATTACATCAATGGGAAGGACCCCCCCCCCCCCCACACACACACCAATTGAAGTGGTTGACCATCCACGAGCAACATGAATCTATGTGATTTGGTGTAGAAAGGAAGGGCCATGGCTACAAAAAGGATGGAATAGCCATGGTTGTGGAAAGGGGAAAGAAAGGTTGGGAATAATTGTCTATAGAATGTGTGAAGGGAGGGAGGATGAAAAGCATAGATATAATGGTCAAACTACCAATAACCTGAAAAGAGGTATTGAAACATAATTCAAGGAGTTAGATGATAATACCTCAGTTACTTATTGAAGTGAAAAAAAAATGTATATCCACAACAAGTACATTATGTGGATAACACAGTGTATGTCAAACTATTATTCTTCAATAAGAGGTAAACATAAATAGTTAGCATTTTGTAGCAAATCATCCACAGTGAGGAATGTGTAATTATGTAGCATATTTATGATTCCATAGGAGTAGCATGTGATAATCAACAATTGATATTCTATAATATAATGATCTCGACAACTTGTTTTTCCTTGTCTTCGTAGTCATTTTTTTTACATAGAGGAATCTTGTCAGCAAGTTGGTTTTCATGAGCTCCATTATCCAGTGATGACCCAAAGGGAGCTTTCACCACATGAGTATTATCTTGTCCTTTTTTTGTTTCTACTACAAAAAAGGACCCACTAGCAAGTTGGTTTTCAAGAAATACTCTATCTTGTGACACCCCAAAGGGGTTTTCATCACAAGATTATCTTTTTAATGTTCTTTTATGTTTCTTTTATCTTCTTTTTTTGTGTTGAGTTGGTGAATTGTACTTACTCAAGAATAAAGGAAGTAGTTCCTTCAATCATGTTCATATGTTGTTATTGTGGTTTCAACCTCGACACAAATTCCTCCTTAGAAAATGGCTTTTTATATAGTTTTAGTGAGTGGCCATTAACCATGAGTGGAATCATGTTTAAATCGATAGTGTGGATTTTCACAAAACCTTTACCATAATCTATATCAAATTCATAAGGACCCAACGAGTAATTTCTGAGTTTACCTTTGAAATCCTTAAACTTGGAGTCATATAGAAGTGCCCAAGCACTGCAATAAAAATGTTTGTCTTTGATGAAGTGGTCATGTCATTGTGTCCTCTAATGTTGGACAACTTTTGAAAAAATTACTTGGAGTTGAAACTCATCTAAAGCATCAAGTTTATCAATATGTTATTTTTTTGTTATAGAAAGTTCCAAGACTAGCTCCAATGCAGTACTTAAAGTCTTAATTTCAAACTCAATTGCCAATATTAAAAATAATGTTATCATATACTAGCTCATATGGTGTGAGTTGATAATGGGGGGCTTAAAATTACAAAAAAATGAAAGTGATGATTGCCTAGTAAATAGGGGTCAAGGGGTATTTTAAATATATTAAAAATATAGACACTGAGAGGGTTTAGAATTAGGTATCAGAGAGGGTTGAAATAGGTATCGGGTGGGGGGTTTGAATATGTGGCTTCATACTTCAAGATCCACAACAATGTATTCATTCTCTTTATATGTTCTTCTTCATATTCGTTGTTCAATGCCCAAATATGCAAACTTGTATACAATTGATCAATCATTACATGGCTTGACATGTGCCCCAACTCTCACATATAGACTTGTTTTGAGTATTCTCCCATCAATTTAGGACCCACCAAAATCATGGATTTGAACAAAAATTTCATTAGAAATAGAGGATTTTACCTACTAGAAGGACTCTATAATGAATCCCCTATTGAGTGGAAACAAATAAAGGGTTATAGGAATCTACGCCTATAGCTTCTATAAATATTTTTTCCCCACCCACTAAGGACTACGATATAGAAACTAATATATCAATGACTCAAAAGACAACCTCTTTGCTACTAGTTTGTTTGCTTGTTTGCTCCTTTGGGAAAGAAAAGAGGAGGCATGATTTCAGTAACTTCGACCCTTTTGATCTCATTGGATGATGAAAATCAATTAGTGTTGTTAGAATATTTATTATTCTCCAATTAGTGTCTTCATTAAAATAAGGAAGAAAGAAAAGGTAGTCCATCAATTTGTATAATCCTCATCTAAGGCTTATATGAGGTTTTTTTTCCATGGAATAAACATCCTAAGGTAACCCGCCAAACAATTCCCCTAACTTTGAGGATGGTACCCAGGGTAAACTAGATTCTACGGAATCTCAAGGCTTTTTCAACAAAGGACTCAAGGCCATTGAAACAATATACTCATTAGGAGCTTAACATGTCACTTCCAAGAATTGAATCTAAGTGAGGATAACACTCATTCTCTCAACTACTCAAGCTAGACCCAATTGACAATATGAGTTGTGTCATGTTACCATACTAAGGGTACAAATAAAAAGGGCAATTAAAAATGTCATGAAAAAATAGATATGGAGGGTATGTAGTGAGAATAAGGGTTTTTTAATTGGAAAGGTGTATTGGGAGGAAAATTCAACAAAAGGATTTTGGAACATATTCTTTAATATATATTTAATACATGAGATAGAATTTGTATCTCATAGCAATATTAGATATAATCTATGTCTCATACAAATGTTAGTCTTGCAATATACATGTTGTGCTTATTAGAATTGACATGTCTACGTAAGCGTTCTGCCATGATCATAAAAAGATAGAAAACAAAGGATCCCCTTGTCTAACCCGGGGTGAAAGGGCTCCATAAGAAGATCTATTCAATAGGATGGAAAAGAATGGTGTTGAAAAACAACTTAACACCTCATTAAATCCAAGATCCAACAACCCAAATGTTTTAAGTATATTGTTCATAAATGACCAACTTAACAATTCATATGTTTTTGACATGTCAAGTTTTATTATCATTTATATTTTTCAATCCTATGGAATGAGTAAATTGGTTGTTGACATACAATAACTCCATCTAAAAATTGTCTCATTCACATAAAACCCCCCACCATCAAGGTTTCCATTTCATTTGTGATGAGAATAATGAAAGTTGGAATAAAAGTTTTGAGAATGCTTATGTCTCTTTTGGATTCATCACTTCAAGCTTTGAAAATGCTCCTTTTAAGAGGGCATACTACCAATCAATCATTGGTAGTATAGTGTGTAAGGTGAATATCACTTTAGTCTTATTTTTATTGTTTACTCCATCATACACTACTATCATTAACCTTATTAATCTTTCACAAGACGTAAAATCATATTTTTATTATCATTATCCTCATTAATCTTTCACAAGACGTAAAATCATATGTTTCTTATTCAATTTTTTTTTGGGCCCCTTTGCATTTCATATTTTTCTTATTCATTTTTTTTTAGCCCATTTACATTTACGTTGAATATTCAATATTTTTCGGCCCCTTTACATTTCATATTTTTCTTATTCAATTTTTTTTTCGGAGCTTCTTTACATTTCTGTTGAATATTCAATATTTTTGGGCCTTCAATTTTATATTTTTCTTATTCAAATGTTTTTGGATCCCTTTGCATTTCATATTTTTCTTATTAATTTTTTTTTGGCCCCTTTGCATTTCTCTTATTTAATTTTTTTCTTTTATATTTTTCTTATTCAAATGTTTTTGGGTCCCTTTGCATTTCATATATATTTTTCTTATTCATTTTTTTTTTGCCCCTTATTTAATTTTTTTATTTTGGCCCCTTTGCATTTCTGTTATATTTTTCTGATTTAATTTTTTTTTGGAGTCCCTTTGCATTTCTGTTGAATATTCAATATTTTAGGGGCCGTATTCAATTTTTTATTTTTCTCCCCTTTGCACTTCTGTTCAATTTTTTGGGGGCCCTTTGCATTTATGTTGATGAGGGTGAAACTCTATGCTTTTAAGATCATTGACGAAGATGTACAGACTCTATGCTTCTAAGATCATTGAAGATGATGTACATAAGTCAATTTCGAACTACAAGTGAGTAAAATTAGACAAACGTTTTTACTACGAAGGACGACCGTACTGGGGATCGAACCCAGAATCTCTGGTTTCGTAGACCAGCGCCTTATCCATTGGGCCATACGGTCACAACTGTTACATTTTCTTTGTTAAATAAAGATATATTCAATAATTTTGTTTTTATAGTGTATTCATAATTTTTCATGTTTCATTCCTGGTGTTTATGATATTCATCTCTGGTGTTTGTTTTGTAATTCTCATTGTACTGCTAGTCGAATAGAATCCTAGACGTCATGAATTTCAATCTCGAGAATATAAAGCTTTATCACGCTGCTTTGAGTACTTTTATTACCGGCCGCCGCAATTATCACTCCTCCAGACCTTAGGGCTTTCTTAATTTTCTTTCTTCACAAGCGTTGAATTCTTCGCATCTCCCAAATATGTTGACATCATGTTAGCAAATGAATCGATAAAAGATAAAAGAAAAGTGATAAGATAGGTTAATGTTGTTTGAGTTTTCTCTAGATAATGTGTATAAAATTTCTAAACGTTTAATATTTTAAGTGGACAATGTACCTATTGTCAGTCACAAATAAAGCTGAAATAATAGTGTTAACAAGATAGTTGTCTTTTTCCATATGGTTGATCTACGTATATATCTATTTGCATCAACTTCAATATTTCTTCAAAAACTAATTACTTTAATGGGGTCAAAGATATCCATGTATTGCTTTTCGATTAAGCATCTCTCATAGCACCTTACATCATAGTTGGTATGAAGGGAATCTATACTCTAACCATCTCATTTTGATCAAGATCCTATAGCACTAGATTCAATTGATGGATATTAGAGGATGAGTGTAAGGCCCTTGTCTTGAAGTTGGGAATGGCTATTTTTACTCGTCCATTGAGACGGTCAATGGCAGGCTTCGATTAATTGTGATGGTAAGTTGTAAAATGGTAGGCTTCGATTAATTGTGATGGTAAGTTGTAAGGATGGATGAGCATGCCTTGGGAAATTTCGCACGATGGAAAGGCATGACTAAGTGCTAGATAGCTTTGGCAAAGCAATTTGGCTAAGTATAGCAACAAGATGAGGGTTATTATTTAGGGTTTCTTATAGAGGCTGCACAATGACTTGGACAATGGACATTCCTTGGTTCATGTGTACACGAGGCAACAATGCCTTGACTTGTGGGTGTAACATCTTAGTCAATGTCCCGGAGTTCCTAGACGATTGGGCATGCATTGCAAAGATGCATGTTGGCTCAGTGTGACAAGAAGCACAAGAAATGGCAAGGGGTGCATCGAATGATTTTCAATTGGTATTTTAAACTTGACAGTGGTTCCATTGGATGACCATACAGTGATCTTGGGACAAGACTTTCTCAAGCTTAGCAAGGTAGTGTTTGTGCCCCATAAAAACTATTTGATGTTCTTAGATGGAACCAAGATTTGTGGTGTAACTATGATGACTACAAGAAATTTAGGGAGGGTATCAATAATACGCATTGTAAAGTTGATTGAGATTGCCAGTAAACCCACAAACAAGCTTTTGTTTGTTTCAAAATATGAAGATAAGTTGGTGTAACAACCCTAATTAATTCTTTAATTATCATAAATGATAAATATTAGTTTAATGAATTATTAAAATAGATTTTATGAAGACTTTATTATAATATAATTATTATTGGCAGTTGAACCAATTAATGGGAGGGATAAGGTGGTTGAGGGATTAATGAGGGGTAAGGCGATTGGAGAAAGGATTTTGGAGGGAGGAAGATAAGGGAGAAGGGAGGACTCGGGAAGGGGGATCTTGGTTTTTGGGTGATATTTTTGGTTTATGGAAGGGAGAAAATTTTGGAGAGGAAGGAGGAGGGCAGGAAACAGTTTCTGACTACAACAATTTTGTTTGAGGACTCTCACAGGGGCACCGTGGTTGCTGGGAATTTTGGGCTCAGGGGCTAGGAAACCGTAAGGATTTTCTGGGGCTAGGGAGTCGGAGAGGTTGTTCCTAGTTGGTTGGGAGGTTAATCAGTTTGGACATGATTTATCAGCTTCAGTTCAACATCAGTATGAGCTTCAGTTCAGCATCAGGTTGAGCTTCAGTTCAACATCAGGTTGAGGTAAATACTTCATGCTCATTATGTTGTTGTTCATTATTATGTTGTTCATTATGCTCATTATGTTGTTGTTCATTATTATGCTGTTCATTATGCTCATTATGTTGTTGTTCATTATGCTATGCTGCTATTCATTATTATGTTGTTCATTATTATACTGTTGAACATTATTTTTATCATGGAACAGTAAATAAAGAAGTAAATTAGAAGGAATTTTTGTATTTATATATATATTTGAGGCTTTGTATGCACATGCCTTACATATGGTATCAGAGCCCTAGTTTAAAAACTGGGGCCTAGGCCTAGTAGGCTAAATGTTATGCCTTATGTTCCATAAACAACCATGAAAGCCTGGGCATGCAACCTTGAAACCCTTATAGCCCTTTAACAACAACAAAAAAATAACCTACATCCCTTTAACAACCAAAAATAACCCAGAAATGGAAAGAGTCCAAAACTGGAAATAACCTAAAAACTAAGTCAAAAAAAAAACCTTAAGAATACCTAAAGAATGAAATGAATTACAGGAAAGAAATCATGCACTCTATCCAACCCCTCGTCTTTTCTGTAGTCTATCCAACCCCCTATTCGCCTGTTCCAACACCAGTTACTGCAAGAAATATCACTAGTTACTGCAAGATTCATCACCCATCACCTGCAATATGATCAACAAAAATGACTATTTGTTTATTTGTATATCTATAAATCTACTTGGACCTTATTATTTTTTTTAAGAAAATGAAAAATGCACTAATTTATTGAAAAAAAAAATAGAGAAGGGAAAAGACTCTCTCTATATATATAGGTCGAGCCCCTAGCTACCCTTGCCCCGGTTGAGTTACCCTTATGCATGACAGAAACAAAACGGTAAAGGAGGCAAGCATGGCTTAAAAGAAACTCCGAACAACACCACACATTTTCTTTCATGTCATCACTCTCAGGTAGGAACCCTCGTACCAGATGGTCAAACTCTCCTTCAGGCAGCCAAGCCCTGTCACCAACCAACGATATTTCCTGCAACAAAATCCATTACCATTTCACTAGCTCGGAGTTTGGCTACAGATATTGTTAGCAAATTCCCTCTTCGGATCCAAGAAGAAACTTGAATTATTTACATTTCAATTATTTTGTCTACAAAGTAGAAATTAAAATCCATAAAGGATTGGACTGAGATCCTGACCATGCTTCTTTCACCCAGCATTAGTTGTAGGTTCTGCTAGAAGAAGAAAATATTGTATTAATTGCTAATAAGTGCAGATATCCCCGATTTGAACTGAGAAAAGAAATGAATGAATGAAATAGATGAAACTATCGGTCACCATAAGCAAACACACAACACCAATTCATTGAGTATCAAGCATGAGCCAAGCCAAGTCTCAACACAAATTGCAAATCCAAGCACCAAGTTGCATGGAGGAGTCCCACTAGGGATGTTGCACTACGTGTATGAAGTGAAGCGAGAGAAAACAATGGATGAAGCGAAGAGAGGGAAAACAACATGTAAATCGCCTTCTTCCTACAACCAAATCCTCAGTCCACGAGTCTTGTAACCACACACCAATACAACATATGCCAAACCCCAAGTGTCAAATGCCAAATCACCATGAAAAAGATTCCTCGTCTTGCACTCCCTGGGAAACCCCATGTATTTAGCAGGCACACACCTTAACCACTCGTCCAAAGAGACCGCATGCTTGCCATCACTACTGCCAAAGCCAAATGCCAAAGCCACCAAGGAGGATCAGACGGGTCTAGTTGAGCATCCAAGAGCAAGCGCCAAGCCACAAAGAGCCCATGGGTCGATTGATATAGTTGGTCGAGCCCATGAGCTAACCCTCGCGTTGGAGACCAAACAACACTAGGCCTTACATATGGTATCAGGCCTTCTGTGTGTAAATCTACTGCATTGCGCAGCCATTGCAGAGTGAGGTGGAAGAAACCTCGGTCGTATTTGCAGAATGGGAGAGGCGGCAAGGGAGTGAGTGTATGCGAACATTTTGTGTAGGGTTTGGGAATTGAGAGCAGGGGGAGAGGGGCATGTGGGCCTCATGCGAGGACCCATGATGCCCTACTTTTAAAATTTTTTAAATTATTTTAATTTAATTTTATTTAATTTTACTTATTTAATTTTTTTATTTTATTCGTTTAAATTTTAATTATTAGTAATTATTTTAAAACATTATTTAAATTTTAATTGTTTTATTTAGTGTAAATTTTAATTATTTTAAAATTAATCAAAATTTAAAATAGTTAGATTTAAAATTCAAAATTTTTAAATTTTGATTAATTTAAAATTTAAAATTTTATTTCAAACTATTGATACTAGTGATTAATTAATTAGTGATTAATTAACTAGTGACTAATTAATTAGAATGATTAATTAATTAGGTGTGTAATTAATGTTAATATGTACTTAATTATTAACATAAATTAAGTGAGTAATTAACATTTAACATTAACACATTTAATAATATTTAATAATTAACATGACATTATGATACTAATGAGAATATTTATTTTATGGATTAGAATAAATATCTTGATAGAGACTATTGAAACTTTGGTTAAAGTTTAGTCTAGGTTATAGGGTTATAATGATTAATCAACATTGTATTTAACACACTTTAATTAGTTTTCAAATCTCTAAGGACTTAAGGAGGTAAGTGACACTTATTGGCGAGTACCTTGCATTGCCAACATAGTTGGCAAGGCAAGGGAGTTAGCTACTATTCTGAAAAAAGTTACCAAGCTTAGAGGCTTTCGACCCCAATCTTTAGCCACTTACCCTAAACAGAGTAATGTTTGTTTACAGACAAGTAAAAAAAAAACTTACGCCTAACCCTATGTTTACAAGTATAAGTTGAGCGAATGTGAACTGCCTTAGACTCTTCCCTGACAAGCATTTGGTTTGATGCATATTCAATTATACAGAATGGTTAAGACTTGGGGAAATCAAGGCCGAGGGGCATCGTCGCAAGGACCACCAATGCCAATGCTACCACCACCATCGCTTGAATTAGCTCTCATTTTACGCTCTTTGGAGGCTATTAATGAGACCTTAAAGGGGCGTCAGCTAGCAGATGTCGAAGTGGAACCCCCACCATCTGGAGTGGGTAACCCTGAAGCGTCGAGGGATTCAGAGGGAGGGCCTCCACCCAGGGACATCAGTAGAGAACTGTAGAAGATCAAACTCCCAAAGTTTGTCGGGGGTCATGCCAGTGAATGTGTAGAGGCATGGTTGGAAGGAATGACACAATGTTTCATCTTAAGAGACTATTCTTCCACATCAAAGGAGAAAATAACGATCTTTCAGTTGAGGGAGAGTGCCTTGCACTGGTGGGGCAACTTGGAGAGGCAGTTGCACCTTACCCCAGACACCTTTTCATGGGAAATTTTTGAGGAAAGGTTCCAAGGGAAATATTTTCTGGCTTACTACGAGGAAAAACAGGTGGGAGCATTTCATGCTCTAGTTCAGGGAAACAAGACCATGGAAGAATACGAGATCAGGTTCATGGAGTTGGTAAAATATGTTTCGTACATGGATAATGATTAATGACAGGCATAACACTTTGTCTATGGGTTAAAACCTAATATAAGGGCCATGGTACAGATGTGGAAACTGTTGTCAGTAGCGGAATAAGTTGAAAATGCACGTTATGCAAAGGAACATATGAGCTTAAACGAAGGTATGAGATCGACCTTTCCACAACATCCTGGATTCGTGGGGAAGGCCCCTAGGACCTTCTCCAAGGGAGGGATATCTAGGACGCCTCCTTATGGTAATAGAGTCGCACCTAGGACAACTGCTACATGTATTTCAATGGCAACAAGTGAAGCATCCCACTCATCACCAACGACGTGGGCAGGTCCACGACCTTCTCAGGGATCATCAAGTAGGGGTAGGGGCTCCAGGGGAAGGAAATCATTTCAGAGACCACCACAGAGTAGTATGCAGGTTCCATCTCGTGTTACATGTTGGGGATGCAGAGGACCCCATTACCAGAGTGAATGCCCAAAGTTGCAAGAAGGATTTGTGCATAGAGAAGGAAAGGCCTCGATGGGAGGCGCAAGTAGTAGCCACCAGATTTATGCAGCGGTTAATAATCCTTAGGAAGAAAATCAATCCACGGTGGTGGAGTCATCAGGTATGCTAAATCATGTCAATGTTAAAATTTTATTTGATTCTGGTGCTATAGATAGTTTCATTTCACCATCTGCATTAGAAAAGTGTGGGTTGGTAGCCTGCGAGCACGATGACTTTAAACAAGTCGAGATGGATTTGAGGGAAAAACAAGCGGTAGGACCTAGCATTGATAATTGTCTAGTAGACCTGGGAGTGTGTACTACTAGGTTGAAGGTATACGTCACTACTCTAGGGACGTATGACCTAATCATTGGAATGGATTGGTTAGAAGCCCATCGAACTATGGTAGATTGTTTCACGAAAAGGGTGTTGTGTGTTGATGATGAAGGAAGGCCAGTAGAGATCCATGATGTACGGAGGAAGGTGTCTCTATGCTTTATCTCGACCATGAAGGTTAAACATTGCATAAGGAAAGGGTGTCGACTATATGTAGTGGAAGCAGTGAATGAAATGAAAGGACCCTCCTTGGATTAGTACCCAATATTGTCGAAGTTTAAGGATGTTTTTACGAAAGAGTTGCTAGGGTTACCTCCTGAGAGGGAGCTTGATTTTACTATTGAGATAAAACCTGGTGTAGATCCAATTTCCAAGACTCAGTATAGGATGACAGCGCCAAAACTTTGTGAGTTGCAGATGTAGTTGAAAGAACTACTCGACTTAGGGATAATAAGGCCCAGTGTCTCACCTTGGGGTGCACCAGTAATTTTTGTGAAGAAGAAGGATGGTTCCTTACAACTTTGTATAGATTACATGGACTTGAACTGTGCTATAGTGAAAAATAGGTACCAAATCCCATGGATAGGGAGCAACGATGTTCTCAAAAATCGATTTGTGATCAGGGTATCACCAGTTAAGGATTAAGGAAGGCGATATTACTAAAATTGCATTTCGAACTTAGTTTGGGCATTACGAGTTTGTTGTAGTACCTTTCAGTTTGACCAATGCACCAACAGTATTCATAAGCCTCATGAATGGTGTATTCCATAAGTACTTAGACCGCTTTGTATAGGTCTTTCTAGATGATATCCTAATCTATTCCAAGAACAAAATAAAACATGTGGAACACTTGCGAGTGGTGTTGTCCTACCTTAGAGAGAAAAAATTGTATGGAAAGTTGTCGAAGTGTTCTTTCTTCCAGAAATAAATTCACTATTTAGGTCATATCATTTCCAGTGAAGGAATCTCTGTGGACCCAAAAAAGGTAAAGGCCATTATGGAATGGCCAGTGCCGAAAAATGCGCATGATGTAAGAAGCTTCATGGGGCTAGTAGGTTATTACCGGAGATTTGTCGAAGGGTTCTCTAAAATAGAGAAACCCATCACCACTCTGCAATGCAAGGGGGTCGGGTATGTGTTAAAACACTTATATTTTTCTAAAATTTTGGATTTTAAATAGATTTTCATTTCTAGTTAACATAAGAATAAAGCGTGTTTGATTCTCACTGTTGAAGTGGCCTTATATCTAATCAAACGATCCTAATCTCTTTGGAGTTATGGAGCCTCCTTCTCTTTAAAAAGTCAAATCCTTAGAGACTACTTCGGAGTTCTGGGCTTCGGAGTTTCACATTTCAGGCATGTTAACATGTCGCACCTTCAAAACCCTGAGACATGAAAAGAGTTTGACAGATCCTAGTAACCATACATGTGTACTTTCCTAAGTTTTAACACCTCATTACCAGTAGTGGCCTGTCGAAGTTTCCATAAAGTTAATTTTTCCGACACACGAACGATAAATACCTAAAATCTAAAATTCAATTAAAAGTTAAATAATAGCTTTGCGCATCTCAAGTTCAAATATTCGTCATTCTATCATATTATAAATTCATGAAGCCCAAACTCTCGAAATGCCTTAAGCATTAAGCAGAATTAATTAAATATGAAAGAAAATTAGCAAATAATTAATCCCTGCATGATTTCGTGTTTCAGAGATCATATCTTGAGCTATTATCAGATATCCCGAGGTCTGAAATCCTGAAAAGAATTATGGTTAAACATGATTAGTTAACGGGTTAAACGATGTTATCTCATGTTAATTTTTCATGGAATCGTAGTTCGAGTAAATTCAAATTTCATCTATGCAACCTCCCGATCGCGAACCACCAAACATTTATGGCATTAATAACGGATCTACGACAATGATTTCGAATAAGATTGCAGATCACCACCTAGATTTTTCATTAAAGTTAACAAATACATTGTCAGTGAAGGTATGTGTAAATTGACACACTTAAGGAAAAATGATATTGAGGTTTGATATTCCATTTTCATTTTCACAAAGAAGCAAGCTTTAGCATCCTAAGAAGTTTACGCGTTTCTCTGTGAACATGTAACACAGTTCTGACTTTACTACTATCATGGCTCCGCAGAAAATGGTTAAAGCAACTGGTGAGAGATCGAGCCAGAACACAGATGTCCTCTCAGACACATCGTAGAGAGTTGTAGATACCTTGAAAACCTGGACGCAGATATTTGATATCCTACAGTATGAGCTGATCAACTATCCATAAGATTCATACTATGAGGTGATCAAAACTCAGACGACGAAGCTCAAATATATATCCCAATCAGAGTTGCATAAAATAGCCACATGGCCGAGGCTCATGCTGTATAACGACATGATAGGTTGGGCCCTGGAGAACGTCGACGTATCGACCAGGAGCATCCACAATTCACAGAAAGTTGTTTTTGGATATTTCCGACTAGAACATTTACAAGTGATGTACAAATTATCCCCAACATTCAAACACATTTATAATTCCGCTTTCTTAAAAGAGTTCGATGAATAAGATTGTACACAAGGTGCAAATAATTACCTTGACTTGATCAAGGATTGGTGGGCATGCCCTGAGAAATTCAGAGCATACACCCATGGCATATACACCACTGCATCACTATACGCTCATATGATGTATGTGGCCATGATGCTATGTAGACTTTTCGGAAAAGAAAATTGTGCTCACTTCCTGTTATCATGGGTACCGATCATGCATGAAGTTGTAGATGGTTTTTCTTTCAATTGGGCAAAAATATTATCGAACAGTTTGGCCAAGGAAATCACAGAATATTAGTCATTGAAAGACAAAGGACGACCTGCCCCATTTTACATGTCAACATACCTTATGGATGTCATTTGTTTTATGATTCCATTTCCTTTGATGGGATGGAGCTGGACTCCAAACAACATTGAACAAATACATTTATATCACTCCAAGATGTGGGAGGATAAAGAAAAGGATTTCTTCTATGATATCTACAACTATGTGGTGGTGTCACTGCATATCGCTATATACGGTTGCCCATCTCCTAGGATTTCAGACCAGATAGTGGCCAACCTGGGAAAAGTAGCAGATTGGTACATTGAGGAACACTTCTCTTATATCAGGGTTTTTGGATGTTCTGTTCCTCTGCATGCCTTACCAATGTTTCTACCAAATCGATTGGTGTGCCGAGAGGTAGCACATCAAACTATGCTAGGAGGAATTAGTAAAGAGCTAAAGGAATCACAGAAAAAGGTGTGGCCCACCTTTCCTTTGCAGGTTGATACTTTCTCACTATTATATTTAGGCCACTCAAAGGTAGAAGTCGTGGCCCTAAAGGAAATTAAGCTTGTAAACATTGAATTCAAGAAACACAATCCCCATAAGATCGTGGGAAATCATATGGCTCTTTACAATCTAAAGAGATACGAGCATGAATATTCCTCACAGGATGAGATATTCTAAGGAGCAAGATCTTATTAGCAAGTGTTGAGACGAGTCCAGACTCTGGCTTGAGACAAATTAGCCGAGTTCTATAATTTTCAGAGACACCGAAGTAATAGTCTATTGAAAGTCTTACAGGGAGAAGTCCCAACATCTCCAACCACACAGGACGTTGGGACCCAAAATTTAGAAACAAGAAGTTCTAGTGGACAAGACATTCGGGAAAATTTGGGGAAAATAAAGGTTTTGACACAGAAAGAAAATACTGCACCATCAAATCAACCTGATGATCAAACGAAAGATCAAGTTGAAGTTTTGATAAAAAAGGGACAAGATGCATCGTTGTCTACACCAGAAAATCCGACTACTAATACAACAGGGAAACCACAGACCACCCAAATAGGTGACCCTATTATGTCTTTGTCTCCTTTATAGACCAGTCAGGGGAACCCGAATGCTAAAGTAGTGTTTATAGAAGATCTTACTCCTATTTTTGTCGAAGAGATGCCCTCTTCCGACTTCTTCTTCAACAAGAAGAGAAGGGATATAGTAAAAAGAGAAACGCATCAAAAGGAGGGTGCAACTGTCAAGAGGCACATAGTGCTATGTGATGGACAAGCCTTAGAGGAGGCGGATTTTGCTATGGAAGTGGTAGGCACATTGGGATATTTTGTTACAACAAATCAATATTCAGTTGGGAATCTGAAAGAACAACTGAAACATAAGGATATGTTGGTGAGACAGTTTCAAAACCAAATAAATACAGTGGAACAAAGTGTAAGAAATGAGATGAATAGATGTTTTGAGCAGATTAGAGCCCGTGTCGGACAGAAAATTCAACAACTCAAAATTAGTCTAGATGAAATGCATAAAAATTCACAAGTAAGTAGAGAACTATCCATTCAATAGAGAGAGTTGGTCAAAAAACTACGGGATAAAATAAACTTGACTGAGAACACAAAGACTTTTTACTAAAGTAGAAGTTGTCCAAAACTATTATCGGGTAGTAGACCATTATTTAAATAACATTTACTTAAAGGAGAGAGAGGCCATTACAACTCGAGCTACTTTCCAGGAGGCATTTGTGTCATTAGAAAAAGATGAAGTAGCCAAGGTCTCTAGATTGTCTCTTTCGGAGCAAACTCGAGGTGATATAATACTGAAAACCTGGGAGGCCAATTTAGTTGAAATTAAAAGGTTAGTCTGGGAAGTGAAGAAATATTGTGAAGAAGCATGTTCCTCACTTGACAAAGAGTCACTAGACATTGAAAGAGATAGTATCTATGAAGCCTTGGGGAAAATTGATATAGAAAAGAATCAACTTGATTCCAAGACAAGCATGGAAGAAGCCCATACCGAAATCCTGCAATTGAAACAAATTGACATTATCTAGATTAATAAGTGGATAGTCAATCCTATTATGCGGCTATAGTTTATATCTTTAGAAGCCAGGAGAATGGAAAATATGATGCCTCACATAGAAAAGAAGTTATATACTTTCACGGCGAATGACATAGCAAAGCCTTCCAGGATAGTATTGTATTTTGTAGGCAGATGTGTTCAGTGTGTCGGGCAAGGCAAAGCCATCACGTCTGGAAACAAATGAGACAACATACCATTTACACAGGTCATGATTAAAGGCCAGTTTTTTTTGAGCTAGAGGAAAAGAAGAAGAAACATCTCTGCCAACAGGCGAAGAGACAGAGAAAATGTGAATGAAACTCTTCAAATTTTACATATTGTAATATTTACTATTTTTGAATTATGAGAATTCCAACTGCTTAGGGTTGAGATCATTTTTGTATAAATACATAGTTTGAAGATTTAGCACAGGCTGCTTCTTGCCGAATGTAATAGAGAAAACTCTCCTTTTGTGAGAATTAATACAAGTGCAGACATAGATTTCAATTTTTGTGCAGTTTGAGTTATGTTTTCCTCTTGTATTCCATATTTCTAGTTTCCCCTATGTTATTCCTTGATAACTGAGTGATTTCAATTTAGTACCACTACTACTGTAGTCACATTTTATCGGTTGTTTGATAAGCAAGTAGTTTTTCCTCTGTATTTGCTATAAGTAAATACAAGACCTGTGAGCTACTTGGATTACTGTATCTCATATCCTTTCGAGGGTGCATTCTTTAATTTATTCTACTGTGAACAAGGTAAGATTCATCTTGCATTGATGCCTCATTTTGTTTAACAATTTTGTAAGTTTCCCTCACATCATTTGATTTTATAAATCGACTCAGACGACAAATTACGACCTATGTCATGTTCTGTCATTATTTTCATTTGAGGATTAATTCTTATATAACTAATGAAAGAAAAATCACCTTTCAAAACTTTCCTTTATATTTATGATTCCTTGACATTACCCTTTTGAGCCTTAAGTGTAATCTCATGAACAACATATTTTTGGCACCGTTGTCGGGGACGGAGAAACAAAGTTATTTTTCCCTGGGAGAACAACATGGTAAGTTTCTTTCTTTGATAGTGAACAAAGATTGAATACATTAATAAGGATAATTTTATCTTTCACTTGGTGACTCCACTATAGATAAACTGGTATTCGATAGAAAGAATACCAGGAAGAACCTAGACGACCAATAGACTACGCCCGTATCTGATCCCGAAAAGTTGTTAAAACCTAAGGGATATCTCAAGTCTTCTGCCTCATCTTTAGGTAAGAAGTACCAACCCAAAATAACTCAAGTCAATACTAAAGTTCAGGTCGAAATATTAACTCCTAAAGAAATCTTTGAAAAAACACTTTCTGTGGAGGCCTCAACTAGCGAAACCACAATAAAGACTGATATTGACCCGTCCAATACTCAGAACGGTCTGAATAAAGGATCCTCTTCCATACCTGTTATCATTACTTTTTTGTCTGCCCCATCCTCACCCGAAACCAAGGTTTATGTTCTCAAAAATCCCGAGGAGTGCACCTTATACCCTGATTCGTCTCCTACTGGTTCACCTATCTATACATCTTGTAAGTCCGAAGAATTCAGCCTGTTAGTGATAATTCTTGTATAGGGGCGTTTTCCTATCTGATTTTAGGCCTCTGGTGTAAAACGCATAGAGGTGGGGTTTTAAAGCCAGTCAGACGAGCCTTATTCAGAGGCCGCAACAATAAACAACGAGCGAGCAGTCTGATTTTATCGACGGGGTTTAGCAAGAGAAAGCGCCTGAGGTTCAAAACAAATCTGGACCATCCGATCTCATTGGGACAAATGGCAAGCTATCGGCGTATCGGGGATCGACGTTTCGGGGATCAGGAAGCTTTCCGTTCCATGCATTTCAGAGCCCCGAACCCTGAAGTGCCGATAAACGCTCTTCAAAGCCGGGCCCATGGTCCTAGCGCCAGGTCACATCAAGCGAGTCTGGTAATTGAGGCAGCCCTCTCCTAAAATATAATACCGTTGGGACCGTCCATCTGAAGGACACACGACACGTAGTTGAGCCGCGAGTGGGGCCCTTCGGGAGCTTCATGTTGAAGGCGCCGACGTCATTTCAGCCGTCCAATCCAGAGATGCACAACACGAGATCCCAAAATTTCATGTGGGATAAGCACGAGGTCACAGCTCGAGGTCACGTGGGGTGATGAAAAGGAGCTGCACGAAAGATCAAAGCGCCCGAGTTGGTCACAGAGAAGGATCTGTGTGGCCT
>ML779905.1:960023-974394 GCA_009831015.1 Picea engelmannii | reverse complement strand
GGGATATGGACATCATGATTAACCTCATCTTCATCTGGCTGTCATACCTCCCTAGCATTTTATGGAGCATCTGCGGTAAAGAGAAGGGACGAATCACCAAGCAGTATGGGTGGCTATGGTGGAAATTTGCTTTCACCTAGCCCTATGTAAAGGATTTTATTAGCTTAGGACTGTACATAAATAAGCTCCTTGGAGCGTCTATGTTTAGTTTGTTTGGTTTTTTACTTTTCGGCATATATTTCTCAGCAGGAGGTTTGAGCTCGACTCCATAGCCCAACATCAAGGCACTGAATCTGCGGAAGGAGTTCTTAGAGCATCACAGGGACGACTCTATCCCCCATGGAGCCTAATGTTAGTGATAATTCTTGTATAGGGACGTTTTCCTATCCGATTTTAGGCCTCTGGTGTAAAATGCATAGAGGTGGGGTTTTAAAGCTGGTCAGACGAGCCTTATTCAGAGGCCGCAACAATAAATAGCGAGCGAGAAGTCTGATTTTATCGGCGGGGTTTAACAAGAGAAAGTGCCTGAGGTTCAAAACAAATCTGGACCATCCAATCTCATTGGGACAGATGGAAAGCTGTCGACGTATCAGGGATCGGTGTTTCAGGGAACAGGAAGCTTTCCGTTCCATGCATTTCAGAGCCCCGAACCCCGAAGTTTCAATAAGCACCCTTCAAAGCTGGGCCCACAGTCCTAGCGCCAGGTCAGATCAAGCAAGTCTGGTAATCGAGGCAGCCCTCTCCTAAAATCTTATACCATCGGGACCATCCATCTGAAGGACACACAACACGTAGTTGAGCCGCGAGTGGGGCCCTTCGGGAGCTTCATGTTGAAGGCGCCGACGTCATTTCAGCCGTCCGATCTAGAGATGCACAGCGCGAGATCCTGAAATTTCATGTGGGATAAGCATGAGGTCACAGCTCGAGGTCACGTGGGGCGATGAAAAGGAGCTGCGCGAAAGATCAAAGCACCCGAGTTGGTCATAGAGAAGGATCTGCGTGGCCTCGAATTGACTTGGAGGGGTCGTGAGCGTCTCTTGGATCATTCAGGGGTGTTAGGTTCCATCCCGATCCCAATGCAGATAGTTAATGGAAATAGGGAGAGGTAGCTGAAACCTCGTTTCAACCCATAAATGAAAAGCATGGAAAATTTGGCCGTAGAGGGAGGACTGTCAGCCGAAAGTCCCCTACCATGGATTTTCTTATGAAGACCATACCTATCTGATCTTGCGTTTGACAAAAGAATGCCAGTCTAGCCTGACAGAAGAAGTTGCAGACGACAAGACTTGAATGACTAGACACGCCGCTGCTAGGCGAGTTTTCTGAGTATATAGACTCAGTCTTTATTTTTGGCAAGGGATCGATGGTTGAGTGGAGCTCCCAGTTGTAAAACTTTAATGAAGAACTGTTTTCTGGTATTTCTGGACTCTGGAGATTTCTTGCCCGATGAATGTCAGTTTCTTTCGTACCTTTGTTTATACTGTGTTAAAGCAGCTCGGAATTGGAGGATCCAGTCGAGCTTTGACTATTATAGGATGATGTATGTTGGATCACTGTAATGGTTATGTTGCTTTAGACAATTCCTGTAAATTTCTCAGCACTGAACGACTTGGAATTGGAGGATCTAGTCAAGTCTTATCTTCAGTTTCTTGAAGCCCTGAACCGAGCAGATCTTGTATTCAGATTTTTTCCTCTACATACTACCGAAAGGCCCGTTGCCTGAGATAGTTTGTTCACTCTTCTCCCAAGTCTTCCACCTGCCCATTTTAAAATCAACTCACTGACTGAAGTTGGATCAAGACCTCCTTTRTTCCTCGCCTATCAGACACAGTTCCTAATTTGAAGCAATACTTGTTCGGGTCTCTTCCCATTTGATCACCCATTTATTAAACCGTGACATAAAAACTGATGGGCGTTGGGCTCTGCTCCTGCAAGCAATCCAGGAGTGACTTCCAGTGCTAACACAACCCACGTTTCCTGTTCCCTCCTCTTCTAGACTTCACACCTTATAACGATCAGTTTCCAACTTTTTCTTCACTACAGCTCGAGGAAGTTGAACAGTCACCGTTTTGGTCCCTAGAAGTTTATGAAAAACCTCTGTTTAACTCCTGAAGTTCATCCCCTCGACATCAAATGGTTGTTGTTGGAGGAGGTGGCACTGGAGGTGGCACTGGAGGCAGTGCTGGAGGAGGAGGTGTTCAAGGACCACCACCTCCTCCCCCTAGGATTTTTTCCAAAGGGGTGGCCAGATATTCTCCTTTAGTCCTTCCCCCTGTCCTTCATGATTTAACATAAAATTATATGAATAACTTACCGAAATTCACGGGAGAGGGAGATTTAACTGCCACATAGCACATAAAAGTTTTTGACCAATTCACTGATATCCTTGTCATTGAGCATGAGGATGTTTATTTGAGACTTTTGGTGAAAACTTTCGAAGGACAAGTAAGAATCTGGTTTCGAGGGCTCCCGGTAGGTTCTATAGCATCTTACGACATGCTAGAAAATGCCTTTTTAAGGCAGTGGGGAGAGAAGAAAGATCACTTGTACTATCTGACGAAATTTGGGGCTCTGAGAAAAAAGATTTATGATTCAGTCCTATAATTCACCCAGAGGTTTAATAAACTCTATCATAAAATCCCAACATAAGTTAAACCCTCTCAGCCCGCATTTAAGGTGACTTTCGCAGGGGATTTCGAGCCCGAATCTGCCTTACTTTTGAGGGAAAGGAGATCTGTTGACCTCACAAGAATGCAGGACGACACCATCGAAATCAAGTCAAACATGATGACATCGGGTAAGATAAAAGAAAAGGTCGAGATGGGAACTAAAGAAACTAAATGCTTCAGGGAAAACAATGGAACTTCCAGATCTGGGAAGTCTGCAGATGACAAAGTGGATTACATGGATAAGATAATCTAAGAGTTATCAAACAAAATTTCTAGAATGGAAATAGACCAAGATAAATCTGATACTTTTGCTAGGAGAGATTTCAAAAGGAATCCCAATCAACAAATCCAACAGAGACCAGTAAAAATCAAGGATCAGAAAATGAAAGCTCCTTTTAAAGTAGAAAACTTTATGCAAAGTGATGATATGCAAGACTATGAGGGGTTAAATGAAGATATAAACAATCTCAATGATGATGACTGAGAACCTCACCTAACCAGATATGATTATGAAAGATCTTTATACCAAGAACCCCTATCTGGAAATGAGGAAAGTATAAATAATATGGGAGAGTTTGATTATCAAGGAATTGTCGACTCCATAATGGACAAACTTCAACAAAAATATAATTTAAGGCCTAGAGATAAAAATTCTACAACTTCCCCACCGAAGAAGATCTTGTCGATAAGTAAAATGAAGGAGGAAACTCAACCATCCATTGATGAGAAATCTACCAAAACAAAAAGAGTTGAAATGCAAGCTGCCAAACAAAAACAGTCGAAACGCAAGCTTCCAAAAGAAAGACAACCAAGACAAAAGAAATGCAAACCAATAGACCAGAAAAAAGAGAAACAAAGATCCCAACCAGAGAAGCCGAAAAGACAATAGGGAGTTTCAATATGGAAATTGAAATTAATAAAATTAAAATTCATGTACCCCTGGTCGAATTAGCAAAAAATTCAATGTATAGAAAGCAAATTGCCAAGATGATAAATTTTTCAAATGTTGAAAGTCATGCGGATGTTATTAATCTAGAAGATGACATACCTACCATAATGTTTGGTCCACATATCGAAAATGATAAAGAACCTGTCGCTCCTTTTCATATTACGCTGATTATGCATGATCACTTACTCCATAACTGTATGTTGGATTCTAGAGCCTCCTGCAACTGAATGCCCAAAGTTATTATGGAAAAACTAGGTCTCAAGGTTACTAGACCATATCGATATCTGTATTATTTTGATTTAAGAAAGGTTAAGTGTCTTGGTATGATAAAATATTTGGTGGTTAGTCTTGCATAGATCCATGTGAAGAGTATTCTCATGGATGTAGTCGTTGCTGATATTCCCATGAAGTATGGCATGTTGTTATCTAGGTCTTGGGGTGCCAAACTTGGAGGATCGCTTCAACTGGACATGATGTATGCTACAATCCCAATTTTCGGTGGACAGTTCACCCATTTATATAGAGAAACGAGGTTGGCATATACTGTAAGTGACCCGCATAACCCAAATAATTACCCAGTATATGTCACCGATCAAGACCTAGGAAAATGCATATTGTCAGTTGATGATGTTTTTGATGAATGTACAGAAGAAAATGGTACAGAAGAAGAAAACAAAAAAATAGAAAAAACAAACAAAAATGTAAATAGTATAGGAGTTTGGAAGATGTTTTTTGAGTGTGATTCGTCCTGGGAAGGAGCATGAGCTGGGGTGTTTTTTTTAGCACCCATAGATGAATTCAATATTCCTTTCTCATACAGATTACAATGGGACATTGACTATACCAATAACGTATGCGAATATAAATATCTCGTTTTAGGATTAGAGGCTGCCAGGAAGCTGAAAATTGAAAAGCTAATAGTCTATGGTGATGCAGAATTAATTGTAAAACAGATAAGGAAACATTATCAAGACAAACATCCAAGGCTAAGTTCGTACAGGAACTGCGCCTGGGAGTTGATAGAAAACATTTTCTCATTGTTTAATATTCATCATATTCCCAAGGCAGACAATCAACAAGCCGACTCCCTAGCGAAAGCGACTGCTACTTTTGTACCACCTAGCGTCTTGAAGCTAAAGTATCACATAGAAATGAGACACATGCCTTCAATACCAAACAATGTTCAACACTGGCAGGTCTTTGAAGATGATGAACATATCAAGCAATTTCTAGAAATGGTTGATGAATTTTCCGAAACACACATCGACTAGGAAAATCAGAATGACCCTACTTGGATGATGCAGGAAGATGGAGAACCTCAGAAGTTCCAAGATAATATTGCTAACCATCACATGTTGGTGTTGAAAAACAATCAGATTCCTAAGGGTCTGATTCCATTAGAAAGATTATTTAATCATGACGATATACCCCTAAAGTCTACCTTGCAATCTCAGCCCGAAGAGGTTGAATATTGTGATATAGGCACTAAGGAAAACCCTAAGGTGGTCAAAACATCTAAATACCTTCCACCCGAAACAAAAAGTAAATATGTTGAGTTACTTAAACAGTACAAAGATGTCTTCTCTTGGTCTTACGACGAACTAAAAAATTATGATACCACTATCATTGAGCATAAAATCCCTTTGAAAGCAAGCATCAAAAATTTCAGGCAGAAGCTCAGACAGATAAACCCTATACTCCTGCCTATAATAGAAAGGGAGGTAAAAAAGCTCCTGGATGAAAAAATTATTGTTCCACTTAGGTATTCCAAGTGGGTAGCTAATTTAGTTCCAGTCAGGAAGATGAATGGTGAAATTAGACTCTGCGTGGATTTCAGGAACCTAAATAGATCATCCCTTAAAGACAACTATCCGCTCCCTAAAATGGATCACGTTCTGGAAAAAGTGGTTGGGGCTAACCGAATGTCTATGATTGATGGATTTTCAGGTTATAATCAAATTGTGGTCAATGAAGATGACAAAGAGAAAACCATGTTTACCACTCCATGGGGTACATTCATGTATGACAAAATGCCATTTGGTCTGATGAACGTAGGGGCCACCTTTCAACGAGAAATGGACATAGCCTTTGTCGGTGAGAGAGATAAGTTTTTTGTTATCTATCTCGATGATTTAACTATTTTTTCTAACTCAGATGCAAAGCACTTGGTACACCTTAAACAAACATTCGAGAAGTGCAGAAAATTTAGTTTGTCAGTCAACCCTAAGAAATCCCATTTTGCAATGCAAGAAGGTAAACTCTTAGTCCATATAGTATCTATGGAAGGAATCAAAATCGATCCAAAAAGGGTTGAAGCTATAGATACAATTAATATTCCTAGAAACAGAAAGGAAATTCAGTCTTTTTTAGGAAAAATATATTTTTTTAAGAAGATTCATTCCAAATTTCGCTGAAATTGTTAAATTGATTACAAATATGATGAAAAAGGAAAGCGAGGTCAAATGAACAACCGAAGCTAAATACTCTTTCAAATGCATCAATAAGGTAATAGGAGAATCACCGGTGTTGGCCAGCCCAGACTACATGAAATATTTCTTGATATTTCCATTCACATCCGAGCATACTATCGCAGTCGTACTCTTACAGAAGAACGATGAAGGTTTTGAGCAGCCAATAGAATTTTTTAGTAAAAGACTCAGAGACGCCGAGTTGAAATATGATATACTGGAAAAACAAACACATGTTATGGTGAAAGCCCTCAAATATTTCAGGACTTACGTGTTGCATTCCAAAATAATTTCCTACGTACCAACCAGATTTGTTAAAGATACATTGGTTCAACCAGATAGTGATGGAAGAAGAGGCCGATGGCTAGCCAAGATTCAAGAATTTGATATTGAGGTAAAACCAACTAAACTCGTCAAAGGTCAAGGTCTGGCTAAGCTATTAGCCAAATCGAATTTCAGAGCACTCAGGATAAATCATCTGCAATCTTACGGAGACCTTTCGGATATAGAAGAATTCGATGATCAGACACTTACGACCCAGATCCAAGAAATATTTTCCACCTCTGCTTGGTATGGTGACATAGTTTCATACCTCCTGACTCTTTAGTGCCCAAGTGATATGACTCCTTCTAAGGAAAGAACATCGAAGCTACACGCGGTAAAATATTGCATCATTGACAGTCAACTATATTGGAAAGATCCCTTGGGCTTTTTACTAAGGTTCCTGATAGAATCTGAAACAGATAATGTTATAAATGAGTTTCATGAAGGGGTGTGTGGAGGACACCACGACTGGAGGGAAATGGCCTATAAAATCCTGAGAGCTTGATACTATTGGGTGAAGTTATTTACAGACATGAATACTAAATTCAGAGCCTGTAATTCTTGTCAGCTATTCTCAGGCAAGAAAAAGCTTCCCGCACTACCCTTGATCCCAATCAATACAGAAGCTCTGTTTCGAGAATGGGCTCTGGATTTTATCGGATAAATTCATCCACAATCTAGTGTGCAACATAAATGGATTCTAACCACCACAGACTATTTCACTAAATGGGTAGAGGCCATTCTGACACGAAATTCTACAGATTCAATGGTGATCAATTTCTTAGAAGAAAACATTTTATCAAGATTCGGTTGTCCCCAGAAGATAGTCACAGATAATGCCCAAGCTTTCAAATCCATGGAGATGGTTAGTTTTTGTCAAAAGTACAACATCGTACTAGGGCATTCCACAACCTACTATCCTTAGGGAAATGGATTAGTCGAGTCATCAAATTAGAGCCTAATCACTATAATAAAAAAGGTGTTGACTGAAAAAAAGAAAGCATGGCATGTTCATTTGAAGTATGCTCTGTGGGAAAATCGTGTTGGCACTAAGAAATCAATCAGAATGTCCCCTTTCCAAATGGTATACGACATTGACGTGGTCCTCCCCATAAATCTTTCTCTGCCTGTGATGAAGCTTTGGCAAGATACGAAGGAAGAGCCGAACGATGTTACCGGAATAATAAACCAGTTAGTTGAAGTCTAGAAGAATAGGGCTAAGGTGGACGAGAAACTTAAGAGATATCAAGATAATATGAAAGCCTTGTTTGACAAAAAAGATAAAGATATGGAATTCCTTCCTGAAGACGCTAGGAAAGAAGACACTGGAAATCATGGCAAGTTTGATCACATCTGGTGTTTGATCACATTAGGTGTGGGCCTTTCAAGGTCGTAGCTTTCGAGGAAATAATTCATTTTTATTAGAAAACCCCGATGGGAAAATCCTTAACACCCCAATCAACGGGCCTTACCTAAATCACTTCATGCAATAATCATATCACAAATCGTCATTGTATATACCGGTTTGATTTTCTTATTTTGATTTACAGTTTTTCACTTCTTTGGTAAGTTTTTACTTTTACTATAGATAAGACTAGTTTCGTTGATTTCATAAAAAACAGAAATATGAAAACAAGTAACACACCCCTTTCTTTTTCTGCAAGGGTTCTAAAATTTCTCATGTTTATTTTCAGATAGAATGCTTATTGATAGTCAAGGGATAAAGATGTATCATAAACCGACCATCGTGTTTCAAAACAATTAGTTTTCTCACGAAACAGGTGATAAATTAATAATGGTTTTGCTTGAGAATACGAATGAAATCCAAGGTATGAAATTCTATGATCGTTGTTGCTCAAACCAATATGCTAAAATAATTCTTACAAAATATAAATAAGGTTGTACTCACATAAAAAATGGTCACCTAATCAAAGATTAGAAAAATCCGAAAAGTTATGAGTCTCTGAATCAAATGAAAATAATACGAAATAAAAAATAAGAATAAGAAAAGCTCGCTAATCATGAAGTAGGTTTGAGTGGAAATAAGATCCCTTTCAAAATATCTGACTTTCGTTATATTCCCATCTACCATATCTGAAATCTTTTATTCTATCTTGACTTTGCACTACCTTACCTTAAATTGCCATAGGAAGATAGAGTTTGCCTTGACTCGGGAAGCCTAAAAAACTAGACCTTCAAAACGAGAGTAGGCAAATTTTTTATGATTCCTCTAGTTTTAATTGAGAGAAAGTATGTCTAGGCTAATCCTGAGTACTTTAGCCCTTCTATCAGATTTTAAATTGATTTATTTCTCTCAAGGAAAGTCCTTGGAAATTAAAATCTCCCCATGAAAACTTTTCTGTAGGCAAAGGTGTTTTGAAGGTCAGGAGAGGATTAGCCCAGAGTAAATCCAAGTGAGTTGATAGATCTTCGTTGCTAAATTATAAACAAATATCATCCCTTGTATTATATATAGAAATTGATTGCCCCCACTTGAAAAATATTAAAATAAGATGAATGGTGAAAGGAAATTCATAATCTGATTGCCCCCATCTAGCCCAAGACAAATGGTGAAAGGAAATTCGAAATTTGATTGCCCCCATTTTGTCTGAAAGAGATGATGAAAGGAAATTTATTTAAATGATTGCCCTCATCTCAGAAAAATGAAAATTGAAGTGGTGAAAGGAAATTCAATGGGAATTGTAGATAACTTCATCGGGGTACTGAACAGGCTCGCTAGTAGTGAAGCAATGTCTATGATATATGCAAGGTTGTTATACATGTATATAATGCACTCTGGTAGCTAGTTCTCTTTTCGACAAAGATTTACACTCTAAGCTGACAAGGGATCCCCTAATTAAATTTCTAAAATTTACTTTGCCTTGATGTGAACAAAATCGACCAAAGTCTGATAAATTGATTAAAGTTGTTTTAATTATCTTAAATAGACCCAAAATCAGTTTCGGGAAAAAGAAATCTATAAATAGCCTAAACTCTAGATTGGTGAACGATCAAGTTTTTGAAAGTATTTTGAGATACAACTGAAGTCTAATATCCTTCTATTTGTTTTCTCAAAGGTGTTTCCCAGAAACCCAATGATGACTCCATTAACCCAATAAAGGCACTTGGTCTACAGTTCTTCCACGCCTCGCAGGGAGACGTGATCCCTAGATGGAGCCTATGTTGAAACACTTATATTTTTCTAAACTTTTGGATTTTAAATAGATTTTCATTTCTAGTTAACATAAGAATAAAGCGTGTTTGATTCTCACCATTGAAGAGGCCTTCTATCTAATCAAACGATCCTAATATCTCTGGAGTTATGGAGTCTCCTGCTCTTTAAAAAGTCAAATCCTTAGAGACTACTTTCAAGTTCCGGGCTTTGGAGTTTCGCGTTTCAGGCATGTTAACATGTCACACCTTCAAAACCCTGAGACGCGAAAAGCGTTCGACGAATCCTAGTCACCATACACGTCTAATTTCCTAAGTTTTAGCACCTCATTGCCAGTATTGGCCTGTCGAAGCGTCCATAAAGTTAATTTTTCAGACACACGAATGATAAATACCTAGAATCTAAACTTCAATTAAAAGTTAAATAATAGCTTTGTGCATCTGAATTTCAGATATTCATCATTCTATCATATTATAAATTCATGAAGCCAAAACTCCCGAAATGCCTTAAGCGTTAAGAATAATTAATTAAATATTAAAGACAATAAGCAAATAATTAATCCCTGCATGATTTCGTGTTTTAGAGATCATATCTCAAGCTATTATCGAATATCCCAAGGTCCGAAAGCCCGAAAAGAATTAAGGTTAAACATGATTAGTTAACGGGTTAAACACTATTATCTCGTGTTAATTTTTTGTGGAATCGTAGTCCGGGTAAATTCAAATTTCATCTATGCAACCTCCCGATCGCGAACCACCAAACATTTATGGCATTAATAATGGATCTACGACAATGATTTCGAATAAGATCGTAGATCACTGTCTGGATTTTTCATTAAAGTTAACAAATACGTTGTCAGTGAAGGTATGCATAAATTGACACACTTAAGGAAAAATTATATTGAGGTTTGATATTCCATTTGCGTTTTCACAGAGCAACAAGATTTAGCAGCCTAAGAAGTTTACGCGTTTCTCTATGAACAGGTAACACAGTTCTCAGTTTACTACTATCATGGCTACACAAAAAATGGTTAAAGTGGTTGGTGAGAGCTCGAGCCAGAACACAGATGTCCTCTTGGATACATCGCCGAGAGCTATATATACCGTGAAAACCTGGACGTTGATATTTGATATCCTACAGTATGAGCTGATCAATTGTCTAGAAGAGTCAAACTATGAGGTGACCAAAACTCAGGCGACGAAGCTCAAATATATAGCTCAATCAGAGCTGCATAAAATAGCCACACGACTGAGGATCATGCCGTATAACAACATAATACACTGGGCCTTGGAGAACGTTGACGTCTCGACCAGGAGCATCCACAATTCACAGAAAGTTGTTGTTGGATATTTCTAACCAGAACATATACAGGTGATGTACAAATTATCCCCAACATTCAAACACAGTTATAATGCCTCTTTCTTAAAAGAGTTCGATGAAGAAGAGTGCACACACGGTGTAAATAATTACCCTGACTTGATCAAGGACTGGTGGGCACGCCCTGAGAAATTCAGAGCAGACACCCATGGCATATACGCCACTGCATCATTAGATGCTCATATGATGTATGTGGCCATGATGCTATGTAGACTTTTTAGGAAAAAAAACTCTTCTCACTTCATGTTATCATGGGTACCGATCATGCATGAAGTTGCAGAGGGATTTTCTTTCAATTGGGCCAAAATATTATCAGAGAGTTTGGCCAAGGAAATCACAGAATATCAGTCATTGAAATCCAAAGGACGACCTGCCCCATTTTACATGCTGGAATACCTTATGGATGTTGTTTTTTTTATGATGCAATTTCCTTTGATGGGCTGGAGCTGGGCTCTGAACAACGCTGAAACAATAAATTTATATCACTCCAGAATGTGGGAGGATAAATCAAAGGATTTATTCTACAAAATATGCAACTATGTGGTGGTGCCGATGCATATCACTATATACAGTTGCCCACCTCCCAGAATTTCAGACCAGATAGTGGCCAACCTGGGAAAAGTAGCGATTGGTACATTAAGGAACTCTTCTCTTACATCAGGTTTTTTGGATGTTCCATTCCTCTGCATGCCTTACTAATGTTTCTACCAGATTGATTGGTGTGACGAGAAGCAACACATCAAACTGTGCTAGGAGGAATCAGTAAAGGGCTAAAGATAGCACAAAAAAAGGTGTGGCCCACCTTTCCTTTGCAGGTTGGTACTTTCTCACTATTAGATTTTTTCCACTCAAAGGTAGAGGCCGCAACCCTAAACGACATTAATCTTGTAAACATTGAATTCAAGAAACACGATCCCCAGAAGATCATGGGAAATCATATGGATCTTTACAATCTAAAGATATACGAGCATGAAGATTCCTCACATGATGAGATATTTCGAGGAGCAAGATCTTATCAAGAAGTGTTGAGCTGAGTCCAGACTCTGGCTCGAGACAAATTAACCGAGTTCTATAATTTTCAGAGACACTGAAGAAATAGTCTATCGAAAGTCTTATAGGGAGAAGTCCTGACATCTCCATCCACACAAGAAGTTGGGACCCATAATTTAGAAACAATAAGTTCTAGTGGACAAGACATTCGGGAAAATTTGGGGAAAACAGAGGTTTTGACATAGAGAGAAAATACCATCAAATTAACCTAATGATCAAATGAAAGCTCAAGCTTAAGTTTTGATAAAAAAGGGATAGGATGCATGTAAATATGTCTCTTACTTTTTTTATGGATAAAATCACTTATTATACCATCCAATTGGCCTTACTAGACACTATTCATGCTTCTTCTCTAATGGAGGAGTATGATCAATTTTCTTCACTTATGTTGGCCTTCGACTCTTATCCGGCCTTAGACTCCTTCAATATTTTTTTTTCTTAAGATAAAGTCATCATCAAAGCCATGGATGGAGCTAAGAAACCATGGGAAGACAAGAGTTTAATTGGATTGTGATCCTACAAGAGTTTAATTTGGAGTTCACATAAGCTAATTCGAAGAAGTATCTAGTCTTTGTATAGTTAATTCCAAATATACCTAAGCGTGAGGATAAAATCAAAACTGAATCGTTCCCTAACAATCACATTTTCCTCATCTCCTATGTTGAACCTTAGTATGGAGACATATTTGTATATATTTAGACTCAAATATTTCCATCAAACTTCACTTGCGAGAAGAAGTGATGTTCTCACCATTTCGAATATATACCTTATCATTGGAAACCCTTTTTATCATCATGGGGTGGATGAAAGGTTGTGTTGTTGTTTGAATCATGAATAAGTGGAAAGGGTTCTGAATGATTTTCGTAGTGGATCCTATGCATATCATTTCTCTCGATTGTAAATAGCCCAAAATATTTTATGCACTGAATATTTTTGTCCCACTTTCTTTAAATATTATTTTGAATCCATTCGGAAATGTCATCCATGCCAGGTTTTACTAGGAAAATGTGCATGCACTGAGTTCCATTGTATATTTTTATCACAATTGGGCCCTTCACCAAGTGGGGGTTTGATTTTACGACAAGTTACCCAACCTCAGGAAAAGGTCACAAATACATTATTATGGCTATAGGGTACTTCACGAAGTGGGACAAGGTTGTGCTAGAATTGGCAGATGATGGTGAGACATCATTTTTCTTATCCAACTATGTCATTTTTAGATTCAATATACTTAGGGAGATTGTCACTAACCATTATAGTCACTTTCGGAAAAAAAATGATGCCACAACCAGTAGCCAATTTATGGTTCTATTAGGAACACTTGTCACCTTACTACCATAGGCTAATGGACAAGTAGAGGTGGTCAATAAGTCCTTGAAAACCATTCTCCAAAAAAAAAAAATGTGAGTATATCCAATTATCATTTAATTCCTTTTCTATCTCTTTACATATATCAAACCTTGGTGAATGCTTCCATGGGTTTTACACCTTTTCAACTTGTTCATGGGGTAGAATAAAATTTTCCCATTGAATGTTAAATCCCTTAACTCAAGATAGTCAGTGAAATCCTCCCTAACACTACTACGTTAGAATAATGCCTCATTCACCTGGAACAATTCAATTAGAACCATAGATATGAGTCCATGGTGAATTAAGCTCATAAAAAAAATTCAAGGCTCAATATGATAAGTTTTTCTATCATCAAGTTTTCTTCAAAGAAGATTTGTTCTTAGTTTGCGAATAAGACAAGTATGTCGTAGGCGAAGGAAAATTTAATCTAATGTGGAATAGTGCTTACATTGTGAGCCATGTCCTAGAAAATGGATCTTATGAGTAAGAATATTATTAGGGAAATGTGTTAGATGAGCCATGAAATGGGATATATCTCAAAAGGCACTACACTTAGGAATTACTACCTAGGTGTTTCCCCTTGTAATTTTTCTACATTAGGTTTTTTTCTACTTAGTTTTTTAGTTCTAATTTTATTTTTGGTTGTTGCATATCATGATTTCTTCTTGGTTAGCATATGTCAATGGATTCACTTGGGTTTATAGGGTTCATGGATAGTGCTAGCTGCCACACTCAGATACTTTCTTCCATTTCTTGGGTAATTTACTCTCACACATTCCAACTTGTGACCTTAGAAGGTGATTTTCTAGGGATTGCAAAGAATAACATGGCTAAGTATAAAGTTGTAATTGAAATGCTATCAGAAATAGTTTGAAGAAGAATTCCAAACATAGCAGTTCACTTGTACTCACAATTGGTATTGTTGTATTTGAGTGGCGCCTACCATGTCCATGACCCTATGATTCTATGGAAATTTTTACGAGTGCGACTCTTTGAGCACTCTTTTGAATTT
>ML779905.1:902628-927928 GCA_009831015.1 Picea engelmannii | reverse complement strand
ATGGATAGTATACATCATGTTGTTTCCGGTGGTATGTGGCACATCACGTGGATCCTCATGGTTGAGGAGAAATGAATTTTTGAAGATGAAAAAGTGAATTGAAGAAGGAAGTACATGTAGGCCCTGAAGATAATTAAAGAAAATAATTAAAAAATAAGAAAGTGTCAAGTCAGCCCTAATGTTAAAAGGAAGTGACATAAATGATATCAATAAACATCATTATACATTCATTTGATACAAGTTGAATTTTAGAGGAAATAAGAAGAAAAGAAAGTTGTATTTCAAGGGAGGATGAAGTCTTTTGGTGATGTGTTTCTAAGGTATGTTATTTTCAGGTCATCTTACCATTTTTGCTATAAATTTTTTTTCTATAACAATTCAGATGGTGAAATATCTATGGTATTGAGAAGACATATCAAGGTACCTCTGGTAAAAAGTTCATCTCTTGATTCACTATAATTATGGAGATACACTCTGTGGAATATAGGGTTTGTGACCAGTCCTGAAGCTAGTCAATAAACAGGTGTTCCGAGCAAAACAGTCATAACTTCTTCATCGAGAATCCAAATGAAGTGGGATAAATTTCACGTGTGCGTGTTTCAGAATCAAAAGTTAATTATTGAGTGTGGGGCATTCTGTGCAAGTTCACTCTCCTGAATAGACTAGAATTGAATAAAGTCTACCATTCTTTGTATAACCTCTTTTTGGGGAGGATTCATGGAGTGAAAATTGGAGGAGTTTCAGAGAATACATTGAGTAATATTATCTACATGATCAGAGTACTCCAAGAATTCAATAATTACAGAAATTGAAGAAGTCTCAGGAAGTATTATCAGGTTCTATGTGATGATTGGTTGATGGTGATGATTTAATGTAAAGTTTTATTATCTCTCATATATTCTTGGGTGGAAGGAAGGGGCAAGGATGGAGAGTTCAACTCTCTCTTGATATTGGAGGATTGTATCTTCCTCTTGGAGGTTTATCCCTCCCTTTACATTTTGAAGCTATAGCTACCTTTGGAAGTCATTACTTCCCTTGAACAATAACTATTGATTATTTCTCATATATTGTACATGGTGTATTGTGGTGTATTGGTGTAACTCTTATACTATTGTTCATTGCTCATTGGATATAGTTGAATGGTTTAAGTATAAGTTGAAAAAGGTTTTAAATTGTACTTGATACTGATTCACCCCCCTCTCAGTATCAACAGATGTGAGTCCCTTGCCTTAGATATGGAAATTGGTGCCTACACACATCCATTGAGACAACAATTCACAATATTTAGTTGGTTGTGATAGTAGGTTTCAAAGTTGGATGAACATTCCTTGGGAATTCTTGCATGACGACAAGGCATGCTTGACTACCAGATAACTAGGTAAAAAAAATTGGCTAACTATGGTAGCAAGATAAGGGTTGTCATTAGAGAGGATGCATAATGAATTGGACAATGGAAATTATTTGGTTCATGGGCGCATGGGGAAAAAATTCTTTGAATTACAAGCACATTGCCTTAGTCAGTGGGTAGGAGTTCCCAGATAATTAGGCATGTATTGCAAAGATGGATGTTGTCTCTAAATGACATGAAGAACAAGGAATGGAAATGAGTGCATTAGGCATTTTTCAAGTGGGATGGTTACAACCATTGGGTGCACAAGATATTTGGACACCTTGGGAATGAGCACATGATTAGTTGGACATTTGGACTAAAGGGGTTGAATTTTCCAAGAGTTAGTAGACATAGTGGAGTGGATTTCAAGTTGGGTGCACTTGGACATGGATCTTGGTGCAAGGCACCTTAGAAGAATGAAATGACAAAGCACCTTCCATTATAAAAGGAGGATGTCTCCATTTTACAAAGTCAATCATCAATTGGATATTAAATAACACTTTAATTAAGGAGTGATCAGAAGATTGGATTATGAGTTATGTGATGTGCTAAGTCTTAGCTTTAGCACAACAAACAACTTGGATGCTAGTTGATCTTAGGTTGTCTACATGAAGGAATTAGAAAACTTGGAAAGTGTGTAAGGCACAGAAAAGATATATTAAGACTACTACAAGTGAGGAAAGGGAATAGCGGGAGGCAAATCCATGGATGCTTGAGGGGTTGGATTGTGAAAGTCGTTTGGGAATTATTTTTACATCTATAGTAGAGTCGCAAGAAATTGGTGTCAGACTCCCTTGTTGTATCTTTGTAACATTCTTCATATTGATAAAGTTATTTAGCATCTTCTTTGGGTGTCGCCCATACTTTTGTGTTATGGTATATCTACTTGTTGAATGTCACTATTCCTCACATTCTTCTGGATGGCTAAACATTGATGAATATTGGCTAAGTATAAAAGTATTGTCAGAATGATTTAAGGCCACAGTTGGATTGTGCATATTGTTAAGAAACTTGGTTGTATTGAATTTTGTTGTAGAGCTAACAAATTATAGCTTAAGGCATAGTTATGGGCAAGAACTTAGGTAAAGAGACATAGTCTAGTTGTAGGAGGTGTAGGTTGGTTAACCCCTTCAACCAAGGTAAGGAAATGTTGCATGACCCAATGTGTTGAAAGTAAATACTAATGAATACTAAATGGTGAAGATATCATTTTTTGTATTCACATCAGCCCCTACTTGTTCAGTCAACAATGATATCCTTAGATGTCACAATCTAACCTCAACTTCAAAGTTTACTAACCTAATTTGGGTTTTGTCTTTACTATTAAAATTCTCAAATGTAACGAGATCAACCAAAGTCAATAGCAAGAAAAATAACTCATAGTGTATTGAATCGTTGCCACAAGATTTCCTCCCTTATTCATAAAAGTAGTTTAAATTATGGAATTTTACAACATAACAAGTGTTTGCGATCTTATCAACTAGAATTATATTTCTCTACTTGAAACACATAATACATCATTAATTCATGTTATAGGGTTCATAGATAGAGGTAGGAGCCTAGCAAGAATTGGAGTTGGTCTTTTCTAACATGTTCATAGAATGATAAAAAGATATAGATGGTGTCCATATCGATCTTAGAGAGAACAAAACTCTTAAAACCACTTTGTGGTGGTCGGGAACCTATGTAGCTCGCTAATGACAATCCTTTGAGTTTCTGGGTGGAATCTTCTCGTGGATGATCATGACCAACCTCCTTCTGTGACTGGCATGGTCACTTCTCAATACTGTCTAATTGAACTTATGCCCATGTTATGGTGATTTTATATTACTTGCTTATGGTCAGTTTACAACTCTAGGATTTGTGAGTTTAGTAGCTGCAAGCTCATGTTTTTGACTTTCAATATATGATTAAAAAATGTTTTAACTTCAATCAATCTACTATGTTGATTGTGATTGCTCATGAATTTGGATGCCTCAAAGATTTATTTAGGACTTAAGGCATGTCATTCTTCCCTACATAATTTCTAGCCCTTGAACACATACGTACTACTCAAAACCAACTAATGGCACTAACATACCTAACCATATGCCAAAATACCCTCAGGAGGCCATGTGTGGTTGTTCAAAGCATCCTTCTTGGCCCTGGATGGATAGAAGCTTCCTTTAGGGCATAAGGTTCATGTTTCATCCCCTAACCATGACCAGGGCCTCGAGATCCATACATAGTGATAAAAAGGAATAATGATACCTATATACCTATTTAGAGGCAAAGGATGCCCTCAGGAGGTCATTTGTGGTGGTTTAAGGTGTCATCATTAGCCCTAGAATCCTATAAGTTTCCTTTAGGAAATAACTCTTGGGTTTCTTCCCATAACCATATTTATGGTCTAGAACCTCATACTTAATGTTCAAAACCTCATAATGTTGACTATCCCCATCCACAAACCAAGGATACCCTAGAAAGGTCCTTTTTGGTGGTTGAACATATCGTTGTTGACCCTAGATGCCTAGAAGCTTCCTTTAGGACCTAAGGCATGTGTTTCCTCTCTCAATCATGTCCAAGAACCCAATACCAATACCTAGTGCTCAAAATATCCTAGCGATTCCCATATTCCCACTTAAAGGCCAAAGACCCCCTTGAGAGGTCATCTATGGTGGTTTGATGTGTCATCCATGACCCTTGAGCACTAGAAGTTGCCTAAAACCTCTAGAGATCGAGTGTGATGGTTTGAGGTGTCATGTTTGGCCCTAGATTCCTTGAATATTTGTACTTAAACCAAGGCTTGGGTTCCCCCCTTTGACCATATAAAGGACTTGAGACCCATAACTAATGCTCAAAACCTTGTGATGGCACTAACATCCTTTATTAAAGGACAAGGATACCCTCTAGAGGTCATGTATGGTGCCTTGAGGCATTGTTCATAGATCTATATGCCTCAAAGATTTCTTTAGGACCCAAGGCATGACATTCTTCCCTAGATCATTTCCATGGCACTAGGACACATACCTATTACTCAAAACCACCTAGTGGCACAAACATACCCAATCACAGGTGAAGGATACCTTCTGGATGCCATGTGTGGTTGTTCAAGGAATCCTTCTAGGCCCTAGATGGCTCGAATCTTCATTTAGGGCCTAAGGTTCATGTTTTCTCCCCTAGCCATGTTTAGGGCCCTGAGACCCATACCTAGTGATAAAAAATGTTATTGGTGCCTATACACATTTTCAAAGGCAAAGGATGCCTTCAAGAGGTGATTTGTGGAGGTTCAAGGTGTCATTATTGACCTGGGAAGCCTAAAAGATACCTTTATGGCCTAACTTTTGGGTTTGTTCCTCTAACCATATCTAGTGTACAGAGACTCATACTTAATGTTCAAAAAATTGTAATTCTTATTATCCCCATCTAGAGACCAAGGATACCCTATAAAGGTCCTTTGTGGTGGTTCAACTTGTTGTTATTGGCCCTAGATGCCTAGAATATTCCTTTAGGACCGAAGAATTGGGTTTCCTCTCTTAATCATGTCCAAGTACCCAAGACCCATACCCAATGCTCAAAATCTCCTAAAAATGCCCATATATCCACTTGAAGACTAAAGATCCCCTCAAGAGGTCATTTATGATGGTTTGAGGTGTCATTCATGAAACTTGAGCCCTAGAAGTTTCCTAAAACATTGAGAGATTAGATGTGGTGGTTTGATTTGTCATGTTTGACCCTAGATCCCTAAAAGATCTGTGCTTTGGCTAAGGCTTGGGTTCCCCCCCTCGACCATATCAAGGCCTTGAGACCCATACCTACTACTCAAAACCTTGTGAGGGCACTAACATCCTTTCTTAGAGGCCAAGGATACCCTCTAAAGTTCATGTATGGTGCTTTAAGGCATTGTTCATGGTTCTAGATGCCTCAGAGATTTATTTAGGACATAAGGCATGGCCTTCTTCCCTAGATCATTTCCAGGGCCCTAGGACACATACCTACAACTCAAATCCACATAGTGGAACCGACATCCCCAATCATAGGCCAACAATACCCTCAGGAGGCCATGTGTGGTTGTTCAAGGCCTCTTTCTTATCCTTTGATGGATAGAAGCTTCCTTTAGGGCCTAAGGATCATGTTTCCTCCCTTGACCATGTCCAAGGCCCTAAGACCCATGTTTGAGGTGACATTCTTGGCACTTGATGCGTAAAATACTTCTTTAGGGCCTATGGATAGGGTTTCACCCCTCGACCATATTCAAGGAATTGTGACTCGAATCTAGTGCTAAAAACCTTCTAATAGAGCCCATATCCTCTCTTAAAGGCCAAAGATCTCATAGAAAGGTCTTATGTGGTGATTGAATTCCTCATTCATGTCCCTTCAGCCTTAGAAGTTACCTTTAGGGCTTAAGGCCTGAGTTTCCTCCCCCAACCATGGTCAAGGCAACGAGACTCAAAACTAGAGCTCAAAACCTTCTAATGATGCACATATCCCAACTAAGAGGGAGTTGATACTCTCAATATGTTATGGGTGGTGGTTTGAGGTGTTGTTCTTGGAGTTAGATGCTTGGAATCCCACTTTAGGTCTTAAATCTTGATATTCCTCCCTCGACCATGTCTAACACCCCATGACCCATACTTAGTGCTCAAAAAATTCTAATGGTGTCCATATTGCAACTCAAATGACATATATCCCACATAGAGGTCATATGTAGTGATTTGAGGACTCATTGATGTCTCTTGAGGTTTGGAAGATACTTTTTAGGCCTAAAGAGCAAGTTTCATCACCTCAATGTTGGTTTGGGACATTGATACCTAGAAGTAAACTTTACTGTCTAAGCCCCAATTTTCCTTCCCTGACCATGTCAAGGACCCCAATAACCATACTTAAAGTTCAAATCGTTATAATGTCACTGATATCCCCACTTGAAGGTGAATGATATACTTGGGAAAAAAATTAGTCACAATAACATGCACATTCTATAGGAACGTACACATGCTTTAGGAATGTGTACATGATTTAGGAACATTCTCATGCTTTAGGAATGCATCTGTGCTTTATGAACATGCATTTACTCTAGAACATTCATGTGCTTTATAACACATGCACATTCCTTTCATTCAAATACTTTTGGGTGGGATTGACAAATTTGAAATATGTGTATGTTGACTTGGTTGCTTCGGATTTAGGTCCCGAATGAAAAACTTGGTGATTATGCTACAAATACATCAAAACCTCCGTTTTTATGAATGGCTCTCAATATCTCTATTTTTCACATTGTTTTTGTATAGGCTACACAAATCCATCATCAATGGAACTACACACACATATAGAGTCGACTATGTAGATTCCAAATATATGATTTAAAAAAAAATGTTTAATATTTTTAATTTATTTTTGTCTTGACATTTATCGGAATCTTAAAATACATATTTCTTTTATTCATGCTATAGCTTTGTATCACCTTACCAAATTTTAGAAAAACAATTACACGCACTAATGAAAACCAAGATCTACAATCTAAAAATAAAAATAAAAATAAAATAATTGATTATGTTAAGACTTTCATACCCTGCACTAATGCGTGATCTCATAATTTCAAGGATATCATGACTTTCATAATATTAAGAAGATATAAAATTAACATTGTAAATTTTGAAAAAATAGTCGTGCACAAGAACAATGCATTGTCTACAATTTTATAAATTTATTTAAGGAAATTACATCATTCAAGTACTCAACACTTGCACTAACGAGAACATATGCATTATATTTTGCAAGAAAAATAACATAACACTATTATAAAAATTCAAATTTCACATAGTCATATGCAACTTCTATAAATAAAAATTATATATTTGGAAATCTAATTCAATTTCCTACATTTCATCTTTTTACACCATATTCAAATTCATTGTGAAAGTATTATTTATCACATTTGGACTATCATTTTTCACTTGGAAAAATAACAACCGGAAAGTTGAACAATTTGATGAGAGAGAAACCTTTAAAATATTGGCGTTGTCTAATTGTTCTACGTTTTTGTCCTCTTTGTCGGAATCCAACAATATAAATCTGTACGAAATGACAACTTTATGTTGTTTAAATTGCATTTATGAATGCAAAAATGGATTCATTGTGCTAAAAAATCCCTGGAGCACTTGGATTATACATATTTAACCACTCAAATATGCAGATCCAACAATATCTCGTCGTATTTGAGTCAAATATCCCCAAAAAACAAAAAAAAAACGTAGCACATTTATACTACAACTAAAATGTTTGCTAAGTGTGCATCCGTTTGAAAGTTTGGTTGAATGAATGACCTCTTGAAACATTAGTTATTTTTGCACAGTCCTCCAAATATTAGTTTATTATTGCATAGTTCTCCCCATATTAGTTTTATTAAATAGAAGACTCCTGGAATGTTTTGCACGTGCACAAGATTTTTAAAGACATGTTTACTTGGCTGACCAAGACTTTGCAAATTTTCGATCACCACAAGACCAAAACTTTCTTAAATCTATTATCACTACACACGAGACAAAAACTTTAACTTTTCCACCATTGCAATAACCTCGAAAATTTCACAAGGATATTCCTTTAAAAAAATTATTGGCATGCCCCCATCTACACATAGGAATGTACACATATTCATATAAACGTGTATGCATTCCTAATCCTATAGTCTTGGTTTTCTCTAAACCACCACACATGCTTGACAACATGTATTTTTAGGAATGCGTGTGTGTTCCTGCGAAGGAGTTTGCACACATGTTAGAACACACACACACATTTCTAAAGAGGATCACACATATGCACACATTCCTAAGCATAAGAGTGCATGCACTTTAGAATACACATGCGTTCCTAAGAAGGAACGTGCACGCGTTCTAAAGCGTGTGTGCAGTCTTCTTACAACAAATGGAAAACTATACAATCTACCATATTTTCACCTATGGTTCATGTTTTCTCCCCTAAACATGTGTAAGGCCATGGGACCCATACCTAGTGCTAAAAAATGCTAATTGTACTTATACCTAATTAGAGGGAAAATATGCCCTCAAGAGGTTATTTGTGGTGGTTTAAGGTGTCATTCTTGGCCCCAAAATCCTAGAAGCTTCCATTAGGGCCTAACTCTTGGTTTTGTTCCCCTGACCATATCTAGGGTCTAGAGCCTCATACTTAATGTTCAAAACCTCATAATGTTGACTATCCCTTTCTAAAGACCAAGGATACCCTAGAAAAGTCCTTTGTGGTGGTTCAACATGTTGTTGTTGGCCCTAAATGCCTAAAATATTCCTTTACGACCTAAGCCTTGGGTTTCCTCTCTTGATCGTGTCCAAGGACCCAATACCCATACCCAGTGCTCAAAATATCCTAATAATTCCCATATTCCCACTTGAAGGCAAAATATCCCCTTGAGAAGTCATCTATGGTGGTTTTAAGTGTCACTCATGACCCTTGATCCCTAAAATCCTCCTAAAACCTTGAGAGGTTAGGTGTGGTTGTTTGAGGTGTCATGTTTGGCCATGGATGCCTAAAATATTTGTACTTTGGATAAGGCTTTGTTATAACCCTAAATTGCACCAGACATGCATACCTGGCATCAGGCCATCTTACTTGCTATTTTTGCCAAGCCATCATTGAACAACTCTTCTAAAAAACCATTTTTTTTGAAGATGTACGCACCCTGCACCACTACTGCCCACGTACACACGCTTGCTACACCATTACAGCCCGCGTATACTCACAAAAAGCATGAAAAATAAAAATTGCAAAGGGATATCGGTTTTGGGGCCGTTACCTAACCTTTTGACCACCCATAGCCTGTCACCCAACCGAATAACTATCTTTTGGCCTATAAAAGAAGGTGTTGGGGTCCCTTTCCAGAAATAAGCATGAGAGAAAAGAAACTCTGCCCATTTCAGTATTCCCCCTTTGCCCCAATATTTTGCAACCACATTGTGAGTTTGAGCCATAATTCCTTTCTCCTCCATTGCAAACCCTTTCCATCTCCCTTGAGAGAACTGAAGAGGAGAGGAATACGTGGAATCAGTTGGTGCATGGTGAAGAGGATCCCAAGACCGAGTTCGAGGAGTAGTTGTCGGTCTCATATTCTAAGCGACTTTGTGA
Organism: Picea engelmannii; assembly: GCA_009831015.1. Classification (NCBI taxonomy): domain Eukaryota; kingdom Viridiplantae; phylum Streptophyta; class Pinopsida; order Pinales; family Pinaceae; genus Picea; species Picea engelmannii. Next base: position 918,426 of record ML779905.1, on the reverse strand, counting down.
GGTTAATATACATAAATATTTTTTCCGTCTTGCCAAATGACGTCTTCAATCTTTATGATTTATTTGCATTTTGGTTACGATATCTAACCCACTAATCCATATATATAATACATGCTTGTAGTTTCTTATTTGTATTTTGGTGAAAGAAGATTGGCCTTGGGAGGAGATCTGCAGTCGAGAAACAGCTGAGCGCAAAGGGATCGACATTGGGCACAGATTTTAAGGTAAGTTTATCGGATCCCTATACCTTGTTTTTTATGTATGATTGTGGGGTAATGTCGAGATATTTGTTAAAAGTAGGAGACTTTAGATGGTTAGCTTTGCCTGCACTTTAGAACCTTAGTGTAGTTTGTAGGGGGTTTTCCCGCTACATCATAATTGGTGACCATATTGGGGAAACCTCTAGGGTTTTTATGGGATATTTTTGGGTGTTTTAATTGGTTTAACTTCCTTTTTTGAGTTTCTGTAAGTGTCTGAGTCTTTAAGGGATTCTGGTCATCCATACCAGTATTCCCTGCTTTGACAGCTTGACTCTTGGTTTCTTTTTTTTAGAAAGTTACAGAGGTGTACGTGGCCTGTAGTGGGTCTGCACGTGTACATACACACCCTACCTTTATACAACCCGCGTACATACGCTGGCTGCTGAAGTGTCAGTAGCGTGCTTGTGTTGAGAAAATCTTTTTTAAAGAAGAAGCAGTCATCCTCTTCCCTGTCAGAAGTCATACTTCTCAGGGGTTTTTTTGATCTAGTCCCGGTCTCTGTTATAGTAGTCTGTAGCCTAGGTTTGACCTTAGTATAGCTTTTGTTTATCAAAGGTTTCTTGTGCTTTCTTTATTTAGGGTTTTTAGATGAGCTTGCGAGTCTATTCTGATCTGCCTTTTTGGTATTGTCAGTGACTCCCTGCGATCTGCAGTGGGCCATAAGTCATTTCTTGGCCCTGTCTTGTCTTCATTTTTCCCATTTTTTCTTTAGAAGAAAAGAAAATAATTCATTTTCAAGTTTCTTGTTTTGAAGCATAAGATAATAATAAAAAAAAAATTCATTTCTTTGTTTGGTAAAAGTAAATTAGGTTAGTTGCTTTATTTATCAAGGAAAAATAATTTTTTCTTAAGTTCTTTATTTGAATACTTAGGACATTAAGTAGCTCATAGTCGAGCGAAATCTTGTTTTAAGTTTTTCTTTTCAAATATCTGAGAAAAATAGTTACAAAAAGTTTGGTGAAAGAGTTTAATTTGGAAAATCTTTATTTGTGAAGAAGGAGTAGTTTGTTTTCAGTTTCATTTTATGATCTCCTCTTTCGTCTCTTAAAGAACATCACTGGTTTCATTTCCCTTCCCTTTGACTTAAGAAAACCACTAAAATTAATTCTAAATTAAAATTTATTAGACTTTTTGTTTGTAGGGTCCATCAATTTAGTCTAGGCTAGAGCCTTGATTTAGGATTGGAGAGGAAACTCTTCAAGGCTACAAAAACAAACATAAGAGTTTGTGCTAGGGAGTGCTTAAAAGTACAGTAACCGTGAAAGCTATCTGGGACCCCCCTCTAACACAGGGGTTAAACACGAGGTCATGTGCAGAAAGGTAGTGGAGATAACCCCTCCAAAGTTGGACCAAGCATAGTGGGGAACACATATAGAGGGCTTTTCTTGGGATTCCGTTGATTTCATTTGCCACGGAGCTTCGTGGGTCTCGAATCCATTTGAGGTCCTCATTCATCCTTCATAACACTTTCTTTTGATACCCTTGATAGGTTTCAGTCTTGATACCTTGCTCATTGCAGTCCTCCCGACTGTCGACTGTACCCGCCTGGTGACTGTTCACGTGCTAGCAACCTAGTTGTCTTTATCTTAGTGACTTACACAGGTGATTGTGAGGGTATACCGCGGTACCTAGGGAAAACATCAGGCCATTCTTTGCAGAGTATACCCAAAGGGTGCTTCCGTATTCAAGTTTCACTTGCACCGGTAAGTTTCTCTAGTGTTGGCTGGTGTAACTATTCTTCCAACTAGCTAGTGATCTACTTGTCTTATCTCATAGGAGATTTTTCTAGTGTGTGTTGGTCTTTAACATTAATAGAAATCCCTAGTGTGTCATTGATCTTCTCACACTATGGAGGATCAAGAGATCTGGTGGTTGTGAAGGCTTCTTGGCCTACCTTCAGTCGATCTGGAGCCACCCCTGCCACCGCTAAGGCAAAGACTAGACCAACAAGGGTTTTTGAGGCGACTGGGCCACAAGAAACTGTGCTCGACCCACCTCTGAGAAGAGAATATTTGATTTTGGAGGAACCAATCATTTCTAACCTTGGATTGGAAGCTCTTGGTCCATGTAACCCTCTGATCACCAATCTATCGGTGCCCATCGTCGTACAGGTTCGGCCTTATGAGCATCAGGTAGTGTTGCAAGTAGCGATGGAGACAAATGTTGCTACTTCTTCAAGGAATCTTCATACTCCCTCTATGTTTGTCACTGCAGGGGATTTTCTGCCTCCAAACCAACTGTCATCAGTCCAGACCACTATGGTCTCAACTACCTCTACCTCAAGCAATGGTCTGATTCCTTCTATGGCAGCGATCACTGCTCCTTTCACCCAGAGTGCGACATGCCCTCCATTCTTATACGGGATGCATGGCTTTGATACGAACTTTGTCCTTTCCTACTCCACTCTACAGACTTTACGTCTAGGGGTAGGGAGCTCAAACACTCCACTCCAAGGATCCATGGGGGGAATTTCAGCTCCCTATAACACTTTCCATTACGGAGGGGGTCATATACCTCCTTCATCCCCTTCGCTTAGCAATGCTCACTAGCACTCTGTCAGGCCGAACATAAACTATAGTTCGCTTGGATCAGTTATTCAAGGAATTCCTTATTATAACATGGCAGTAGGTTCAACACCATTCTCTTTGTTCGACGCATTTGGTAACAACCCATTCTCAACAGCAGCTGTCTCAGCCGGGGGCAACCCCAGTTATGGACAACAAAATCCTATGTAGGGTACTATTCCTGCACAGGGGGAAAACTCAGGAATTTCTTCCTCACAAGGAACTTGGAATCCGTGGTAGGGATCGTTTCCCTCATCAGAGATGTCGACTAGGGGAAACCCCTTCCATAGCCAATGGAACCTCACGCAAGGCTTAGGACCTATGCCCATCGAATCGACATGGGGCAACCCTTTCCAAAATCCTTGGAATGCAATGCAAGCCCAACCTTCTACGTCCTATTACGAGACAGTCGATGACATCTCAACAAGTGCAGAACCCATACGTTGGTCACGACCATGGTTATTACCAGAACCCTGGCCAACAATCTAACTTTTCCTGGCAACCTAGAGCCACCCAAACTCCAGGCTCCTTTTTCCCTGGTTATAATCAACAACCCAAATTACCATTTCTGGTAACTTTGCACTTGCCAGACTTGACAAGGTTATTAAACTACCCCATCTATCATGATCTACATTGGCCTCCTATTCCAACCAAGCTGCCTTCGTACATTCCAAATTTTGAAGCTAAGCCTAATGAAGATCCAGGCGATCATGTGACTACCTTCCATTTATGGTGCTCGTCCAACTCATTGAGAGATGACTCCGTCCAGTTGCATTTGTTTCAATGCACTCTCATCAGGAGTGCTGTGAAATGGTACATCGAGCTTGACCACTCAATATACTCTACCTTTGGCGAATTGGAAATGGTTTTCTTAAACCATTTTCAATTGCCTGTGAGATACGACGTCGACACTGGGTTGCTCGCCAACTTTGAGTAGAAAAAGGCGGACTATATCTCAGATCACATCCGAGAATGGAGACGCCAAAAGATTTTGATAAAAGTACCAGTCCCACCAGCATTCTTTCTTGAGTGGTTCCTTAAGTCTTTGGTACCTCAGTTATCCAAAGACGTAGCAATGTTAGGGGTCTTTTCAGAAGAAGAAGGGATAATGATAACTCAATAGCTAGAACTGATTTAATCTCAGTCTAGTTTACTTTACGAAGTTTTTTTAGATGCACCACGGCCAATACTTGACAAGACCAGACAGAGATTTGGACCACATGATGATGGTATTGTTGGTTCAGCGAAAACGAAGCCCGCTGACCAACTGTCAAATCAATTACAGCAATTGTCAATACAAAAGACAGCGGCCAATCAGACCACTGGTTCGACTGTTGCCCCTACTCAAACGTTGGATGTACATAGTGTGCAATCAAAAAACCTGAAGGCCACCCAGCAGCCTGACGAAAAGAAGAAACAAAGAAAGAAGGGTAAGGGGGATAAGAAACCTACCAATAATGTTGGCGAGGGCAACACAAAAAGAAGAATTTGAAGTATCTGTGTAATCTTTGCATGAAATACCATCCGACTCACTTGTGCCCTCGGTTTGTAGAGGCCCAGAAGTTATTGGCACAACAACAACCTGCCGTGTTAACAAACCCATTTCCACATGGGAAAATTTTAACTCAAGCCTCTTCGAGCATGGAAGGGGGTAGTCAGGGACCCCCTCCGTCTTCGAGTAATCCTTTGTCCGTGAGTGTGTACATGATGAAAGGTAGCATTGATATAGAAACAAGGACATGCAACTACAGAATGCCAAACACCTATGAGAAGGGTAAAGAAGCCGAAAACCCACCTCTTCCTCTCCAAATTGAGAAGACTTTGGGCGAAACAATGACACGCATCCCAAAAGGTGTGTTCAATAAATCTTCCCACAATCCAAATGCAAGGGCCGCCCATAACTACTCTGTGGTGGAGGATTTGTCTCAAAGCCATTGTGCAATGTCCACTTTGGAGGTCCTCCAGAGCTTCCCTTCCCAGAGAAAGGCTTTGTTAGCTTCCTTAGGATCTAATGAGACTTGTAATACAAGAATGATCAGGCTTGATATGATCAACTTAAAACCTCGTCTCCCTTACCACGTGGTGTTTCAGATAATAGTGGCTTACACCATGAAAAATTTCACTCGAAACATTTTCCACACGGTGGTTGATGAGGGAACCTCGACATGCGTGATGTCGTTGGCGTGTTGGAAGGCCATAGGCCAACTCTTTTGGTCTCCATCACCTAATCTTCTTCGTCAGAGCGGACTTCTCCCCCAAGGATATTCAAATCTACAAGGATTTATTTAAAGAATTATGCGATGTGTTTTCCTGGTCTTACGAGGAAATTCTAGGCATAGATCCAAGAATCGTCGAACATGAAATCACAACATATCTTGATGCTAAGATGGTCTGGCAGAAGCTTCGTTCGGTTAATCCTAAGAAAACAATAGTTATTAAGGATGAAGTATAGAAACTGCTTGAAGATAGTTTCATATACACCATCCAATTGACTCAATGGGTGTCAAATCTTGTTCCATTCAACACAAAACAGGGTACGATTCACGTATGTATGAACTTCCATGATTTGAACAATGCATGTCCAAAGGACAATTTCCCCATGCCATTTATTGACCAGATAGTCGATGAATGTGCAGGTTGCGAGGTCTTTTCTTTCATGGATGGTTTTTCGGGATACAATCAGATACAAATCAAACCCGAAGACCAACACAAAACCGCTTTCATTTGTCTGTGGGGTACTTTCGCTTATTGGAAGATGCCTTTTGGTCTGAAAAATGTTGGAGCTACTTTTCAGCGGGCCATGTCTTTTTCTTTCCACGATATCAAACACATAGTCAAGGCTTATATTGATGATTTAACATCATGATCTCATAATAGAGTTGTTCATCCCACATGCCTCCGACTTATCTTTGAGCAATGTCACTACTACCAGATTCACTTGAATCCGAACAAATGCAGTTTTTGCGTAACGTCAGGTCATCTGTTAGGTTTCATAGTTTTGACAACAGGGATCATGGTCGATCCTCTAAAGGTTGAGGTGATAGTTCATTTGCCTTCCCCGTACACTATCCCTTAGCTACAGAGTTTACAGGGAAAAGCAAACTTTTTATGGCGTTTATTCACAAACTATGCCAAGATCACAAAGGGTTTCATGTGTTTACTGAAGAAGGGCATTCCTTTTCATTGGGACGAAACCACTCAGCTCTCTTTCGAAGCATTGAAACACACCCTCGCGTCTGTCCCTCTACTTCGGCCACCCAATTATAATAAATTTTTCTTGTTGTACTTGGCCACTACAGATTCGATCATCAATATGGTCTTGGTTCAGGAGGATGATTTTCTCAAACAATACGTGATTTATTACCTGAGTCGAGGCTTGGTTGGACCAGAACTCAATTATTCCCATGTTGAGAAAATTGCGTTGGCAGCAGTTCATGTTGTCCAACGGTTCCATCATTATATCTTGTTTCACAAGACCACCATCATTGTTGTTGTGAATTTGTTTCAATACGTGTTGACATGACGTGTAATTGGTAGAAAGATCAATAGATGGATAGTCATCCTCCAAGAATTTGACTTTGATTTTTTTTCGGCGAAATCCAAAAAGTCGTTGGTCTTCGCAAAATTCATCTTGGAACTTCCGGTCGAATAAGGTGATGTTATACCCGAGGAGTTGCCTATTAAAGGATACATGTTTTTTATTGCATCTTCATACCCCTGGTATGGAGATATACTAGTATATCTCTAGACTTTGAAATTCCCCACCTTTTCTTCTCGTGATGAGTGTCATCGTATATGCCATTAGGCCAAGAAATATCTCATACTCGAGGACACTATGTATCGTCGAGGTGTAGATTGCATCCTCCGTCGGTGTCTCACTCATGAAGAAGTGGAAATCATGCTTAACGATTGCCACACTAGAGCATGTGGCGGTCATTTGTCTGGGTTGGCAATAGCCCAAAAGATTCTACGAGCCAGTTACTTTTGGCCAACATTAATCAAAGATTGTGTTGAATAGGTTAATGTTGGCCCTTGACCAAGTTTTGAGGGTTCTTGGTCATGTTTTACCTATTTTTGGGGACTTCGACAAGCTATCAAAAGAAGAGTGCAAGACGAAGCAGATATCATGGGATCTTGGCCCCTTTTTGGGTTCTTTTTGGGTTTTGGGATTAGGTAATGGGAATGCAAATTTCGGCCCATGGGTTTACCCATGTTTTGGCCCAGTTTTGTAAAGTATAAATAGATGTCTAGGCCATGTAAGGAGATATATATGCATCTACATGATGTTACATGAATGGCTAAGTGCTAGACCTATGTGATTGAAGGATTGTAAGTGATTTGTGCATACTGTGTGAGACTTGCAGAGCTAAGTGCAAGTAATTGTAAGGAGCTTAGTGTTGTAACCTAGCTCGAAGAAGGAGGATCTGGTAGAGTGTGCACAGATCTCCTGTCTTCTGCGGAGTAGGATTTTGATGCTATCTGCCTGTAACAAGCTTGACAAAGATAATAAAGAAGAAGAGTTGGTGGACGTAGCCCCAGGGTGGGGGTGAACCATGTAAATATTGTGTTATTCTTCTTTGTTCTATTTGTTGATGTGTTTTATGTCTTTTCTTGCTAAGTGCTTGATATAGATAGATATATTTGTTTATGCATTGTGCTTATGATGACCTTGGATGCCACATCTAACCTATGTGAACTTGCTTAGTGCTCGAATATGCTAGATCTAATCTACTTCTTTATGCTAAGTGCTTAGATACATTAAATTTGGGTGAATGTTGTGATGCTCTATTTTCTCTGCAGAGTAGATATTGGTTAAATAATGACGAATTGACGGTGCTAAGTGATCTATTAAGTATTATAATCATAGATCGGTGTCCCAGCTAAGGTTGCAGAAGTTGGAGTCCTGCAACCACCCCTGCCTCTACCTTGGGTGAGACTTCATCTGCTTTGGAGGGGTTGTTGAAAGGGTCAGTAGTTAGGGTTTTGTTGGCGCGTTGTTGTAGCGTTGAACCCTAGGTCTACCCCTATGCCAAAAAATGGTTCCGTTGTCGGGACCTGAAACTATGATTGCTGGGAAATAAGAAAGAAGAAGCTTTGTGAAAATATTCGTCCAGAAATTGTGAAAGCTTTGTGCATAGATCCGTTGCCCTAGTGCGCAACATTCTACTTGACTTGTGAAGCTCTGTGCTAAGAAATGAGGTCAGATCTGAAGAAAAGAGGTCAGATCTGCAAGCTCTGTGCTATGATAAAGGTAATAATAGTGAGAAGTTCTAGATATGAAAGCTTTGTTCTCTGTAGAAATAAGATAAATCAATTTTTTTTTTCAAAAGCATGGATCTAGGTATGCTTGATAGATTATGTCCTAGCTCAAAAACTAGGGTACTGGTAGATGAAAGAAGGTTTGACATGAATACATATAATAAGAATAGTGAAATATATGTTATACCTATGCATAGAGAGAATGTTTGGACTAACAAGTGTATGGAGGATACTAGCAAATACTTGTTACAGGTTAGCTCCTATGATCCTAGCACGCAGTACAGGAAGGGCTGGGGATCATTTAAAAGAAATAGAGGAGTAACCCTCTGTTACAGTTGAATAAAACTAGGACATCTCGCTAAGGAATTCCATGGGGGGAGACCTAGTTGCCTTTGTTGTAAATCTATGGACCATGAAGTATTGGATTGCCCTAGAATGATTGCTAAAGTTGAAAGAATGAATTTGAATCAAGAAAACCCTGAGGAAGATCAAGAAACTAAGATTATGAAAGAATCCAAGAAAGAATCAGAGAAAGTATTTCTATAGATGAAAGAAACCCTGAATGACCACCGACATGTCAGCTTATCAGATATCTTCAAAGAAAAATAATGCATTGAAGCAAGAATAGGAGACTTCAACATTGATTGTGTTCTAGATGAGGAAACACAGGTGAATATTATGACAGAAAGAACTTGGGAACTTTTAGGAAAGCCTGCTATGATTCCTTCATTGGGAGGAATGGGATTATTCAAAGGAAAATTGATAACCCTCTGTGGGAGACTTACCAAGCTACCCATGACTTCCAATAGAGCTTTGACAAAAGATGATTTTGAGATCATTAAATTTATTGAGGACAACACACCATTTACCATGTTCCTAGGAATACCTTGGATTGAAAGAGATCAAGCCATAAGGAAGGAAGAAGAAAAAGTATTAGAGCAGAAGCAACAAGAGTTAAAATATTTTATAACTAGAAGGATCACACACTTGATTGAAGAACAGGAGAACAGATCACAACCATTTAACAACAATGAAATAGATGTTGAAGTTGCAAGAACAATAGAGGACCCACAAAAGACTGAAATATCTATCCCAAATAAAGAAAGAATATTACCCTTGAAGGAATCTCAACAACACGAAGTCACCATGTCAAAATAAGATAAGAATCAGAATGGGAAAAGGAATACCAAGATGAATCTCACTGGAAATGACGCAGACCTATCGGCCCTCGGGCCGAGATCCGCAACGTAGGATCGTTCTTTGTCTCCTCAGAGCCGAATCGACTCTTTCGATTCCCTGCTGGAGTCACGATTTATCGATCCACAGGTCCTTTTCGGAGGCTCCCCTGTGAAAAAAAAACTAGGCGCGAGCTCCTATCTCCCCAAGCGACCACAACGCTGTGACCAAGGCCCAATTCCAAAGGCACTTGTCACAATCTCGCGAGTTCGCGAGTCGTGACGCCGACTCTTCCTCCTCCAATTCTGCGATACCTGAGATCGCGAAATAGGTATAGCTCTTCCTCTGCCAGTACCTTCCTCACATGACCGCCAACTAGGCTAAGCACTAGCTCCTCTCGCTACTTGCCATTTCACGAGTTTCAATGTCGAACCTTGACACCTTCCCTTCATGAGATCCCGAGAAGAGATGTTGACTTTTCTCCTTGCGTTCTCGCTACTCACGACTTTGCAAGTTTAAATGTCGAGCTCTCGTGCTCTCCTATTGCGATCTCCTGAGACACGATAATTCAACGCCGAGTTGACTCCTTTCTCTAGGCGACACGTATTCACCTATCAATCACCTGGCCCACCTTGTGGTTCTGCCGCGTGTGAACACGATCCTCAGCTCTCGACACTTCGTAACTTCGACAGTCGAAAGTGACCCCTCTTGTCCTTTGAACCCTCGAAAGTGTGATAGGTGATGGGGTCCCTGATCCAACGATCCTCCCGTGACCTGGATCCCATGGCTGTCCTCGCTCCTTGCGATTTCGCGACTTGGAGCACCCAATCTTTTGGCTCTCACCCTGCGAACCTCCAAGTTCGCGAGATCCCTAGATCTCTGCCACCTGTCCTCTCTAGACGGACAGTCATGATCTTCTCACAACTTTGCCACTTGGGAAGTCAAAAGACTTCCTCTTCTGAACCCCGATGTTCGAATCCTTGATAGAGAGGATCTTGTGACACGTGTCCTTCCAATCGGACGACTCAGATTTTATTGGGACTTCGCTACTCGCGAAGTCAAGGTGCTCACTCCTGTGAGTCCCGGTGCCCAAATCTCTGAAATGGATGATTCTGTGACATGTGTCCTCCCGCATATGGATGGCTCAGATCAAAATCATTGTTTTGGGACTTTCGATGTGGAGTGTCCCGATTTCTCATCCTCCGTACCTCTGAACTCCCGAACGCCAATATCTTGATACAAACTCCTTCTTGGGACTTCGCTTCTAATGCTCTATGCGTGAGGGTTTAATCCTCGTGTAGCTCTTGACAGATCCAACGACTATCGAGTTCTTTTCTCAAGATATGACGGCTTTAGATCATTTCTCCTGTGCGCTCTTCCTGTATTACCTCCTGGACACGAAATCCTTCAACGGTCCAGATCTCCTTGGCTAATCCGACGACAGTTATTGCTCCTGCTGAGCCTTGGCACTTTTCTTCTAGATTTGGAAGAATTTTGAATGCTCAAAGGCCTCAACCTTTGTTCATCTTCCTCTGTGAACTCTATAACATTGACTCTCGCCTGCGTGTACAAGAACACTATTCCTCCTGAGCTTTGCTCCCGAATCCTTGAAGGATTCTACAGATTCTGCACTCCTTCCAGAGTATTCACGCACACGATGCTATCTCTCCTGAGCTTCTCTGAGACTCAGACCTCTAAGGAAACTAATTCCTTCTCCCTTCTCCCTTAGATGGAGAATAAAATGCCCTCCTGGCACTCTTCAGCTTAAGAAACCTGATTGTTGAGTCCTTCAGGGTGTTCAGTAACCCTGCAAAGATCCTTCGATGGATTCTTCCTTAAATCATAGAACTCAAAGAGTTCTTTTCCTCTCTGTGCCTATCTGCACATATACTCAATGCCCACCTAGAAGAGTATCTTCTTACAGAACATCCAACAGTTCTATTCTCTCCTGTGCACCCTATGCAGCTGCTCAATGCCCTCCTGGTAGAGCTCTCAGAATCCTTAGTGATTCTGACTTCAGTTGAACTCACAATAGAGTTCTTCCTTTGGGCACTCCTTGCACCTGCTCGATGCCCACCTGGAAGAGCTTTATACAACTCCTCAAATATTTTGTCTGCAACTGTGTTCCTCCTACACAGCCTTGCCTCCTGAGGTATTCAACAACCTCAAAGGTCTTCCTCTGAATTGTTGATTTCAGCTTCTATGCCCCCCTGGCACATCTTTGTCTGACTCCGCAGAGTTCAGAAGTGCATCTAGGCACTGGTATTCAGAGACTGCAGTACTCTATCACTCCCTCCTGGCATGAAACCACAAAGAACCTTTCAAGATTGAAAATCAAACAACTCCCTGCAAATGTCTAGCATACATCTACAACATAAATTGAACACACACAGACATTCATTCAACACAGGAAATATGTAGGAAAAACTATTGTTTGTATTAAATGGCAAATGCTTGTTTGTACAAGGTGTTATTGAGCATGGCCTATAACAAGGTCTTAGCTCCTTTCCTTTCGCTCTCTATTCGCAGACTCTCTCCCATGAGATACAATTACCATCAAAGATATTTTACATGAGGGGGCTCTTAGAGCGCTTCCCTCCAACCTCACCTACCCTATTCAATTACATTGAATAGGCTGTCTAGTCCAAAAATCGGATCTAGATCTTAGCCTTACAAAAATTAAAGGCCTAGATACTCTAATGCCTGCGCAAAGGCATGGATTCATGGCTCAACATCCTAAACATTAAATTACATTCAAATTGAAAATGGAAGACGAGGGTTGTGCCTCTCTTCAGCTTTGAATGCACGCACTGACGTTGCTAGCTGGCTGGCTGGCTGATGTGGAGAGATGCTCCTGCATCATACTCCTCAGCTGCAAAATTCATGAGCTCTTGCTCATGAGCTTCCACCCTCAGTTTTGGAAATCCTCCTGGATCCCAAACAAATTTCTGGAGTTGTTCATCTGCTCCATCTCCCTGTTGATGTTGCTGCTTCTGCACTACTATTGTTTCTTCTTTTCTTCTACTCAACTTCTCCTTGCTGATAGTTTCTATTGACCCTAACATCAGCTCCCTGATCTCCCCGATCACTTCATCCAGTTGCTCCAGTGGCTAGCCCTGTTCATGCAGTCTCTCTAGCTGCAAAAATTTTCTGCAATTGGGTAGATCACTGTGATCTCCCATGCCTTCTTCATTTGCTTCCAACTTCACTTGTTGGATGTGCATGCCCTGCACCATCACCTTTCTCTCTAGGGATTCAATTTGTTCATACAGATCAGCCAAACTAATGCTATCTGCTTCTTCTTCTTCTTCTTCTTCTTCTTCTTCTTCTTCTGCAAGCTCAAAGGCTGTAGTCTTTTCAGTTTCTTGGCTGAAAATATTGAGCCACTCCTCAGAATGCTCATCTTATTTTTCTTCTTGGGAAGTCTCAAATACCTGCTCCAATTCTTCTTTGACAGTCTCAGCTAGCTATCCTGCATCTGTTGTTGCTGCATTTGCAACACAGATTTCTGCTTCCCCTTGGGCAAATGGTAGGAATATTTCGATTCCCCCAATCATCAGAAGATTTCTCTGATCTTCCTCCTCTGTCAGCTGCATCTGCTGATCCGACTCTAACTCTAAGCTCATCTTCTCTGTCAGCTCCTCCAGCTGATTCAAAATCACCTCTGAGTCCATGATATTCTCAGATAGCCTCATCTTCTTATCCCTACCCACCTGGCAATATGGGATTTTCCTGCTACTTTCTTGGCAGACTATGAGATCAATTAATCTCATCTTTATCAACACCTCAGGCTGAATTGAACTCACTTCCGAGTCCATGATATTTTCAGACAGTCCCATCTCTGTTCTCATGCCCACCTGGCAAATTGAAAACTCTCTACTGCCCTCCTGGCAGTCCATGAGATCTCGTAGCGATATCGATCCATTGCCCACCCGGTGATGTGAAATTCCATGGCTGTCCTCATGACAGTCTATGAGATCCTTAGCTAATCTCAACTCTTTTCCCACCTAGCAATCGAGAATTTCCTCTCTGCCCTCCTAGAATTTGTTGAGATCTTCAGCTGATCCCAATTCATCCTTATTACTGAGGCTTCTCCCAGTCTCCGGTTCACATATCTGAACCCCTTCTTCTGGTTTGTTGAGGTTTTCAGCATGCCTCAACCACCTTCTCAACAGTCTACACTACCTTATGACCATTAGCTACTTCACTGGCCATTTTACCTTAGGCTTCCCCATGGGCCATTCATACACCCATCTTGACCTTGCATTCATCTCAGTGAGTTCTTCATCCCATTCAGCTTCGCTCATCAGTTCTAGGTCTTTCCTTCCAGCACTCGTATGGCGTTTAGTAGCCATCTTTCTATTATTGTCTGTCCTACTGGCAAATCTGTTGCTGTCACTCTGAAACCCTGAGTGTTTTAGCTTCTCCTACAATCCTTCTGACTGTCTATGGATTGTTGCCTACCTGCAAACAATCCTTACAGAGTCTCCAGCACTCGGTCTTCCTTTGCCTTCTCCCTTTGCTTGAAATATACAAACAGAGTTCCCGCTCTGATACCACTTGACGTAGACCTATCGGTCCTCGGGCCGAGATCAGTAACGCAGGATCGTTCTTTGTCTCCTCGGAGCCAAATTGGCTCTTTCGATTCCCTGTTGGAATCACAATTTATCGATCCACAGGTCCTTTTCGGAGGCTCCCCTGTGCAAACAGCACTAGGTGCGAGCTCCTATCTCCCCAAGCGACCACAACACTATGACCAAGGCCCAATTCCAAAGGCACTTGTCGCAATCTCGCGATCTCGTGAGTTCGTGAGTCGTGAATCCGACTCTTCCTCCTCCGATTCTGCGATACCCGATATTGCAAAATAGGTATAACTCTTCCTCTGTCATCACCTTCCTCACATTACTGCTGGCTAGGCTAAGCACTAGCTCCTCTCGCTACTCATCATTTCACGAGTTTCAATGTCAAACCTTGACACCTTCCCTTCATGAGATCCCGAGAAGCGATGTTGAATTTTCTCCTCGCCTTCTCGCTACTCGCGACTTCGCAAGTTTAAATGTCAAGCTTTCGTGCTCTCCTGTTGCGATCTCCTGAGACACGATAAGTCAATTCCGATTTGACTCCTTTCTCCAGGTGACACGTATTCACCTATCAATCAACCAGCCCACCTTGTGGTTCTGACGCGTGTCAAAACGAGCCTCGGCTCTCGGCACTTCGCAACTTCGGCAGTCGAAAGTGACCCCTCTTGTCCTCCGAACCCCCAAAAGTGCGATAGGCGATGGGGTTCTTGATCCAACAGTCCTCTCGTGACCTGGATCCCACGGTTGTCCTCGCTCCTCATGATTTCGTGTCTTGGAGCACCCAATCTTTGGGCTCTCACCCTGCGAACCTATGAGTTCGTGAGATCCCTAGATCTCTGCCACCTATCCTCTCTAGACGGATGGTCATGATCCTCTCACGACTTCACCACTCATGAAGTTGAAAGTCTTCCTCTTCTGAACCCCGATGTCTGAATCCCCGATAGAGAGGATCTTATGACACGTGTCCTTCCAATCGGATGGCTCAGATTTTCTCGGGACTTTGCTACTCGCTAAGTCAAGGTGCCCACTCCTATGAGTCTCGGTGCCTGAATCTCCGAAATGGATGATTTTGTGACATGCGTCCTCCCGCAGATGGACAGCTCAGATCAAAATCGTTGTTTCAGGACTTTCGATGTGGAGTGTCCTGACTGCTCATCCTCTAGACCTCCGAACTCCCGAACGTCGATATCCCAATATGAACTCCTTCTCGGGACTTCACTTCTAATGCTCTATGCGTGAGGGTTTAAACCTCGTGCAGCTCCTGACAGATCCAATGGCTGTCGGGCTCTTTGCTCAAGATCTGATGGCTTCAGATCATTTCTCCTATGCGCTCTTCCTGTACTGCCTCCTGGACATGAAATCCTTCAACGGTCTAGATCTCCTCGGCTGATCCGACGACAACTATTGCTCCTGCTGAGCCTTGGCACTTTTCTTCTAGATTTGGAAGAATTTTGAATGCTCAAAGGCCTCGACCTTTGTTCATATTCCTCTAAAAACTCTATAACATTGAGTCTCGCCTGCGTGTACAAGAACACTGTTCCTCCTGAGCTTTTCTCCTGAATCCTTGAAGGATTCTGCAGCTTCTGCACTCCTTGCAGAGTCTTCATGCACACGATGTTATCTCTCCTGAGCTTCTCTGAGACTCAGACCTCTAAGGAAACTAATTCCTTCTCCCTTCTCCCTTAGATGGAGAATAAAATGCCCTTCTGGCACTCTTGAGCTCAAGCAACCTGATTGTTGAGTCCTTCAGGGTGTTCAGTAACCCTGATTGTACATAAGCATAAACAACAGTAAATATTGACGAAGTCAATGTTTTCAATAATGACAATGGCATATAATCTTACTTTGTCAATAAACACTGGAACATCATAGCATCTAATGAAAATAATCAATCCTTAAATTAATCAATGCATTAAATATCATTAATTGCTCATATACAAGAAGTTGTTGCGTCAGGTA
>ML779905.1:794190-876048 GCA_009831015.1 Picea engelmannii | reverse complement strand
CCCCCCCCCCCCCCCCGCTTCTGTCTGTTACATGCCTCATTCGTTTAAAAGAAAAATGTAAAATCAATCTCTTTGTGTTCCGGGGAATGTGAAACGATTTGTCTTCTGGATTCCACGACTGCCCGATGTTCTGCCGTTACTAACATTGGTGTGCATTGGCAAAAACTCGTTCAGGTATAGAGGGAATGAATTAATAAAAAGATCTCGAACACAATAGGAATGCAATATACAAATAAAGATTGTGCTTTGCTTCTCCGATCGCTAATCACACTCCATATTATATATCTGATGCTCTTTCTCAGTATTGGTATTTCATGTCTTTCATGGCTCATCTGACCCGAAACGATGCCCACACTTAACAAATGTGCAGCCTTCTTCTTTTTACTGCAACTTTTACTGGAAGAGCGCACCCCCAGTATTACATGTGCCCGCGCTTCTTCTACCTGCACCCCCAATCTTACATGTGCCCTTGCTTCTGCTACGTTATGAGTGATAGATGCGATGAGGCGGGTGATGTCTTGGAGAGGGTTCCTCGGATTTGGCAGTGACAATAGAGAAGCAGAAGAACAAGAGGAGAATGGAGGAATGTTCTCCCTTTCCTCTTCTCTGAGAGAAAAATGAGCACTGCGAGGGAAAGGAAAATGTGGTTGGAATTCCATGTGCATCTCCATTTGGGATGATGATGATGCCAAATAATAACAATACTTGCGCTGACTGTCTGCACCAAAAACACAAACACATGGCGCCAAAAAGTATGCCTGGAAAAGCGAGAAATTTGGATTTGGCTCGCCTCTACATACCAAAAACACAATCACATGCCTCCTGTGAAGAACAATAATCCCATCTCAGGGATCTTCGTCTGAATCATATGGTGAGAACACGAGTCAATAGATAATTGATATACCCTGTAACGAATATCGAACAGTGATTGACTGAAAATGAATACATATTTAGTGAATGAATTGAAGATAACAGGGATGATCAAAATGCTCTCTTCTGAAGAATAGTATTCTCCACATGGGGATCTTCACCTGAATGTTACTATGGTGAGAGTACAAGTAAAAAATGAATCAATGAATTAAAATTGATTCTCATTTGAGATCTCCGATTTAAATCTTGTTGAATCAATACTGCTTTCTCCATTCCGGCAAGCAGGTCGGAATAGGCACAACCCCGTGCCCAACAGACTTTGTAGATGACACATTTAGATTTGGTAGCAATGCCTCTAGCTGTTCCTCTGGCGAAGCCAAGAAGATTGGGCCTGGGCACCTCCGACCCGGCCACAGTAGACGAAGTATGTGTACCATGCCCGTTGGCATCTTGAGCAGATCTGTAATCCTCCAATTACATAACAAATTCTATCCACGGCAGCACCCAAGCAACCGGATCTTCCTTGTTGTCATTTTCAAACTCGGGAATGTACACGATGGATTCCCTGCAAAGACTGGCATTTCGAAGAGGTTCACTAGACACTTGTGCATGTTGTGGCAATCGATTCATGACTCTGACAGTTCGACTGATAAAACCAATTCTGGAAATGGTATTCGTTATGCTTAACACTGTCTATGCTCAGGACAGATGGTGCGCTTCACGTGGATTCTGTCTTATGGAATTCTGTGACTGCCCAGTGTTCTGACGGCTCTTTGAAACATGTTGCATATAACCGTGAATATCTATTATTACTGTCTTCTTGTTCAAATTCTTCAATGCATTCTTCTTCTGCTTCAACGCCAAATCCATATAACCATTCTTACTCACTATGATTTTCTTTGTACCTACATCATAAGTTATCTTCCTTTTATTTGACTGATCAATATGAGGGTGTTGCTCCAGTCTCTTGTTGCTAATTGGAATTTTTTCTAATCTGTCACAATCATACAGATCGGACCCGGTGCCAGAGGATTTCTGCATAGCATCATCATATGCTGCACTAATTGCAACATACTTGGAGGGTAAATGGTGAGTTCTTAACATTATGACCGATAAGAAGTTACGTCGTCAGATTCTTGTTATTTCACAATTTACTTACACTCTTAATCTGCTAGATAGGTATTCACAGACACAAGCAAATGCATGTGGCAAATTAAAACTTTTTAGTCTGAACTGGTGAAGATCAGAGGCTCAAACTAAATGTGGCTAATGGGAAGATACTCCTCTAACGAAAGTTACGCTGTTTAAAGTTGCATGCCAGTAGCAGCAATAAGATAAATCACTTGTGTTTGCGGTAAATAAACATCACAGTTAAAACCCTTGTGTCAGCGATTAACATCTTCAGTGAATCAAACGAAGATGTTGGTTCTATTAAGCTTCTTCAACGGCATGAGACCACAGGAAAATTCATTACTCAGACGAAGGGAAAACCATGAAAACACGCAAACAACTTTCAACCATGTGTGTTGGACATTGAAGGACCACATTAGCATAGCAGCTGATCGTTTGCTCTCTCGGCTGGCTGTGATGAGTCAGAATGATTTACGTTTCCATTCCTTCACCAAAACCTTGTTAATTGATCAGCTCCCAGCTCCTTTGGGCTACAAGGACAACCTGTTAACAGAGAAGGAGGTGCTTTCTGTACCTATTCCAACCTCATCTTCTGCGTCTATTACCTGTGGCGTCTGATTGATCATATCTGTTACAACACCATGTACATGAAGTGATATGGTCTAGGGATGTCCAGTCATAGTAAGACCAGGGGTAGGTGTTGTCCGTGGGTGCCTTTGTAGGAGGCGAGTTGTACCCATCATGGATGCACTTTTTCCAAGCCCCTTTATTTCCTTTATTCTTTACTTATTGCTTTTCTTTCTTTTTTACTTCAAGGTCTGACCAGAGGACACTGCCTTGGCATGGTGACCAGAGATGACAGTGTTACCCATTGGTATCTTCGCAGAGATGATAAGGTTGGCTCGTGATGAGACCCCCTTTACCTTGGCCATGCAACCAAAGGTCATTGCCCTGGCGTGGTGATCGGATAATGGCAATGTCATACTGCTGGATACCTATGAACATAATGGGCCGGCTCGTGATGAGACCTCCCATCCTCTTGGTTAGGTCTTGTTTTTTTGTTATTTTTCTTAGGGTCCCTTTTGTTTCTTATCGAGAGGCATTTTATTGCCTTCTCGGGGATCCCTGGGTGAAGCATCTCTAGGTTTCATTTCCTATGGCTTTTATCTTTTACCAGCTACTTTTACCCCTTGGGCCTTTAGCCCCTTCTTTCCACAGGACAAAGTGTAACCCTCAAAGGTCATCCTAATGGCCGGAGTAGGGGAATGGGATGGATGTAGGGGAGATAAGATGTAAAGTGATAGAATGGTGGGAGCGGATGATGGCTCTGCAAATCCCCCCTGGTGGCTAACCAAAACCCATAAATACAAGCTTGCTAGGTCACCTCGTCAATCCCCCCAACCAATGGTCAAGTGGATTAGTGTAAGATCCAAGCAGTTGTCAGAAATGTAAGGAACCTGATGCATATATAAGAAGGTTATAACGATCAAACACGACACATACCGTGATACCTTGGACCAATTACCTCATGGAGCAAGAGTCTTCTCTGATGCAAGTCCAAGCCGATGGTGATGGAAGCTGCTGCTGCTAACAGGACAAGTCCGATGAAGAAGAAGAAGGATGGGCCCTCCAGGGCCATGCTCAGGTCAATCCTGCTCTTAGTACTCCATGTCTAGGACCTGTGAGCCTCGAGACATGATCTCATAGCTATCCCCAGAAAACGGGGATAACAGGAACATTATAATTGTTAGACCAACGCTTCGAACGAATAGAAAGACATTTATGGACAGACAACTCGCCATCTGACCATTGGGACTGCACCATAACAGACAGAACAAAGTTAATGAAGGCTTCATACCCATTGCAAGCGACCCGTTACTGAGTTACCTATTTATCCCATCGCTCCATGCACCGAGAACACTTTTGCCAACCGAGAGTTTAAGCCCGCTGACTAAGTTTATTTTTCACAGTGATCATTGCTCTCTTGTTTTCTATTCTATTGCAGTGTCTAAGTTACCCTCTGAACCCGATCTAGTTAATCCTAAGCACGTATGTCTAAGGAGCTCAATGTAGTCGAAGAATCTGTGCCAAAAGTACTCCTCGACCTGATGACTAAAAGAGTCATGTCGGAGAGAGGATTATTTGTAGGTGTACAGGCTTTATCCACGAGAATAGTGCAAGCATCTTCGTCAACTTCTCACAGAGCCGGACCATCCTGACCATCAGATGAAAAGCAAACCAAGCACAGGGATGATCTGGCGAATACCAAATTGATCCTGACTATATTACGCACCTACATACCACCTCTGAGCGGTGCAGTAAATCAAGAAAGCGTACCTAGATATTTTGAGTACATCTTGGTCACTGTGTACCTCCCGAAGGGGATCCGCGCAGTTCAAGTAGACCAATATAAGATTGCAACGTTGAAGTTCAGCGAATTCAACCTTGGAGATCGCAAAGTTTATAACATACTCGCCCCACATAAGTACCCGACCAGAACTAAGGGGAAGAATTCGAAGATAATCCCCCAGTCATGGACTATGAACCTCGAGAAGTCCACTCTATTGAACATCATGAAGATTCCCCACTTCGGAAGACACCAGGAGGTGAATGCATGTGTCAAGTTGTTGTTATATTGTTACCATGGTGGTTATTTGTGGCTAAACTGTTGTATAATAGTTGATCCGACATTGATCAATCGGATCACGGGATTGAGTATGCAAGGACCTGATCCACAAGAGTTTTACCCTGGAAAATCCATGGATCATGCTCTAGCATAGAGGATCAAGGACACTTACGACGATGTCTAGAAGGGAACGCGAGGCTACAAGGTAGCTTCTATCCAGAGTGGCGCAGTGCACCTTGCCTGTCAGTTGATTGCAGGGAATTTAGTAAGAAATAACCAACCTACCCAAGTCATCGGTTTTGTAGTCGACCTCCCAGGGAAGTGTACAGAGGGCCTTCAGATGAACTGGGAAAAGTACCTAGTGAACTAGTTGGAACTCGACTATAGAGAAGCACATGATCAAGGATATGAATTTCATTTCAGCTTGCTCTTGATCCTTATATATTTTATTTCCTGAGAGATGTCAGAAGGTGCAACCTTCCCAGACATCGAGCCTTTTGAACCACTAGCTGTGAAGTTCGCTACCCTTTGGTATTCAAGAGACATGAATAAACAGTGGCAGTCCAATGTTGTTTTTCATACCTACTACAACCATTTGAAGATATCCATCCAATCCGAGCCTCGCATGACTTCGAATACTCTATACTAGTTCTGACCTTTGATGAAGTTCAATGTAGATTGGCATTTTATTTACAAAACAGTGTGCGCCAACGAACACAAGAAACAACTTCAATCCTACTATAAGCTGACGGAGGAGGACTTGGAGGAGATGACTAAGGACTGGTCGACAGATCTCTTTATTCCAACAGACCCTGCAAAGATATCTAACATTGACAGCCCATAAACTGCACAAGATACACCCAAACCTAGCAGAATAAAGAAGACCGAAGAGGTCCAAGAATTAGACAACGCATCTGTGAAGAATGCTTCCATATCACCAAATCAAGGAGGTGATGGTGAATATTTGAATGACAAAGAATTTGAATAGAAGTAAGGATATGAGGTTGATCCCCTAAAGAACAGGAAAGGTTCACCTATGAAACCTTCCTCCCGAAAGAAATCGAAGGCCACCATGACCAAGATGCAGACTATCCTCACCTTCGATGACTTCGACTTATTCATAGCATCCCTACAAGATGCTTCATTGTAAATAGCAGAGAAACAAGAAGAAAAGCAAGAGGAGATGTATGATCAAATTGAGACTGAACTTCAAGGGGTACACCAGGCCCTACAGTCCAGCCGTGTAGTCTCCACCACATCGCTTCCCTCATGAGAACTTGAGTTGGGATATGAGCTAGCTCAACTCCACCGCCTAGCCAATACAGTCGAAGCTCACCTTCGATGAGCACAGGAATAAATAGAGCAAGCCACCTAGGCTTTGAGACAAGTACAATGAATACTCCTAGTGCAATGCAGTGCTGCAGAATAGGAAAAGCTTGCTCTCCAAGCGAAGTTTGATGAAGAAAAATCACAACTACAACAAGAAAAGGAACAATTTCTCGTGGGGAAACTCGAAGTAAAAGAAGCGGTCAATAGAGAACTTCTCTTTGTGACATTCTTAGAAATCAAGGTAGAATACCGAGTTACACAGCAGGTGAACCAGCTCGCAGAATCCATCCAACAACTACAACAATGCATAGCATATTTGGAGCTACGCACTATACTTGATACCCCACAAAACATAAGAGACCAAAGAGAAGAAACCGCCCAGAGCGCAGTTGAACGGCTAAAGGATCTTACCATGGAATGTAAGAAAATCATTGATCGTAGTGCCCAGGCCTATGAA
Source organism: Picea engelmannii (assembly GCA_009831015.1). Lineage (NCBI taxonomy): Eukaryota > Viridiplantae > Streptophyta > Pinopsida > Pinales > Pinaceae > Picea > Picea engelmannii. Next base: position 869,635 of record ML779905.1, on the reverse strand, counting down.
CAACTCACAGAGAACCCAGAACTAAAGGCACTGGATTCGCAGCTCCAAGAGGTGAAGTATCAAGATGAAAAGATATAGGAACAGTTGAATCCCCTGTTAGTTGTGGAAAGAATGAATCGATACCAAGAGCAGCGGACCGCCCAACAACAGATCCACACTATCTAGAATAGATTTATGGAGGTAACTCAGAAACTCCAACATGTACAAGAAAAGGCTTACCAATTGTTTACAGAGGTAGAAAGCCAAGGAGCAGAGCTAGAGCAGGTTGTTACTACAGCTAAAAAACGTCTAGAGAGACCTATCAATGATGCAGTCATCCAAGAGTTCGTTGAACAGGAAGTCATAGCACAACAACAAGTCCAAGCATCTCGAGCCAAGCTTGAGGCTTTCGAAGTAGAACTAGTCAGACCAGAGTGACTCAGGACGAGTCACAAGTGAGTGTTGGGGGCATGTTGGCCCTTGACCAAGTTTTGAGGGTTCTTGGTCATGTTTGACCTATTTTTGGGGACTTCAACAGGTTGTCGAAGGCGGAGCGCAAGATGAAGCGGAGATCACGGGATCTTGACCCCTTTTTGGGTCCTTTTTGGGTTTTGGGATTAGCTAATGGGAATGGGAATGTCGGCCCATGTGTTTACCCATGTTTTGGCCTAGTTTTGTAAAGTATAAATAGATGTCTAGGCCATGTAAGGATATATATATATATATATGCATCTACGTGATGTTGTAGGAATGGCTAAGTTCTAGAACTATGTGTTTGAAGGAGTTTAAGTGCTCTGTGCATACTGTGTGATACTTGTAGAGCTAAGTGCAAGTAATTGTAAGTATCTTAGATCTATAACCTAGCTCAAAGAAGGAGGATCTGGCGGAGTGCACACAGATCTCTTGTCTTTTGCAGAGTAGGATTTTGATGCTATGTGCCTGTAAGAAGCTTGACAAAGAGAATAAAGAAGAAGAGTTTGTGTATGTAGCCTCAGGGTGGGGTTGAACCACGTAAATACTTTGTTATTTTGCTTTGTGCTATTTGTTGATGTGTTTTGTATTTTCTTGCTACGTGCTTGATATAGATAGATAGATATATTTATGCTTTGTGCTTATGATGATCTTGGGTGCCAGATCTGACCTATGTGAACTTTCTTAGTGCTTGAATCTGCTAGATCTAACCTACTTCTTTATGCTAAGTGCTTAGATACATTAAATCTGGGTGAATGTTGCGATGCTCTGTTTTCTCTGTGGAGTAGATATTGGTTAAATAATGATCAACTGATGATGCTAAGTGCTCTATTAAGTATTATAATCACAGATTGGTGTCCCAACTAAGGTTGCAGACACTGGAGTCCTGCAACCACCCCTGCCTCTACCTCGGGTGAGACTTCATCTGCTTTGCAGGTGTTGTCGAAAAGGCCAGTAATTAGGGTTTTGTTGGTGCATTGTTGTAGTGTTGAACCCTGGGTCTGCCCCTATGCCAACAATTAAGAAGTTCCACCCGTGTCAGATCTTCTCTCGGAATATGAGGGCACACCCCACTCCCATGTTTCTCGTCATCACAGTTGGTCCCTTCACCAAGTGGGGAATTGATTACACTACATGCAACCCCCCTTCAGCAAGGGGGCACCGTTAATATCATCGTAGCAATAGACTACTTCACGAAGTGGGTCAAAGCTATGCCAACGTTTAAAGATGATGGTGAGACAATAACTCTCTTTTTATTTAACCAGATAATAGCAAGGTTCGACATCCCGAGAGATATTTTAATTGACCATGGCAGTCACTTTCAAAATAAAATGATGTTCGAGTTAACATCAAAGCTTGGGTTGAGGCAAGAAAATTCGTCACCCTACTACCCACAAGTGAATGGTCAGGTGGAAGCTGTGAATAACTCCCTTAAGACTATTTTACAACGAACGATCAATTTGGCCAAGTCAAATTGGCATTTGATGTTGTACTCGACATTATGGGCCTACTGAACGTCTGTTAAGAGTGCAACTAGTTTCTCACCTTTTCAACTCGTTTACAAGATGGAAGCATTCTTACCTATAGAGTGCCACATCCCATCCCTAAAGTTGGTAGTAAAGTTATTTCCAGACACTTCACCACTTGAAGAGCATTTATTATATCTTGAGAAGCTCGATGAGCAGTGTCGGGATGCATCCTTGGCCAACGAGGCTCACAAACAAAAATTCAAGTGTCAGTATGATCGGTCCGTTCATCCTCGGATTTTCTCTGAAGGTGACCTTTTCTCGGTCATCATGAAGGAGGTTCTAAAGAGGGGTGCTTATCGTCTGGTGGAATTTGAGGGAAATGCTTTGGCGGAGCCTAGAAATGGGCTCTACCTCAAGAAGTATTACTCGTAGGTGGGTCTCCTTGGGTGACTTCTTGTACATATGTATAATATTTATACAGTTAGTTTTTGTTTTTTTGTTTTATGGACGTGTCATTTTTATGTCATTTTTATGTCATTTTTTTCACTGTGGCAGATGTTAAGTGAATTAGAGGTGTTTGTTGGCTTTGTGGACAGTGCTAGACAACACACGAGGCTTGCTTCCGCAGCTTGGGTGATTTTCACACCTTAGGGCTAGTTGTTATCTTCAGGAGGTATCTATTTAGGTGACACCACAAACGATGTCGTCGAATACACCGCAGTCTTAGAGTTGCTTCATGATGCTTTGTCACATGTTATCTCTCACCTCCGGGTCTACTTAGACGCTCAGCTGGTTGTGTCCCAGTTAAATGGGGTTTACCGCATTTAAGTTCTTACTCTGCGCCGATGATTCCTTAGGGTATGTCTCTTAGAATGAATATTTTATTACATTACGTATATCCATGTTCCTAGGAGATTGAATCAAATCACAGATACTCTAGCTAATCATGTATTAGATTGGCATATTGCACACATGTAAGAAAAAACACACACACGCACATGTAAATACATTTGTAAATAAATGTAATCCATAAGACATAAAAACATGTAAATACACATATATATATCGAAAGTATCAGAGTACATAGGTAGGCGCAAGTGCCTCAAAAATATATGTCCAGTAAGAGTCATGGGGCTTATGCCCTAAAAAATATACAAAAGGTGCCCTCGGCACGTAAGTAATCCAGCCTAGCTAAGGGTGGGGCCTGTTGGCCCTGCCATAGTGAACAATAGTGTTTTCCAAACGTCAGAAGAGTTGGAACTAGGTCCATGGTACCCCAACTACGTGAGGTTGCATCGACGGTGGGAGATCCTCAATCTCTTCCAGAGGGACTGTACGAGTAAGAACGGTGAGGTTCTTCTCCACCCGTCTAAATACTCTCTTAGCCTCTTCGACTGGAGGTACCCCTGTTGTTGCTGCTGGTCTGGTGGCTGCAGTTGGTCCTACCTCTGGACGAGGACGCCACCTGGTCCTCGAGAAGTATGATGGATGCACTGGTCCCACATCTGTACATAGCATATACATAGTTCTCAAATACTCTGATACACATAAAAATGATATATATATATAAATCAATAAAAAATTAAATAACTTTGAAAAAAAAACATACATATCTCTCCTCGACCAACTCCGGGAGGTACGAGCATGTCCGGATCCCTGGAAAAGTTAATCCTGACATAGGGGTAGTCCTCTATTGTCAAAATCTGTCATGCCCACTAGTTAAAAAACTTGTCATCGAAGGCCTCTACGGTCCTTTCTCCCCCCTGTCATGGCAGCAATGCCACCCATCTACATAATGTTGGGAGGGAGGCCTCATGCCCTCGCATTGTCTCTCGTGGGCTAAGACTGGGTACCCTCTCGAAGAAGAAAGAGAGCAAAATGGTTCCTAACCCAAAGTTTTTGTTTTCTCGCCTGCGACGCTCGGTGAACTGTCTCTTCATGCAGTCTAGCATGGTTTTACTCCAATTAAAAATCTGTGCATTTAAGCACTGTAGTGCACAATGCATGTGCGCTCGGGAGGCCTGATGCAAATCCGTGGATCTGGTAATCTTCCCAATGAGTAGGACTATCACTTTCAATGATAGATTGTTGATCTTGTTTATCGGCACCTGAGAACCTACTTTCTCAATTTCAACCTCGCAATGGAGTCCAATCAACTCCTCAATGTTGTGAGGCCTAGGGGGGAAAGTACGTAAGTTGACTAGATCACCTCTCCTTGAGAGACCAGTCAGAAATTAAATGTCTTCAATCGTTGGAGTCAACGACTGCCCCTTGATCATAAATGCCTCAGCATCAGGCTGCCAGTAATCTACCAAGGTGTTCAGCAGCCTGGGTTGTGCCCTCATAAAGGACACTGAAAGAACTTCCACAAACCACATTGCCTCAATGCGGCCATAGCTTTGGGGTCCTCATTGAGCAAAATATCCATGTCCTCATGCTCCCTCTCTCTCCAGTGGACATACATCCTGCAAAATGACATGTTCACGGAGGATTAAATCTTGCATTTTTTTATTTTTTTCCACATATTGGAGGGTGTACGCGCGCTGTATTGGACATAGTCGCGTATGCATGAGGGCAGATTATTTTTTGCATGTGGGCATATGCGGGATTTCCTAATACATCTTGCGTACACATAGGGCCGACCTTTTTTAGAGGTGCGAGCCCCCCCCAAAACCAAATTAAATGCAAAAGGAAAGTATAGAAATGCAAGAGGAGGTAGTTTGTACTTACTTGGTCCGAGCAGAAGTTTGTTTTGTCCTTTGAAGCTCCCATAATCAACTCTTTTAGCAAAGTGGTGTTTTTGACTTCTTGGTCAATTCTCAATTTACAATGGTGATAATGAGCTGCCAGCTTCTATTTATAGATTTTTTGGTCCCTTTTTGTCATTTTTTGGACCCTTTTGTCATTTTTTGGACCCTTTTGTCATTTTTTCTAGCTTAAAAATCGTTTAGTATGGTTCTTGAGTTTCTTATGGGATGTTACGATACGTGTTACTTTTGGTATTGAGAATTTTTTTGAGAGTTGGGTCATTTTTTTAAGGTCCTTTGGTAAAAAGACGTTTTTCCAACTTTTTGCATCTAAGTTGGGTTTCCACCTCCACTTTCTGCATCTCGTTGTCTTTTTTTCTTTGCCATAGGATTGACCCCACCGAGTTGCGACATAGAACCATCATTGTTTCTTTAGAAGTGTTTTAATTTAGTGGTAGAGCCTGCCTTTACATGGATTACCTAGTTATATCCTCATTTCTTTTAGCGTCCATGTCGTCGTTAATGAATATAGGCTTGGGAGTCCTTATTAGTTTTTCCTGATTACAAGTTTGAGCCTCATTTGCATGATTCATCATCACTCTTGACCTCACCTTCGGGACTCCCAAACAATGACGGGTCTTCTTTTAAGCCCTTTTCATACCCTCTAAACATGAAAATATTGTCGAGCGATCTTGTTTCCCTTCACGCTCACCAAACTAAAATTTGAAGGCACGTCTGTTCGGTGGTAGTTTATGCCTTTTTCGGTTTGGATGGTCAGTTGTACAAACAAAGGTATACTTTAGGAGCTTTGGTTTGCTAGAAGAGTATTCTCAGGTATAATTTTAACCCTTTTTCGGGTCCGAGGGACTAAATTTACGAAAAAGAAACCCCCACGGAGTCCATAGTTAAGATATTTTCAGAATCACTAAAAGTGAAAATATTGTCGAGTGAGCTTGTTTCTTCACACTCGTTAAACTGGTCCATAAGAACATCCCTTACAAAGTCTATAGTTAAGCTCTTTTCAGACTCCTTAAATATGAAAATATTGCCTAGTGATCTGTCTTTGTCACACTCATTAAAATGGCTTTGAATAGACGTTTGTTCGATGCTAGTTTACCCCTTTTTTGAACCGACTAGACTACCTTCGAAAAAACGTCGAGCTTACCTTCTCTGGGCTCATTAAAATTACACTGAAGGACGTTATCATTGTGTCTTATTAATCACTTTTTCATTCCTGCGTATTTGGCCTAATGTTGGCTCCATGTTTCTCTTAACTGAACCATTTGAAGCATGCCTTATACACAAGCCTTGTAGCACTTTGCCTCTACGTCTTGACACCTTCACCCATGGAGGATTTTTCCCGAGTGTCCCTTTTGTGCATATGTCTCCTTGCTATGAGCATCAATGTGTTCCTTGCGCTTGGAACTAGTATGTTTGCGGTACTCGTTCCTCCTTTGTAACGTAGCATTCTTTTATTCTTTTTCAAGATTTCCAAAATTATTGAAAAAGACAAAAAAAAATCAAATATACCCCAAAAAGAGGAAGGGAAAAATATTTTCTTTTTGTTGGCAGCACAATGAGTCGCTCTTGGACAAGGCAAATCCTTATGTTTGTTCATCAAGCTCTAGGATTTAAAATGACCTTAGGAAGTTGTTCTCGCTACATAGATTTGTGTCCTCCTCCATTTGGTTATCCTTTCAAACATATGGAGAGTTTGTGTTGCCTCCTGCATTGTGACCTTATGTCAATTCCATGTTGCCCGAGTCTCATCATTTGTCGTGCTTTTGTCCAAGGGAATTTTTACTAAACTTGAGTTAGCCCTTCTATAGTTTGTCTCTTGTACTCATGCCCGACCATCCCGAAAGAAGAATCAAGTCCTTGTTCAAAATCAATGGCTTCCTAATCACCGAGATCCTCTTGTTTGTTCTCGACGAGCCATCGAAGACCTCTGGGTAGTGAAGTCGTACACAAATATTACACTCCTACCCGATTTTTTAAGATCTTGAAGTTGTTGCTCGAGCTCTAAAGGCCTCATCCCAGCCATCGAGCATCATTAGCTTCTTAAAGATGGATATTATACATGTATATATTTTGATTTTGAGATGTAGATCCATTGTGTATTACTCGTGGATACACTTTATATAGTTATGTGACATGGATCTGCAGTGTATTTGTTTGGCAACCATGATTTTATTTCATCTCGAGCATGGGTATGCCCGTCTCGATGAGAAAAATTATTATTTTGCAAATGGCACCTCCTGAACTCTGGTCTCTGGGCTCACTTGCTTCGTACGTTGGTGAATATTTGTAATGCATTTCGGCCATCAGATGATCTTCTGATCTCACACATTAGTGGGCATCTGTTATAACCCTAAATTGCACTAGACATGCATACCTGGCATCAGGCCATCTTACTTGTTATTTTTGCCAAGCCATCATTGAACAACTCTTCTAAAAAACCATTGTTTTTGAAGATGTACGCACCTTGCACCACTACTGCCCATGTACACACACTTGCTTCACCATTACAACTCGCATATACTCACAAAAAGAGTGAAAAATAAAAATTGCAAAGGGATATGGGTTTTTGGGCCATTACCTAACCTTTTGACCACCCATAGCCGATCACCCAACCAAATAACTATATTTTTGGCATATAAAAGAAGGTGTTGGGGTCCCTTTCTAGGAAGAAGCACGAGAGAAAATAAACTCTTCCCATTTCAGTACTCCCCCTTTGCCCCAATATTTTACAACCACATTGTGAGTTTGAGCCAGAATTCCTTTTTCCTCCATTGCAAACCCTTGCCATCTCCCTAGAGAGAACTGAAGAGGAGAGGAATATGTGGAAGAAGTTGGTGCATGGTGAAGAGGAGCCCAAGATCGAGTTCGAGGAGTAGTTTTCGGTCTCATATTGTAAGCGAATTTGTGAGATTAATATAAAAAAATACTTTTTCCGTCCCGCCAAATGATGTCTTCAATATTTATGATTTATTTTCAATTTGGTTATGATATCTAACCCACTAATCCATATATAGAATGCATGCCTGTAGTTTATTGTTTATCTTTTGGTGAATGCAGATTGGCCTTGGGAGGAGATCTGCAGTCGAGAAACAATTAAGCGCAAAGGGATCAACATCAGATGCAGAGTTTAAGGTAAGCTTATCGGATCCCTATACCTTGTTTTTTATGTATGATTGTGGGGTAATGTCGGGATAGTTTTTAAAAGTAGGAGACTTTAAACGGTTAGCTCTGCCTACACTTTAGATCCCTAGTGTAGTCCATAGGGGGTTGTCCTGCTACATCAGGCTTAGGTTCCCCCTCTTAACCATATCAAGGAATTGGTAGACACACCTAATGCTAAAAACCTTATGAGGGCACTAACATCATTTCTTAGAGGCTAAGGATACCCTCCAGAGGTCATGTGTGATTATTTGAGGCATTGTTCATGGATTTTGATGCCTCAAAGCTTTATTTAGGACCTAAGGAATGACATTCTTCCCTACTTCATTTCTAGCCCTGGAACACATACCTACTACTCAAAACCAACTAATGACACTAACATACCTAACGATAGGCCAAGATACCCTCAGGAGGCCATGTGTGGTTGTTCGAAGCATCCTTCTTGGCCCTAGATGGATAGAAGCTTCCTTTAGGGCATAAGGTTTGTGTTTCATCCCCTAACCATGTCCAGGGACCTAATACCCATAGATAGTGATAAAAAGGAATAATGGTACCTATATACCTAGTTAGAGGCAAAGGATGCCCTCTGGAGGTCATTTATGGTGGTTTAAGATGTCATTCTTGGCCCTAGAATGAAAGCTTCCTTTAGGGAATAACTCTTGGAATTGTTCCTATGACCATATTTAGGGTCTATAACGTCATACTTAATGTTCAAAACCTCATAATGATGACGATCCTCATCTAGAGACAAATGATACCCAAGAAAGGTCCTTTGTGGTGGTTGAACATGTTGTTGTTGGCCCTAGATGTATAGAAGCTTCATTTAGGACCTAAGGCATGTGTTTCCTCTCTCTATCATGTCCAAGAACCCAAGACCAATACCTAGTGCTCAAAATATCCTAATGATGCCCATATTCCCACTTAAAGGCCAAAGACCCCCTTGATAGGTCATGTATGGTCGTTTGAGGTGTCATTCGGGACCCTTGAGCAGTAGAAGTTGCCTAAAAACTTAAGAGGTTGAGTTTGGTGGTTTGAGGTGTCATTTTTTTCCCTAGATTCCTTGAATATTTGTACTTCAACCAAGTCTTGGGTTCCCCCCCTTGACCATATAAATGACTTGAGACCCATATCTAATTCTCAAAACTTTGTTATGGTACTAACATCCTTTATTAGAGGCCAAGGATACCCTATAGAGGTCATGTGTGGTGCTTTGAGGCATTGTTCATGGATCTATATGCCTCAAATATTTCTTTAGGACCCAAGGCATGACATTATTCCCTAATCATTTCCAGGGCACTAGGACACATACTTATTACTCAAAACCACCCAGTGGCACAAACATCCCCAATCATAGTCGAAGGATACCTTCAGGATGTCATGTGGGGTTGTTCAATGAATCCTTCTTGGCCCTATATGGATAGAATCTTCCTTTAGGGCCTAAGGTTCATGTTTCCACCCTTAGCCATTTTTAGGGCCCCGAGACCCATACCTAGTGCTAAAAAATGGTTTTTGTACCTATATACCTAGTCAGAGGCAAAGGATGCCCTAGAGAGGTGATTTGTGGTGGTTCAAGGTATCACTCTTGGCCCCAAGAGCCTAAAAGATTCCTTTATTGCCTAACTTTTGGGTTTTTTCCTCTAACCATATCTATTGTCCAGAGACTCATACTTAATGTTCAAAAAATTGTAATGATTATTATCCCCATCTAGAGACCAAGGATACCCTAGAAAGGTCCTTTGTGGTGGTTCAACTTGTTTTTGTTGACCCTATATTCCCAGAAGCTTCCTTTAGGACTGAAGGCTTGAGTTTCCTCTCTTGATCATGTCCAAGTACCCAAGACCCATACCAGTGCTCAAAATCTCCTAACGATGCCCATATCTCCACTTGAATTCCAAAGGTCCCCTCGAGAGGTCATCTATGATGGTTTGAGGTGTCATTCATGAACCTTAAGCCCTAGAAGTTTCCTAAAACCTTGAGAGATTAGGTGTTGTGGTTTGAGTTTCCATGTTTGGCCCTAGATCCCTAAATGATTTGTGCTTTGGCTAAGGATTGGGTTCCCCCCTCAACCATATCAAGGCCTTAAGACCCATACCTACTACTCAAAACCTTGTGAGGGCACTAACATCCTTTCTTAGAGGCCACTGATACCCTCTAAGGTTCATGTGTGGTGCTTTAAGGCATTGTTCATGGCTCTAGATGCCTCAAAGATTTATTTAGGACCTAAGGCATGGCCTTCTTCCCTGGATCATTTTCAGGGCCCTATGACACATAACTAGAACTCAAATCCACATATTGGCACTGACATCCCCAATCATAGGCCAAGGATACCCTCAAGAGGCCATGTGTGGTTTTTCAAGACCTTCATCTTATCCTTTGATGGATAGAACTTCCTTTAGGGCCTAAGGATCATGTTTCCTCCCTTGACCATGTCCAAGGCCCTGAGACCCATGTTTGAGGTGACATTCTTTTCCCTAGATGTGTACAATACTTCTTTAGGGCCTATGGCTACTTTTTCCTCCCTTGACCATGTTTAAGGCATTGTGACCTGAATCTAGTGCTAAAAACCTTCTAATAGAGTCTATATCCTCTCTTAAAGGCCAAAGATCCCGTAGAAAGGTCCTATGAGGTGGTTGAATTCTTCATTCATGTCCCTTCAGCCTTAGAAGCTAACTTTAGGGATTAAGGCCTGAGTTTCCTCCCCAAACCATACTCAAGGCAGCGAGACTCAAACCTAGAGCTCAAAACCTTCGAATGATTCCCATATCCCAACTAAGAGGGAGTTGATACTCTCAAGATGTTATGTGTGGTGGTTTGAGGAGTTGTTCTTGGAGTTAGATGCTTGGAAGCTCACTTTAGGTACTAAATCTTGATATTCCTCCCTTGACCATGTCTAACACCTCGTCACCCACACTCAGTGCTCAAAACCTTATAATGGTGTCCATATTGCAACTCGAAGGACATATATCATACATAGAGGTCATATGTAGTGGTTTGAGGACTCATTGATGTCTCTTGCGCTTTGGAAGATACCTTTTAGGCCTAAAGAGCAATTTTCATCACTTTAGTGTTGGTTTGGGACCTTGATACATAGAAGCAACCTTTATGGTCTAAGGCCCAAGTTTCCTTCCCTAACCATGTCAAGGACCCCAATAACCATACTTAATGTTAAAATCCTTCTAATGTCACTGATATCCCCACTTGGAGGTGAATAATATACTTGGGAAAAAAATTAGTCACAACAACACATACATTCGATAGGAATGCACACGCACTTTAGGAACACATGCATGATTTAGGAACATGATCATGCTTTAGGAATGCATGTGTGTTTTAGGAACATGCATGTGCTTTATAACACATGCACATTCCTTTCATTCAAATACTTTTGGGTGGGATTGACAAATTTGAAATACGTGGTTGTTCACTTCGTTTCTTTAGATTTAGGTTCTGAATGAAAAATTGGTGATTGGGATGCAAATACATCAAAACCTCCATTTTTATGAATGGCTCTCAATATCTCTATTTTTGATGTTGTTTTTGTATAGGCTACACAAATTTATCATCAATGAAACTACAAACACATATAGAGTCGACTATGTAAATTCCAAATATATGATTAAAAAACAATTAATTGTTTAATGTAATTTATTTTTGTCTTGGAAGATATCGGAATCTTAAAATACATGTCTTTTATTCATGCTATAACTTTGCATCGACTTACGAATTTTTAGAAAACGTTATACATCACACTAGTGCAAACCAAGATCTACAATCTAAAAATAAAAATAACAATAAAATAATTGATTATGTTAGGACTTTCATACCCTATACTAATGCATGGCCTCGTAATTTCAAGGATATCATGACTTTCATAATATTAAGAAGATATAAAATTAACTTTATAAATTTTGAAAAAGTAGTCATGCACAAGAACAATGCATTGTCTACAATTGTATAAATTTATTTAAGGAAATTTCATCATTCAAGTATTCAACACTTGAACTAACTAGAACATATGCATTATATTTTGCATGAAAATAACATAACACTATTATAAAAATTCAAACTTCACATAGTGATACACAACTTCTATAAATAAAAAAATTATATATTTGGAAAGCTAATTCAATTTCCCACATTTCATCTTTTTACACCATATTCAAATTCATTGTGAAAGTACTTTGAATCATCCATCCAAGTTAACAAAATGTTGTGTTTCATTTGTATTGGCACTAACACATTATGAGAGACCATCATTATCTTGCACTCATCCTATAATTAAAATAAAAATAACTCTAAATCATGTTTTTCAACCATGTTTTTCAACATAAGAGAAAAATATTCATAATCGTAAAGCATATCTCTCTAAAAAATATGAGCCAATTTAAATAACTTTTTTGGGGCATGAATCTCAAGGTCACCTACATGTTTTGTACATTAACAAATTTTGAACCCATGGAAGAAGGAAAAATGAACTATACATCTATATACACCTCTTAGGAAAAGTATAGGTTGATGGATGGAAGTTGATCTTGGCATGCTTCTAAGGTTGCATAAAACCGATGTATGAAGGCCAAATTTAGATGTCTTAAAGAAATAAAGAATGATATAGATTATGGAATTTTCCTTCTAGCCAAATTAGGGAAGTTGATTTTAATGATAGATAAATATAATGAGAAAATAATCCTCAACAAAAAAAAAATCAAAGATGGCAGGTGACTGGTTTGAATGAGAATTCAACTTGGGAAGAATTCCAAAATGACCAAAATCATAAAATTTCAAATTCCTAATTAAATGTTATAATACAATGGATAAGTTAATTCCAAAGTCAAATTATTATTCTTCATTTTCTTCTTTGTATTCTTCAAAGAATGAGAAAGGCCTCAATAATGCACAAAACAAAGATCTAACATCTTCTCAAATTAATGGGTAGAGGAAGCACTATCTATATCACAAGAGGTATGATCACTCCAATGATGAGTGTTACAAGTTGTAGGCTAAGAATGTAGTGAGGTTGATGCAAGTTGATTTATTCAAATTTTGGACCTATTCTTTGTCCAATCAATCAAATCCATCCAATTGGAATATTGGATTATATCATTAATTGGAAATTCCTTCTTTTCCATGTAGTGCTTAGGGACTACTCAGCAACAATAGGGCTATATCTTTATTTTGGTTAGTATGTTTTCTAGAATGGTTATTTTTATTCATTGCCATAAGGCAATATGGCAATAGTTGCTTCTAAAATTGCATTTTATTTTTTTTAATATATTTGGCCAAGTTTTGGTTTGCCTTATACCATGGTTTCAAAATGGTATTTTAAGTTCTTGGACTATTTTTGGAAATCTTTGTAGAAGATTCTTGGTTTTCCGTGCTAGGTTTTTTACTTATTTTCATACATAAACTAATAATGAGATTAAGGTAGTCAATTAAAACTTAATACATGTTGCCCATATTTATTATCAAATAATAAGTAGTGGGACAAGGAATTACACATTATTTTGCACAAACACAATAAATCCACTCATGCATTTGGAGGGCTTTCGCCTTTTGAAGTTTGTTATAATTTCAACCTATTGCTCTCGTGCCAAAAAAGGAGAGAAAAAGTTATGGATATTATAAAGATATGGATTTTATGAAAAAGTTATGGATATTATAAAGATACATGAAAAAGTTATGGATCAAACACAAAACAAGTACAAAGAGCTTCATTATTGGCATTGAGTTCCTTTTGAATGAAAGACAATATATAAGGCATGGTTGCATATGGATACATAGAGTTTCCATAATAAGCAACATTATAAGCTCGTTTTTTTTAATGGGCCTATACCATTACATAATCAATTGGTAGGGCTTTTAATTGAATTTGTTGACTCAACTTGGCATTCATGATTCATGATGTGGTTAATCTAAATTAGTTGAAGTTGCATGACCCTTCACATCTTGGTAGGGACTTTCCTCTTAGATCATCTAGTTGAATTCATTATTGGCTTTAGCATGACACAAAATAAAAATAATGAAGATATGTATTTTAGCCTAATACCATTTGTGCATATATGTGGATGTTAATATTTCTTTTTTTTTAAGGAGGAAAAAACCTATAATATTTAGGATTATAGGCTTAAAATCTGTTAATACAATTTTAAGACTTCAATGTGTGACAACATTATCATGTGCATACATAACTCGGCCACCTAAAATAGCTTGTTGGTGGTTAGTAAGGGAGTATACTTCCACTCCTACCATATGTCTTTGGGTCTTTGGTTGTTAACCTATTTTTTTACGTCTGGGGAAGATGAGCTCTTAGCTAATTAGAAGCAATTGTAGGTCATACTCTAAGACCAAGTGGATGTTAATGTTTTCGTCACGATTAATGCTTCATATTTCTACTTGAAAAAATATTTAATATTTAAACATTGCATACATAAATTAATGTCAATATGATGTTATGGTATCTATAAGGCCTATGACACCAAGCCCTGGTGCGCGCACTTCCACCACAGACTGAAACATAGGAAATCTGGAGGGCATGACACTCAGTGCGAACGAGGAGACAAAAGTATTCATATAGGGGAGAGTTGGGGTTCCTTGGGCGTGTGATGTGTCAAGGGGTGACTCCACTCAAGGTGCCTTTGACACAAGTCAAATGACAGATGGTTTGATGAAGGGTTGAGGGAAAGACTTGGGCACTCCACTAATGAAGGAAAATCGACTAAGGCATGAGGGGCACACTTAGGAGGTTCGACTCGACTCACTTAAGGGGTTCATGCACCCAAGATGATGAGTCTGTTAGACAGAATAGTGGGTTGGCCAAACGACAGAACAAAGCATTCGGTGGGTCAGCTAGGCAAGTTGCTCGAATGTGCCCACATGAGGTTTCAACCCAACCTTGCGAAGGGGCATGACTTGGTGAATTGATGGGTTGGCTCACCCATGGGGAAAGAGACACAATGGATGGACGCCTATAAAGGAACAAGTAAACACAACCAAAGAAGGAAACTTGGAAGACAATGAGAGAAAGAAGAGCTCTGCAGTTTTGAGAAAGATGAAGAGAGGCTAGCTCCCTCAAGAAGCCAAGTCGCTCCACTTGGGAGTACTTGTGTTGCCTTGAGGTGGATTTGTTGGACATAGTTAGAATAAATTCTCTTGGGTTGGTTTTGGGGAAGTATGGAAAATGTAGGTTTATTGGAGGCATGTGTGAGATAGAATCAAAATTTTTGAAGTCTACGGAAATGAAGAGACAACAAGTATGTAGTTGAGGGAACATTTGAAGTGCACCGTTGGATGTTGCGGAGACAGTTGTGATAGAGAGTCTTGGTGTGTTGAATCTATTCATGAGTGTCTTGGTGAGGTGAGGTGAGTCATCCGACTCTTCCGAAATTGTAAACCGAGTTGTTAGTGCTCATATTGTAATTGTTTCACAGTAACAAAGACTTGTGTCACCCGCACTATATCTATGTTTCTTTCATTTTTTCCATTGTTTTTCTCTTGGCTTCTCATGTTCATGGATGTATGCTTAAATATGACTAAGTGTTGAAGTTGTTAACAAATTTATAAGTATATAAGAGTTTCACTAGAGTAGGATTGTGACTCGTTGATAGCCTTGAATGAAGTATGGGTATGCTCTAGGTGAAGAGGTGCAGTCCGAACAAAGTATCCTTGGTGTTGCCAAGCAGCTAAGTGAAAAATGTTGCGGTGTCGCATGCCCTCAAGAGGTGTACAATCGCAAGGCACACTGTGGGGACATGATAGTATCCACATTGATATATTTGATATTGCAACTTGTCAATAATGTCCTACTATATGGTATCAAGTCTTATTATGTGAATAAGCACTATCCATGAATATGTGATATATGAACCACCAATTTATATTAGAGTCAACATTTCATTTCAAGGATATCTAATATGAAGTTTAGTTTCAAGGTGTAGTGTCAAGGTTAATAATATGTAAGGGGTTGAGTTGGTGGACTTTTCCACTCTCCTTTGGGAAGGATTCTTTTTTCTCCAATGGAACTCTTTCTCTCTAAAAAATGATGAAGAATTGTGCTTGGGCTCTTTAATGGAAGAGGCCAAACACAAGCTTGTTGTTATGGTTGTAGAAGATTATAGATCAAGAAAGAGGATTTCAAGAATCATCCAAGCAACATAACATTTTAATGTCTTCCTTCTTGATTGTTTCCCCGTGGCTCTTATTTATAGGAAAAAATTAAGCTCCATTAGAAGTAGTTTGCAATGTGAATGCTCCTTGTTTAAATGGTGATCCCCATGCATGGAAAAGACTTGGATCTACCAAATTAATCCTCATAAATGGGAATGGAGATCAAGGTCTACATGTACCAACTTAGGAGTTCTTGTACTAGGCCTGGAAGCCTTAATTGCATTGAAAAGGACGTCATTCTGTGTGTTTTTAGACTCATGCGGGTTTGAAGGAAATGCCATGCAAGTCACATGGGTTTTAACTAAAAACCAATGCAAGTGACTAAAAAAGAATTTTGTAATGTTTTTTCAACCTCTTTGGGGTGATGTTTAATAGCCATGGGTAGCCTTGTATATATTAGTGAGTGATTTTAAGGTGATAACAAAGGAATTCAAGGGGATAAACCCCCACATAAGGATTGGGGAACCACTTGGTAAATTGTGGTAAGATATATTTGTGGAGATAAAACCCACATAACAGATTCTATCTCTCTAGGATGCTAGATAAATAGGTACTACATAAAGTACACTGACTCCCTGCCATATCAACAAATATGGTTGAGGTGATTCTTTCCAATAAAAACGTGTATCATTACTCTCTTAAATATAGAATGTAAACACACGTAGGTGGTTTACAGGTTATCATTTGTGTGGCATACTCACGATATCTTTGAGAATTTTTAAAATTTATCTTCAACCTCTTCTCTTTGTTTCTATAGTTGCTTCTCCAACCTTTGTTTATCGTTTCTAAGTTGTTGAATAATAATCTACTGGGAAACACTTGTAATATAAGCTTGTAGTAACCCTTGGAAACTCTTCAATAATGATTTCTCCAAATTTTGGCATATATTCCAAGGTGGCCTCTTCGAGAGGTTTCATAGAAAGCATGTAGGAGTCCACGATACTAGGGGATGAAGTTCCTTCATGTTCAAAGATTAGAAATTCACTCTTCTTCATTCCCCATTCTATGCTTCTTTTATCTTCTCCCTTATGATTCTCCTTTGGGATCACCTACTTGACTTTATGGCTTATGTAGTTGGGTTCCTTGTTTTTATAGTGGCCTCTTCTTTCTTGGAATCCATGTGATTTTTTATATCATGTGGTTCCCCAACACCTTCCTCTTGCCTTTCCACGCCAAGAATTCTAGGAACATTTTCCCACAATACCCATGTCTTTCTGCAGCAGGTAATTCCTAATCAAGATTTTAATTACTCTGTGGAAAGGAGTGTTTACTTTCCCTCCTTTTACTTCACTTTCCATTGTGTTTATGGATTTCAATAGGAAGTAGGAGATGCTAATTTTCTAGTTGTGACTTAGGTGAGACAACAATTTGAAATGTTATCCAAGGACTAAAGTGTGTTTACCTTCACAATAATTTATCCAATAATGTGTAGGGTTGCCTCATCCTAGGGTGATGGAAGAGTTAATCTCTTCACTCCTTTTATGTGTTGTTGACTTCTTTTCCTTCCCCGAGAATTCTCTTTTTTCTACAAAGGCATCAGAATTTTTCTTAAAACCATTGCTCATCCATTGGTAGGCAAATAACCCTAAAGATACTTTCCTATGTCATCTCTATTCCCAACCCTCTTACTATAAGAATGTCATTCTTTGGTCTTTGTGCAAATTTGACTGATACATAATCATTATAACCTTGAAGATGTTCGAAGAATTATAACCATCCTATGTCTCTCAAAATTTGGGCTACTGTAAAATTACTTCTTATCAAAGCCATATATAACCATCCTATGTCTCTCAAAAATTGGGCTACTATAAAATTACTTCTTATCAAAACCATATATGTGCTCTTTCATGTTGAGTTCACCCCCATGGGAACTCAATATTCATGTATACTTCTTATTCTTCTATAGCCCCCACTCTTGATGAAGTTCAAATACTCAATATGGACAATGGTGCTTTCTTCAACCACCTAATTCCTTTTTTTTAAAGTTTCATTGTCTTTTCAATCAATTGACATTTAACTCATCGACACATTCATCATTGTGCTACTATCAATTTTTGCTACCAAATACTTTTTTATTCCTTCTCTATTTTCACTTTTCACCCGGTAGCTTGATTGAGGGGTGGAGGCCTCAGGCTACATCTAGCTGCAGATTTGATGAGACAATGAATTGTTCCCAAGTAAGGTTTATTCTCTTCAAATCTTCCATTACAAGCATCCTGATCAACCTAGAGTGGAAAACACTAATGTCCATAGCCTTGGACTTGGCTTGGACTCTATCAACCATTTTTCCCATACTTCTAAACAGGTAGAAAGGGATATTAATCAAATCCTTTCCTATAAAGTGTAGAAAGAGACTAATGTGATACTGGTATATCATGTTGAATATTCCCTCACATGTAAAGTACCTCAGGATAACTTTCAACATTTTATCAAAACCCTCAACCAAGTGGCTCCTAGGCACTCCCTTGGAAAAATTGTCTTTCTGATAATCTGGCTTGAGGAAATCCTTAGAAAAGGATGCATTGAGAGTGATAGATTTGAACCACCTCTCACTAGTGTTGGGTATCTTAGTGGTTGCTGCAATAGTGGCCTCAGATACCTCCAACTCAAGGGTTCATACCTTGGTCTTAGTGCCATCAAAGTTTAAAGCAATCTTCCTTGCTACTTTAGGGGGTCCCCTCTGCATGTTTTGATATAAATATAGGCAACCAACCCTTTAGAAAACCTCCTTGATCATAGGCTCAACATAAAATAGGTGCATGTCAGAAGGCTCAGTCCTGACCACACTCCCACCCTTGTGAGATTTCTTCTGTTGAGGTGTATCCATGGATAGAAGCAGGAGGTAAAAAATTGTAATTCTATGAGAGGTAAGGAAACCAAACAGAGACAAACATATTTAAGTTTTGAAAGGTGACCCTTATTTGTTCTTTCAGGGATTTCCTCCAATTCACCTCTGGACTAATAAGAGACTAGTTTGATGACTGAAAATGAGGGGAAAAGGTCCTCTGAAAAATGATATGCAGGGAGACTGCGTTGTTCAATTTTTAGGCTGACATCAAGCCATCATACAGGGTCATCCTAGTTCTAAGTAAAAGGCTCCTAAACATTCACTGCAAATGGAATTTTAGGTGAAAATATAGGATGACACAGTGAATAAGGAAAGATAATGCTGGAGATGTGAGCATAGAATATGGCACTGGTTTGACAAGGAATTTGAAGTGTTGGAATAGGGGATCCATAGCACAGTATAATAGTGGTTTCTGTAGCACAATGTGGACAAAATGAGCCAAGAGTATAAATGGAATTCAAATCTCTGAAGCAAATTGACTTGATTTCAGTGGAGGACAATGTCAGTATGAAGATAGCTAAGAATTTTGTGGCAGCAGAAGTAAAGGAGCTGGTAGATGGAAGAAACTATAGTTTGCAATGCCAGGTGCTACCAAAAGATAAGAAAAACACCTTAATGATCTTCAACAGGGCTCAGATGGCTCACGAAATACATAGACATTATATCTTGATAATTGTTGATCTACAACAAGCATGGAGTCATTTGCAACCACCTCAGTCTCCAATTCACCTAAGAAAATTAGTTATGTAGCATAATTCACAACGCTATCTGGACTAGTAGTTTCTGCAGTGCCGAGCTTAGGAGCAGGATTTCAAATTTGGTATACAGTTAGAACCTCATAAATGACCAAATCACGATATTTATTTTGAAGACAAGGGTGCTGAAAAAAATAAAATACATTACATCAACTTCATGATTGCGAATGATGGTAAAGAGGGAGAGTGTACAAAGATGCACTACAAAAATGACTGGTGAGTTGGCAGCTTACTTTGAAAAGGTTTGGTTTGACTCCCTAACGAGCAAAGAGACAGAGTGGAGAGGTTCAAGCATATGAATGGATGGAGTGACTTGTCAGGTTTGTGGAGTCATGGGGTTTATTAGCACTCTGTAAGTCTGTCCAGCTGAATAGACAAACAACATAGGTAATTGTTTCAACCAGCTTTAGAGCTGAGGCACTAGCCTTCTCAATGCAAAGAGGGCTCTCTCGGGTCACTTGATATATCTATGGCAATTGGTGGCTAGATTTGGTTTGTTTTGGGGGTTTTTATAAATTTGTTGAAGAACTGAAGACGACCTTTGGGCTATGGGGTCAGGAATGTAGGATGCATTGCCAAATCATGAAAACAATTAAGAGTAAAAGGATAAATGAGGAAGTGACTTATGAGTTTATACTTGAAAATTTAGATGGTATCAGAAGAAAAGAAACACACAACTATTATCAGAGCATTATAGTAATGAATACTGAAATGGTTTAGAAGAGATAAACATAGTCTAAATCGCCAAGCTGAGAGCATTGAATAATGAATTCTGGACTTTTAATTTCTCAATTTAGATAGACGAAAGAAAAAATGAAATGAAGAAAAACATGAATCACACACTATGAGAGAAAATGAGACTCATAACACCACCGGTTAGAATCTTTTCATAAAAATTTTGAAATCTGCCTTTGCATCCATGTATTCATTCTAGCCCCAGAGATTTACAAAGTTTTCCTGCATAGAGGGCAGGCTCCTCCTTTCTCCATGCTTCTATACTCTCGAGACCAAACATATATAGAGGAATTTCGCGTGGAATTTAAAACGTTCCAACTTCCTCATAATTCTAAAATAGATACAAGTTACAAAAATGAAGAACAGTTATACGATTTAAAGGGACCGTTCGTAACCGGTCTGTCATATCAGGACTCCCTTTTCTTAAGCTGCCATCTGTCCAAAACTTTTTGAAACACACCTAAATTTACCTGAGGATTTACCTCAGCTTGGTGATTTCCTCTTCCAGGGTACTCAACCAAGCGAGATTTTCTCCAATGCTCTCTATCATCTCGGTTTTGGCCTCCATCCTTCGCCTTTTGCTACTCTTACTCTTTATGGCTGGATGGTAGGTGTTGTTCGCATTCTCATTTATGACGAGATCCCTCATAATGGTGTTTAATTTGACCCCCAACTCTGTCTCAGTTGCAGGTTCGGTATGAAATTTAGTTGCCAGTATCTGCAAGACCCATCTTTCTTTCTTACTTATTGACCTGCTTGGCACATTAGTTGAGAACCTAGTCACGTCAGACACCGTTTGATGAGTATTATCCATACCTTTCAGACTTTGCAGAGACTGCGATTCAACCACCCTTTGAATTCACAGGACTCAGGAAATCAACACAGGTCGATCTTGTTTTTCTTATGCATAAGATGGCAATTTCCCAGAGTAGGATAAAATGATTTTATATCTGAGATTTGATAGTCTTTGCATTTTAATCACGAATTATTGCCATAGTACATTGGCGTGCCACGCTTCATCAATCCATTTCGAATGATGAGCTTCGAGTTAGTTATGTGACAATGTCCTTTTGATACGTCATCTGGGAAAGTACCTGGACCAGTGATGTGGAGTGATTTGACCAACTTCCATCCTTCCCACAAGTTATTGATGTGACATTTTGAATCACGTGACATCGGGGCCATGGGAAAAGTGGTTTCGGGCAATCTTTTTCCTGCCCCGATGTATGTGTAATAGCACCACGCGTTCCCCATCAAAACTATAATGGTTTTCCTCGGTCTGCCTTCGCGACATTAAGTTTCGTGCTATTTGTCGGCCCGATGTGGGCCTCAACCGTGGATTTGGGATTCTTCAAAATCGACGGTCCATCGAGATACTCCCTCCCCACCTCCGCTATATTTATCTATATGTCGTGGGATATATCTGAGCCCCCTAAACTATCACACCTCTACTGTGGTATAGCATTTCGCTAAATTTCTAAAAAAATTTGATCCCGACATGAATTTTTTTTCAAGGTGATAACATTGGATCCAATTGGGGATGATATCCTCCCTGCGAGGTGGCAAAGAACTCGTATACCCGGTGCCTGATCCATTGGGTTGCTTCCCAAAACACCAGCATTGGATGAAAACAAAGCTCTGTGCACTACTTCCAACTGTATGCTGGATGTTCGAGTATATTATTAAAAACTGATTGTATCTAGTACTAGAAAACTCAAACTGAAAAATTCTTGACTCACAAACTTATTTGCACACTTCTATCTATTCTAATATTGCCGAGATGAAATACTTAGTCAAGTGATGTTGAAGTGCCAATGCAACTAGTCAAGCAATTGGCCTCCCAATTTTTTTTGGATCACATCTTTCTTAAGTAGGCAGACAAATGTAAAAGACGACAGCTGAAAACACAAGTGGAATCAAAAACTTGAATTCATGAATAAAACAAATTCCTCCTTCAATTATGACTGTAATACGATGGAAACAGGATCTTGGAGACCATGAAAAGTCATTTCTCCTTGATGAGCAAAAACATAAAGGAAATCCTTTTTCATAAGCGTTTGCTTCTCTTGCTCTATTTCTTCTGATTTGAGAACATTTTCAAATGAAATGGCAGTGATAAGTTTTTCTACTCTCCCATGCATATCAACAAAAACATTCATACATTCTTGAACATCTTCAAATGTGACAGCCATATTATGTGCATCCTCTTGTTCATCAAACAATTCTGATTTGGTTTCACTAAACTTCTGGAAATTTGTTTGAGGGTTGTCATTTTGACTTTCAAATGAATGAATGGAAATAAGTTCCTGCTCGTAATCTTCTTGTAAATGCGAAAATCCAACAACATGCACTATTTCACAATCTAGAGTTACCATGGATGCATTTTCAAAACCATGATTTTCAAACAAACCAAATAAAACCACTGCTTCTTCATTATCTTTCTGTATTTCTAATTGAAAAGTGGCATACATTGCTTTGTTTCTTTACTGAAAATCTATGTCATTTGTTTGTTCATTTCTGGAAGTTTCCATAGATGCATTTTTAGAATCCTCATCCATGTCTATGTTGTTTAAAAATTGAACCACCACATCATTCTCAAGGGAAGAGAAAACACTTTGAAACACTTTTTCATGTTGAAAATCTATATTGATTTCGGGAGAAAGAAAATGACCTTGAACAATACTTTCTGGAGCAACTTCTTCTTCCTTTTCAGACTGATAGCTGAACATAGACTACAAATATAAGTTGACATGGCCTTTTATGTGATTGTTCATAGAATTATAATCACCACTCCACTCATGCCTGGAGGATTCCTGACCTGAGATACTAAAAATATTTTTCTTCAATAATTCGAAAGAAGAAATACATAATGGTAAGGTTGTCCCACCTGATTTGAAACCGTCTTCAATTTTATCCGCGGCAGATGGCTGCATTTCAGCACAAGTAATAGGGTTTTCAAGCATATGAACAGAGTGTTGTGATATATTGTCATTTTTCTCCATTGATTTAGCGTGGTTTTTCATAAGCACAGATTCATTTTCCTCAATGATGATTTTAGAGTTCTCTTTCAACAACTTAAATGAAGAAAAACATAAAGGTGGGGGATCTCCTTCAGCTGATCCGATATCCTTTCCTCTGCAACTATGATATGTAAGTTGAGTCATTTCACTATACTGTTGAATTTTTTTTTCTGATAGGGAACATGCAGTTGGTTGTTCCAAGGAGTCATCATCACAATCATCATTGTATTCATCATATATAGGTAAATCAACAACATATGCAATATCATCTAACAAGAACAACCCTGGACCGTCAACATGTTCTTCAACAAACTGATTTGCAAATTCATTTTCTTTGCTGTCTACAAATGAATACATAAAACCATAATCCCCCTGCTTATCATGGGGTAGATCAGAAACTAAATAAGCATCTCTTCTTTCAACAAGTGGAATATGGTTCTTTGAAAAATCATTTGCATTGGAAACATCAAGAGGACCTATGATATCGTCAATTCTATGCTCAAGATTCTAATCAACTATTTTCTGTTCATATTTGCTTCCATGTTCTTGGGCATTCAACCCCTCATTCTGGATCAGTTTACATGCTTGGATGTTTTGTTGAATGTCCTGAGAATCACTAAACATTTGTTGTAAGGACTCGGGTCTTCTTTCCATCAGGAGGAAAGAAAAATATGGATGAAGAGTAGTTGCATAATGGAGCGTGGCAGTAGCTTCAGAGGGTTGAATTTCTTCGGACAAATTATAATAGACGCTAGAGAAATTTCTACTGAATACAGAAATAGCTTCATTGCTGTGACTTTTCAAGGCATAAAACTCAGTGAGTTGCAGCTCTAAGGATTTCTCCTTGCCCCAAAACTTTAAAAAGACCTTTTTCAATTCTACCCATGAGCTGATGGTTTCTGGATGTAAATGTTTGAACCAATGTTTGGTGTCTCCTTTCAAGGATTGAGAGAAAAATCTCATACACACATCATCGTGTTCAATCTCGAATAAATCTATAAAATGCTCAAACCCTTGAATGTGATTTTCAGCCGAGATGATATCCAACTCTCTGTCAAACACAGGTAGGTACTCATAGTAATTTGGAGGGAAATCATGAAGGGTTTGGGGTAGCTTTAAGGGTATATATCTATGTCGGGCCTTGGGGGATGTTGGACTAAGAAATGTGGAAGGAACATCGGCCTGGGTCTCACGGGATTCATCAAATTGGTCATTGTCATTGTGTGGCCCAGGGGAAAACTTTTTATCAGAACCAGCGACAAGGTGAGGGTATGCACGTGCAACGTAGAGAGGAGGAAATATAATTGCAAGTATTTCATGATCATCATTGAAATACAATAGGTAAAGGAAAATTTGTTTGACATGTTCAAGGAAGGAGCAGAGGAAACTTAAAATGAAAACTAAAATGCTTTGGAAGAGGTCCCATTTTGAGTACCTGTTTTCCTCCATGATGCTTTTCCTTGCCCCTGTCAAGGGGTCTCATCTTTCAGTGAAGTCTCTGTCTTGCGCTTGAAGCATTGAGAGTGGAGTCGCCTTTTGGAAATTCAGGATTCTTTTATCAGTGGATTCGCCTTCAAACTGGTGTGGAGTCGACAGAGCAAGAATACAACCAATATGTGCCTAAGTGTCTGCTTCTCTTAGACCTTAGAACTCAACCATGTCATTCTTCCCAGGGAAAAATTTTCAATTTCATCCCCGACAACGGCGCCAAAATGTTAGCACTCTATAAGTCTATCCGGATGAATAGAAAAATGACAGAGGTAACTGTTTCAACCAGCTTTAGAGTTGAGGCACTAGCTTGCTCAACTCAGAGAGGGCTCTCTCGAGTCACTTGATATATCTATGGCAATTGGTGGCTAGATTTGGTTTGTTTTGGGGGTTTTTATAAAGTTGTTGAAGAACTGAAGATGAAATTTGGGTTATGGGGTCAGGAATGTAGGATGCATTGCCAAATCATGAAAACAATTAAGAGGAAATGGCTAAATGAGGAAGTGACTTCTGAGTTTATACTTGAAAATTTAGATGGTATAAGAAGAAAAGAAACACACAACTATTATCAAAGCATTATAGTAATGAATTATGAAATGGTTTAGAAGAGATAAACATAGTCTAAATCGCCAAGCCGAGAGCATTGAATAATGAATTTTGGACTTTTAATTTCTCAATTTAGACAGAGGAAAGAAAAAATGAAATGCAAAATAACAGGAATCACACACTATGAGAGAAAACAAGACTCATAACACCACCAGTTAGAATATTTTCATAAAAAGTCTGAAATCTTCCTTTGCATCCATGTATTCATTCCAGCCCCAAAGATTTATAAAGTTTTCCTGCATAGAGGGAAGGCTCCTCCTTTCTCCATGCTTCTATGCTCTTGAGACCAAACATATATAGAGGAATTTCGTGTGGAATTTAAAACATTCCGACTTCCTCATCATTCTAAAATAGATACAAGTTACAAAAAGGAAAAAAAGTTATGCTATTTAAAGGGATCGTTCGTAACTGGACTATCATATCAGGACTCCCTTTTCTTAAGCCACCATTTGTCCAAAAATTTCTGAAACACACCTAAATTTACCTGAGGATTTACCTCAACTTGGCAATTTCCTCTTCCAGGGTACTCAACCAAGCGATATTTTCTCCAACGCTCTCTATCATCTCGGTTTTGGCCTCCATCCTCCACCTTTTGCTCCTCTTCCTCTTTGCAGCTGGATGGTAGGTGTTGTCTGTGTGCTCATTTATGATGAGTTCCCTCATAACGGGGTTTAATTTGACCCCTGGCTCTGTCTCAGTTGCAGGTTCGGTATGAAATTTAGTTGCCAGTATCTGCAAGACCCATCTTTCTTTTTTACTCATTGACCTGCTTGGCACATTAGTTGAGAACCTAGTCGCGCCGGACACCATTTGATGAGTATTATCCATACCTTTCAGAATTTGAAGAGACCACGATTCAGCCACCCTTTGAATTCATAGGACTCGAGAAATCAACACAGGTTGAGCTTGTTTTTCTTATGCATAGGATGGCAATTTCCCAGAGTAGGATAAAATGATTTTATATCTGACATTTGATAGTCTTTTCATTTTAATCACGAATTATTGCCATAGTACGTTGGCGTGCCACGCTTCATCAATCCATTTCGAATGATGAGTTTCGAGTTAGTTATGTGACGACATCCTTTTGTTACGTCATCTGGGAAAGTACCTGGACCAATGATGTGGAGTGATTTGACCAACTGCCATCCTTCCCATGAGTTATTGATGTGACATTTTGAATCATGTGACATCGGGGTCATGGGAAAAGTGGTTTCGGGCAATCCTATGTCTGCCCCGATGTATGTGTAAGAGTGCCATGCGTTCCCCATCAAAACCATAATGGTTTTCCTCGGTCTGCCTTCACGACATTAATTTTCGTGTTATTTGTCGACTAGATGTGGGCCTCAACCATGGATTTGGGATTCTTCAAAATCGACGGTCCACCGAGATACTCCCTTCCCACCTCTGCTATATTTATCTATATGTTGTGGGATATAGCCAGGCCCCCTAAACTATCACGCCTCTACTGTGGTATAGCATTTCGCTAAAATTCCGAAATTTTGTGATCCCGACATGAATTTTTTTTTAAGGTGATAACATGGTTGATAGTGCTAGTTGTCAAGTCAAGTCATGAGTCAAGGATATAAACCACAAAATGAACCTAGGGTATAAACCATAGGTGTGGGTCAAAAATGTGAACCAAGTCCCAAACCTTTATTTTTTTAAACTAACCTAAGAAAATCATAAAGAGAAAATTAAAAACCAACTTAAAAAGACTAATGGGTAAAATATTAAAACCTAAGGAGAAAATTTGACCCATGACAACTTCATGTGATAATAGAATCCAAACCCTAAATCTCTAATGAGATAATCAGAAAGAGAATCCAATTGCCATAACACAAACCAAATTATTTCCTCACAGATAAAGCTTCATGCAAGTAAAATCAATCAAAACTAGAAAGTCGAGAATAACGTGGTTGTGAAGTTCAGACTGCTTTAGATGAAGTGCATTTTGAACAGCCTCATCGTCCAAAAATTCAACATAAGCATACCCTTTTGGCTGACCAAACTCATTTGTCGAGATAGTAACCCGATTAATTATCCTGCATGATTGAAAATGTTGTTGCACTTCTTCTGGAATGCATGAGAAATCGATGTTGCCAACAACAATAGAGTGTGAATCCGCTTCTTTTGTGCTTTTGTGATCCTCATCAACTGAAGCAGCAGGGCCTTTGACGACAGGGATTGACATTTCTCTGAAGGTGGCTAAATTGATCTGCTCAATCCATGGGAAAGGGATCCACAATGTCAAGATCGCATGACCGCTCCCACAAATCTGTGTGATCACTCAAACAACACAGATGAAAAACTCACTCACACAGAAAACAATATATGGAAATCAAATGCCTATGTACATAGAATTAATTCTCAGATCTCTTTCATCTTCTTGAACCCTCCCGTAAGGGAGTGAGGCTCAAATGAGATCTAATACCAAGATAAAAATTGGAAGAGCATTCATGGTACACAAAAAATAGAATTGTATATTCACTAGTATTCAATTACATCACATTTATATAGTTGGTCTTAGATCCAACTTATTCTAAACATGGATATGGAGGTTGAGAGAATATCTCAACAATCTCCTATAGTATCCCAAACCAAATCTAAACTCAGCACAATGCATTAATGGAAGCATTATCTCCAACAATTGTTGTTCACCTCATTACTACCCCATTACCCAAAATTAACTTGGCTAGATCTTGATATGATGTGTCCCATATTTTCTAAATTAATTTAATCACCTCGACATCATGTCATGTGTCCCAACCTTTTCTACGTGATATCACATCAATGGGAAGGACACATACACCAATTGAAGTGGTTGACCATCCACAAGCAACATAAATCCACGTGGTTTGGTGCAGAAAGGAAGGTTTGTGGATACAAAAAGGATGGGGTAGACATAGTTGTGCAAAGGTGAAAGAAAGGTTGGGAATAATTGGCTACAAAATGTGTGAAGGGAGGGAGGAAGAAAAGTATATATACAACGATCTAACTACCAATAACTTGAAAAGATTTATTGAAACATAATTTGAGGAGTTAGATTATTATACCTCAATTACTTGTTGAAGCGTGATGTTGGAAGTGCACAAAAAAGTCTATCCACAACAAGTACATTATGTGGATAATGAAGTACATGTCAAACTATAATTCTTCAACAAGATGTAGACATAAATAATTATCATTTTGTAGTAAATCATCTGAAGTGAGGAATGTGTAATTATATAGAAGATTTATGATTCCTTAGGAGCAACATATGATACTCAAAAGTTGATATGCTATAACATAATGATTTCGACAACTTGTTCTTCCTTGTCTTCTTCTTTTCATAGTTGTTTTTTCGACACAGAGGAATCATGTCAACAAGATGATTTTCATTCTCAAATTGGGCTTAGAAGCACCTCAGTCAAGTTGGTGAACACTAAGACAAAGAAAGTGAGTGCTTTCAATCGACCATAATTCATAGAATATTTCATTGTCCTTCACATGAGTATTATCATTTTTTTTGTTTCTACTACAAAAAAGGACCCACTAGCAAGCTAGTTTTCAAGAAATCCTCTATCTTGTAACACCCCAAAGGGGGTTTCATCACAAGATTATATTTTTTATGTTTCTTTTTTCTTCTTTCTTTTTTTGTTGAGTTGTGTGAATTGTACTTATTCAAGAATAAAGGAAGTGGTACCTTCAATCATTGTTGTGGTTTCAACCCTGGAAAAAATTCCTCCTTGGACAATGGCTTCTTATATAGTTTTAGTGAGTGACCATTAACCATGAGTGGAATCATGTCTAATACGATAGTGTGGATTTTCACAAAAACCATTACCATAAAGTATTTCAACTTCATGAGGACCCAACGAGTGATTTCCGAGTTTACCTTTGAAATCCTTAAACTTGGAGTCATATATAAATGCACAAACACTGCAATAAAAATGTTTGTCTTTGATGAAGCGGTCATGCCATTGTGTGCTCTAATGTCGACATTTTTTTGTAAAGAGTACTTGGTGTTGAAACTCATCCAAAGCATCAAGTTTATCAATAAATTATTTTTGTGTTGCAAAAAGTTCCAACACTAGTTCCAATGCAGTACCTAAAAGTCTTAATTTCAAACTCATTTGGTCGTAAAACATTTTTAACATATACTAGCTCATATGGTGTGAACTAGTAGTCATCTAAGTGGTTCTTTAGGAAAACAGTGCTTTGGGAAGTTGGGTATCCCAATCATAACTATGAATTTGCATTGTTTTAGCTAAGATATTTCCATCTCTATGTTTGTGACCTCTTTGTGTCCATTTGCTTATGGACCATAGGGAATGGATTTCCTATGACAAATCTTGAAAAAGTAAACCAACCTCTCAATCAAATTGAAAGTGAATTGAGGACTTTGATTAGTAACTATCTCCCATGACATTTCAAATTGAGTGAATATTCTTCATATAAAAACTTTGACACTTTGCATTTCTTGCATGTTGCAATGGTTGACCCATTTGGTAAGGTACAATACAAACCAGATATATTCCTTTTGATTGGAAGAGGGAGCTATAGGTCCAACAAAATTCCATGAGGGTTCAATAATTAGGCAAAAGTATACCATGTGAGTTCATAATGAGGGGCTTAAAATTATAAAGAAAAGAAAGTGATAATTGCCTAGTAAATAGGGATCAAGGGGTATCTTTAATATATAAAAAATATAGATATTGAGGGGGTTTAAAATTAGGTATCAAGGAGGTTTGAATCAGGTATAGGGTGGGGGTTTTGAATATGTGGCTTCATATTGCACTTCTTTGCACCCTTCAAGATCCACAACAATGTATTCCTCCTCCTTAGATGTTGTTTGTCCTCTTCATTGTTCAATGTCCAACACCCTCTCTATGACACCGAGAAGCTCTCACATCTACAAACTTTTATACAATTGCTCGATCATTACACAACTTCACATATCCCCCAAATCTCACATATAAACTTGTTTTGGGTATTCTCCCATCAATCTAAGACCCACCAAAATCATGGATTTGACCAAAACAATTCATCATAAATTGAGGGTTTGACCTGCTAGAAGGACTTTGTAATGAATCCCTATTGAGTGGAAAGAAATAAAGGATCATATGAATCTATGCCTATAGCGTCTAGAAAAAAAATTCCCCCACACACTAAGGACTATGATATAGAGACTAATATATTGATTACTCAAAAGACAACCTCTTTGCTACTAGTCGGTTTGCTTGCTTGCTCCTTTGAGAAAGATAAGGGGAGGCATGATTTCTGTAACTTTGACCCTTTTGACCTCATTGGATGATGCAAAGAAATTAGTGTTTTTAGAATATTCATTATTCTTCAATTAGTGCCTTGGCTAAAATAAATAATGAAGAAAAAAAGGTACTGCATCAGTTTGTATAATCCTCATCCAAGGCTCATATGAGGATTTTTTTTCAAGGAATAAATATCGCAAGGAAACCCACCAAAAAATTCCCCTCATTTTGAGGATGGAAGCTAAGGTAAACCAAATTCTATGGAAGCTCGAGGATTTTTCAACACAGGGCTCAAGGCCATTACAACATTATACTCATTAGGTGTTGAACATGTCACTTGCAAGAATTGAACATAAGTGAGGAGGATAATGCTCCTTCTCTCAAGTACTCAAGTTAGACCCAATTGACTCTCCCGGATGGGGTGACATCTGGAAACCATGTGAGCTGGGAAGTTAATACCCCAGACCGCCACCCCCTCCCTCAGTCCCTTCTGCATGAGTAGCATTTGCTCGATGGGAACAATGGTGTGCATGTGTGAGAAGCTAGCGTTAGTGGCGCACTCAAAGCGCGAGTTGAAATCTTCCAGGTATGGTACAAGTTGTCTGTGTGTTGTCAACTCGACCCTAATGGAGCTCTCCACTATCAAGTCGGTTGCAAATATGAAGGTAAGCATTGGAAATTGTCTCATTGTTCCTGTTCTTGTTCAGATCTAGGCTCAGGTTTATCCCTCCCATTCTGGTTTTTCATCCCCTGAGCGTCCTCTCCTCCTCCTGATTGCCATTTTTTCCTCAGTTTTCTCAATGCCTCGAGAAAGGGGAAATCCCAAGAGGGGGTCAATGTACTACAAATTTTCTTCTCGGCACCATTGTCCCAGACCCTCCACTGAACCAGTTCTGCGGCCCATTTCTCATGCTCACCCTGATGGTCCTTCCTTGAATAACTCACCCAAATCCACCTAAAATTGGTTGAATAGTGATCAACCCATGGCTTATGTTGAGGAAGAGGTCCCTCAGGCTCCTCCTCTGGAATCTCCAGACTCCTTCCTCTTCTCTGCCTTTGACATTTTGACTCCACCCCTCACTTCTAGTCATCATTCCCTGGAAGGAGATTATGCTCTAGAAATGGAAAGTTGCCCCATCGAAGAAGAAATTCCTACCGCGGAGCAGGAAGAAGTGGCTCCACTTGTTGGTGATTCTCAACCACCTGTAGCTCCAACTCCAGTGTCACCAACACATGACGCTTCTCAGAGGAGCATTTGCAACTAATTTTTGAAATGAGACCGGATGCAACAGATCAACTTCACCGCCAGACTACCCTCTATCGACGACTGAACATTCTATTCGACGCCTTGTCAAGCGAGCCAACCAAGAACAGGTGCCCAACATGCTGCCAATCTTATGTGTTTTCTCCACAACCTCCAAATGGTGACGACAATCCGGGTTCACTCACAATCTAATTTATTTTTTTGTTATTATGTTTCTCTGTCCAGAACAACCATGGTTGTAGATAGGTTGTTGCGCATAGTCTAGGGAGTCCAATTGGTACTAGACTTCAACAAAAACTTGACAACGCGCCACCTGTTTTGGTTTTCATATGTATGGCAGAACATGTGGCTAGTTTTGTCATGCATATTGTTTTGATGATAATCTAAGGAAATACAATTTTGTATTTACAAAAAAAGAAAAGTTAGACCCAATTGACAATATGTATTGTATCATGTCACCATACTAAAGGTACACATAAAAAAGACTATTAAAAATGTAATGAAAAATTAAATACCTATGATATCTCGTGAAGATAAGGATTTTTTAATTGGAAAAATGTATTGAAAGGAGATTCAACAAAAAGATTAAAACATATTAAAGAATAAGTGAAATAAAATTCATTTAAATACCTATGATATCTCGTGAAGATAAAAAATTTTTAATTGAAAAAAAGTATTGAAAGAAGATTCAACAAAAAGATTTAAATATATTAAAAAATAAGTGAAATAGAATTCATGTATTATACCCACCCATACCAATGTAAGTGAAATAGAATTCATGTATTATACCCACCCATACCAATGTAAGTGAGATAGAATTCATCATAAATGTTAAAGAATAAGTAATATAGAATTCATCATAAATGTTAAAGAATAAGTAATATAGAATTATGTGTCATACACCCACAGTAAATAAAATTTGTGTCTCATACAAATGTAAGATAAATATCTCATATCAATGTTAGTCGTACAATCTGCATGTTGTCTCCATCAAAATTGACAAAACTACGACACCCACAGTAAATAGAGCAAACAATCAAAACTTTATGGCGACCATACTGGGGATCGAACCCAGAATCTCTGGTTTCGTAGACCAGCGCCTTATCCATTGGGCCATACGGTCACAATTGTTACATATATCTTCGATTGTATAAAATCATATTTCTTTTAGAGTGTATTTATAAACTTTCATGTTTCATTCCTTATCTGTATCCATTGTACGAGCCAACTCTGAAGAAAAATACGCTGCCCCCATGGATCTGATCGCGGGGATTCTGTGCTTATGTTATTTCTGGTCGTGAATGGAGTTTTGGTTTATGATATTCACCTCTCGTGTTTCTTACATGGTTCTCGTTGTACTGCTAGTCTGATCGAACCCTAGATGCCATGAATTTCAATAACGAGAGTATAATGCTTTACCATGCTGCTTTTAGTACTTTTATTACCCGCCATTATCACTCCTCGAGACCTTAGGGCTTTATTGATTTTCTTTTTTCACAAGCCTTAAATTCTTTGCATCTGTCAAAGATGGTTGATTTTATGTTATCAAATACATTCTTTTTCCTTTTAATAAAAAATATGAGATATTCCTTTTTTTCACAAGCCTAAGATGGTTGATTTTCGTCATCAAAGACATTGTTTTTCTTTTTGATAAAAATGTTAGATAAAATGATATATTTTTTAAATGTTTTAGGATTTATATTTTTATACCATCAAAATTGGTCATATATATATATATATGAGGGAAATATATTTATTTTCCCCTACCCGCACCCTCATATGTGTTACTCTATATTTCCTCGCAGCCCCACCCTCATATGTGTTATTCTATATTCCCCCCCACCCCATCCTCATATATATGGGGTAGGGGTGGGGATGAATATAGAGTAAAACATATTATATGCGGGTGGGGGGAATTTAGAGTAAAACATATTAAGCATAATATATGAGGGTGGGGGTGCGAGGAAACATAGAGTAAAACATATAAAACATATTTTATGAGGGTGAGGGTGGGGGTAGGGGGGAATATAGAGTAAAACATAATATGTTTCTCTATATTCCCCCCAACCCTATTATGTTTTACTCTATATTTCCCGCCACCCCCAACCCCACCATCACCCTCACCCTCATAAAATATGTTTTATATGTTTTACTCTATATTTCCCCTACCCTCATCTCCACCCCCACTATTATGTTTTACGCTATATTCCCCCCCCACCCTATTATGTTTTACTCTATATTTCCCCCCCACCCGCACCCTCATATATTATGTTTAATATGTTTTACTCTATATTTCCCCGCACCCCCACCCTCATATATTATGTTTAATATGTTTTACTCTATATTTCCCCCCACTGCCACCCTGAGTAAAACATATCAGCGTGGGGGTGAGGGGGAATATAAAGTAAAACATAAATATAGAGTTAAGGTGGGGGGTGAGGGTGGGCGGGAATATAGAGTAAAACATAATATGTTTTACGCTATATTTCTCCCCTCCTCGACCCTGAGACCCTGAGATATTATGTTTTATTCTATATTTACCCCGACCCTCACCCTCACCCTGAGACCTTGTTTTACTCTATATTCCCCCCCAACCCCACCCTGAGACCATGAGATAGAGTAAAGCATAATATGTTTTACTCTATATTTCCCCCCACCACCACTCTGAGATGAGGGTAGGGGGCATAGGGGGAAATATAGAGTAAAACATATTATGCTTTACTCTATATTTCCCCCCCACCCCCACCTTGAGATGATGGTGGGGGGAAATATAGAGTAAAACATAATATGTTTTACTCTCTATTCCCCCCACCCTCGCCCTGGTGTGGGGAAATATAGAGTAAAAGAGTAAAACATATTATGTTTTACTCTATTTTTTCCACCACCCCCACCCCCACCCTGAGATAGAGTAAAACATAATATGTTTTACTCTATATTTCCCCCTATCCCCACCCTGAGATGAGGGTGGGGGGGTTGGAGTGGGGGGAAATACCACCCTGAGGGTGGGGGTGGGGGTGGGGGTGGGGNCATAATAGGGTGGGGGTGGGGGGTAATATAGAGTAAAACATAATATGTTTTACTCTATATTTCTCCCCACTCCCACCCACTCCCTATTATGTTTTACTCTATATTCATAATAGGGTGGGGGTGGCGGATAATATAGAGTAAAACATATTATGTTTTACTCTATATTTCTCCCCACTCCCACCCACTCCCTATTATGTTTTACTCTATATTCCCTTCGCCCCCCCCCCCACACACACCTTGGGTTGGGGTGCGGGGAAATATAGAGTAAAACATAATATGTTTTACTCTATATTTCCCCCCACTGACTCGATCCAAATGGTAAAACATTTAGACAATTCCCTTCCAATATAGTTGATCCACATATAACTCCAACACCTCTTCAAAAACTAATTACTTTTGTCGAGTCAAATATATCCATGTGTTGCTTTTCAATTAAGCATCTCTCATAGCGAGGGACTCTATCCTCCCATCTTATTTTGACCAAGATCCTATAGCACTTGATTCAATTGATGGATACTAGAGGATGAATGTAAGGCCCTTGCCTTGGCGATTATAATGGTCATAGTTTAGAGATTCACTCAGACACGCATATGTACACTTACCGAAGGAAGAAGACAAATCAACTTGGAACTTCTCGAATGCAGGAGGTAGATACTCGAAAAAATCGGGATACCAAGCATTATTTCAAGGTGTTGGGGGTAGTATACTCAGTCGTGTGATCTGTCATTATGCCTTGAAAACCCTAGTTATGTTTCCTGCTACCTACTCTCTGTCATGGTAGGAGGAGGGCATGGTCCTCCTGACTTCGCTTATGTTGTTGCTTCCTTCAAGCACCTTTTGGAGTCAACCTCTCGTCCTGTCTCTAATCCTACACAGGAATGATTCATGAAGAAGCTTGATCAGAAGACGAAAGTTCGTCTCCCCAAGTCTCTAGAAGATGTAAAGCTCTCAATTTCACTGAAAAGGGACTGGTTGGGAAATTTACAGGTCTTTGGTCCTTGCCTAGACAGATGAAAAATTGGATTCCTAAGAATTAGCAACCTCTAATCAAGGGTTGCATGAACCACTTTTTTTGTGGGTGAGGCTACTATGCTTTTCTCTTTGAATTTAAAGAAGACAGAAATCTAATTTTTAGGAGTGGTTTGTACTTTAATGGCTCAAAAGGTATGTATCTCAATAGGTGGACTCCATATTTCGACCCTGAGGTTGATATTCCATCCATTGTTCCTATTTGGGTTCACCTCCCCCATCCTCCTTTGCATAGTTGGGGAGGTGATACCTTAAAGTGTATTGGAGTCGCAATAGGAAAATGCATTGATAAAGCCGAACCAAAGCCTCCCATGTTTGCACATTCTAGAATCTATGTACATGTGGATCTAGAAAAGGGAATACAATAAGCTATTAAACTCTCTCTCGATGATTGGTCCTTCATCCAACAAATGGATTATAAACAACTTCATTTTAAATGCAGAATATGTCATTAATATGGGCATTTTGCAAAACAATTCCCCAAAAAACCACAATAAAATACAAAAAACCTTGCTCAAGAAGAGGTTGGCAACAAGTTCAGTGAAGGGAAAATAATAATCGACCGGTTCATCCCTCGACTCTGGATCCATCAATGACTCTAGCAAGTCCATCGACAAAGAACAAGGATTCTCATAAAAGTAAGTAACCTTCAAAACCCAAAGTTGAATATAAGTGCCCCATCTTCCTCAGAAAATCGGTTTGAAGTCCTAGGCAATGAAGCGATAGAAGCATATGAAAAAAAAAAATCATGGATCCTTCAATGAAAGGTCTAGTGATTGTGCAAGTGGCTTCACCCTCTCTTGAAATTCCTTCTCTCCTCCCTCCAAGACGAGAATAAATCATGCAAGTATATATAGATGGAAAGACAAATATGATTAACATGGAAGTTTGAACCCAAATCTCTAAAATAGTAACAAGAAGTAAAATCATCAGAATCCAGAGGAAGGAGAAACACATGAAGATAAAATACCCAGAAAAGTAGGTCGAAGTTTCAACCCAAATCTCTAAAATAGTAACAAGAAGTAAAAATCATCATGTAGTATGCCTAGGGAGGTAATATGGGGTACCTAGGGATATAACCAATGAGAATGTGGTTATGCATTATTAGTGGAGGCCATTCAATGTAAGGTGGACTAGGTCCACTATATTATTAGATAAGAGTCATTTTGGTAGTTAGATATAATAAATAGGCTTTCTATGAATGTTATGTAGCTAGATAGGTAGTGAGGGGGGCGGAGGGCCCATAGTGATAATGGTGGAGACCATTCAATATAAGGTGGACTAGGTCCACTATATTATTAAATAAGGCCCATTATGGTAGTTATATATAATCAATGTAAGGGGACTTATTAGAAGGTTCTACTTCTAAAAGTTTCATCCTCTAGAATGTTCTTAGGTGGTTGGTAGTACTATATAAAGGGGTTCAAGCAATGTAATGAGAAAAGTTGAGAAGTATTGTATTTGGAGAAATAACTCAATAGGAGGATGCCCCCTCGAAGAGGCAAGTGAACAAGAGAGGATCCCTTCCATAATAGGATCCATTGTATAGTGTTGCCCTACCCTATGGGTTTTATTATAATAAAAGTGTAACTCTTCTATATTGTTCTATGAATAATTGTGGTGTTACTATATACAAGTATTCGGTTCTTAACAAGTGGTATCATAGTACTTTCCTTGGCAGGAATTATTGACAATTTTTTTTTTCTATTTTTGCACATTTTATTTTGGAGAAGAAAAATAGGGTTGCGACATTCCAAATGATTTTTGTATATTTCTGTGCAAAATTTGCAGAAACTAGTTTTAGATCTGAGTTCCTCTTAGAAAAACACCCAATTTTAAAAAACAAATCGTCTGAAACAGAGTCCGGGAATTAAAGTTATCGACATTTTAAAATTTGCTATTTTCGGGGTTTTTCCATGGACGACCGCGTGATTTTTATGATTTCTATAGTAGCTGGATCCGAATTTTCCAAAACAAATTATAGATCTGAGTTCATTTTTCAAAAATATATGATTTCAAAAAACAATCACCCAAATCGGAGCTTCGGAAGTGAATATATCGCTGATTTAAAATCAACCATTTTTGGGGGGGGTTTTCGTGACGACGACAGGACTACATAGTTTATAACTTTTCACAGGGTGCTCAAATTGCTACCAGATCAGACCCATTGGATAGAGAATTTTCATATATTATTTTTGGTATCTTATATGTGGTATTTCCAATGGATATTCGCTATCAAATCATGACAACCATCAATACAACAATTTAAGAGTTCAAAGTTGAAATACAACATATTCAAGAGAAATGTATTCAAGAGCTCAAAGTTGAAATGCAACATATTCAAGAGGAATGTATTCAAGAATCCAAACTTGCAAGGAAAGAAAGGTATATTAATGAAGAGTATTATCAAGAAAGAAATGTTTGGTATGATTATGAGGACGATTGTGATGATTGGTATATGGATAGTTGTCATTTCTAGGATGACAACCACTTTCATATTTTATTCGATGACTTTGCTCCACCTTTTGTAAAGAACATAAATGTAACAAATTAGGATCCAGTTATGATTTCTAGTGTACATATTACATATTCTACAGTGGTATTATTTCTTCCAGATTTAGTTATGACCCTTTCCCACTGTGTGGATGGATCTTCTTATTTGGATCCACATAACATGTTTCAGTCTTTGGAGCATCATTTTCAGTTGGTTATTGGGTTCAAATATATTCCGCGTGGAGTTCACATTAGCACTTGAACATGGGACCCCAATTTACAATGGCGGTTGGACTACTTCAACATAGTGGCTTTCATTTCTACACGGGACCATGGTTCTCTAGTATACTTCAACACTATGGTCCACACTTATCCATGGGACCTTGGTATATGGTTTTACACCCTCATAACAAGCGTTGAGGACAATGTTTTCATAAGGGGGATGGAATGTTAGGTAGCTAGAGNGGGGGGGGGGGGGAGGTCGAGGACCCATAGTGATAATAGTGGAGACCATTCAATGTAAGGTGGAATAGGTCCACTATATTATTAAATAAGGCCCACTATGGTAGTTAGATATAATAAATGTAAGAGGACTTATTAGAAGGTTCCTCCTCTATAATGTTATTAGGTGGTTGGTAGCACTATATAAAGGGGTTCAAGCAATGTAATGAAACAAGTTGATAAGTATTGTATTTGGAACAGTAACTCAATAGGAGGATGCCCCCTCGAAGAGGAAAGTGAACAGGAGAGGACCCCTTCCATAATATGATCCATTGTATGGTGTTGCCCTACCCTAAGGGTTTTCTTATAATAATAGTGTGACTCTTTTATATTGTTCTATGAATATTTGTGGTGTTACTGTATACAAGTAAATTTTGGTTCTTAACACATTAGAACCCAGAGGAAGGTGAAACATCAGAATCCAGAGGAAGACAAAACGCATGAAGAGAAAATACCCAAAAAAGTAGGTCGACAAACCAACAAGGACAAGGGAGATGAATTTACAAATGTAGACAAATCTCTTGGTACAAAACCTTCCATTTCTACTGCTTGGTCATCTAAGAAAGGAAGTAAAAATGCAGATGCAGGTGGTTCTGTGGATCCCTCTTACCCTCAATTTTAAATGAAGCTTCTATCCTAGAACTATATAGGTATGGGTAGTAAGATAAAAGAAGAAGCAATTAGATATCTAATACAAAAATGAAAAACCATTTTCTTTTTTGATCGAGGAAACAAAGTTAAATGAAAAAGATGCAAACAATTTAAGGGAAAAAGTGTGGAAAAATTGTAGTAGTTTAGCAGTAAACTCTAAAGGAGCCTCTGGGGGTATCCTCACTCTTTGGTAACCCGATTGTTTAGTTTTATTAGATTTCCTTATGACTGATAATTGGATTTTATCCAAATTTAGAGACCAGGCTAATGGCGATTTTTTCCTCCTTATCAACATTTATTCCCCGGTGAGATATTCTGAAAAAGGTAAATTTTTTGAATTCTTTGCAACATATTGCTAAAACCAATAGTGTGGAAAATTGTATCATTGGAGGAGATTTTAATACAACTCTATCAAGAGAGGAAAAAGAAGGTGGGAATATAGTTAGGGTCCCTATGGGAGAAAGAATGACAGATCTCATATCAGATTGGGATCTTAATGATATAAAGTCTAGTGTTGGGAGGTATACTTGGAGTAACAAAAGAATAGGCATTGGCCATATACTTGCAAATTTATATTGGTTTCTGGTTCACAATCACGTTTTCCTTCAAGATCTCATACTGTCTTTGCATATTATTTCTTCGACCATTTCTAACCACAAACCTATATCCCTCATTTTGGAAGCTTAAAAAAAAATCAGGCCCCTCTCTTTTAGATTCAATCATGTTTGGCTAGAAAAGGAGGAAATGCATAAAATAATAGAGAATGCTTAGAAAACTCCTATTTTTGGCTCTCCTTCCTTTGTGTGGGAATCCAAGATAAAAGTTGTTAAAGTTTCCTTAAAGAATTGGGCTAAACATCTTTACATATCTTCTGACAAGGAACAACAAGATTTGCAGAATCAATTGGATAATATCCAACAAAAAATAGAAGAAGAGGATGTTACAGAAGATCTACAAATAAGGGAAAGACAGATAAGTCTAAATCTGCACAAGGCTTACAGAAAAGAAGAGGAGGAGTGGAGGCTTAAATCAGGGGATAGAAACACCTCCTTCTTTCACCACCAAAATAAAACATAAGACAATGCAATAATGTTAAAAATATAACACGGGATAATGAGAAGAAGATAGAAAGTTTTGAGGAAATTAAAGAGGCAACAAAGAGACATTATGAATCCCTATATACCGCTGAAGTACTCTCAGATCCAAGGTCAACTCAAATTATGCTGGAAAATATTCCACATCAAGTTACGGAGGAAGAGAACCTCTCTCTCATTCAATAAATTAGGGACGAAGAAATCGGTCAAGCCATATGGATCTTGAGAAAGGATAATGCATCGGGGCTAGATGGGTTTTCCATGCACTTCTTTAGATTTTTTTGGCAACTAGTGAGATATGATCTAAAAATGATGTTGAATTATTCCTTGCAAAAGAAAAAAGTTAGTGGACACACTAATTCTTCCTTCCTTGCCTTGATTCCGAAGGAATTCCAACACTTCTTCTTTTTCCATTTTTTGTCCTATCTCCCTTTGTAATTTTTCTTATAAAATTCTAACTAAAGTGATTGCAAACATGTTAAAACAGGTTATTGGTAGAATTATCTCTGAAAATCAAGGTGGCTTTTTACAAAAAAGAATATTTTTTGATAAAATTATTTTGGTTCAAGAAGCAATACACTCTAGCAAGATGAGGAAAGAAAAAGGTACGATAATCAAGATGGATATGGCCAATGCTTTTGACAAGGCTATGCATTCCTTTCTCTTTGCAGTTTTTGAGAAGTTTGGATTCAATCAAGATTTCATAAAATGGATATAGGCATGTATTGGTTCTTCTTGGATAGCCCCGCTTATTAATGGAAATCTAACTACTTTCTTCAATATATCTAGAGGGTTATGACAAGGCTTCCTACTTTCTCCCTTGTTGTATATTATAATGGAAAAATCTTTGAGCAGGAAATTAGAACACGAAAGGAGTGAAGGAAAAATTCAAGAGATAAGATTTTCAGGCAACATTAGATCTATAAACCACTCTCAGTTTGTAGATGACACGCTCTTATTGGGTGTCGCCTCCACCATAATTTCCAAACTATTTAGGAAGTTTCTTGATCTATATGTAGATGCCTAAGGGGTAATATCAATAATGCAAAAATCCATATCTATGAGTGGAATATCATGAGCGCACAACTACAAAAAAAAATAAGGATCTTTGGTTTTACATATGTGGAAAATTGGTCTCATTTTAAATACTTGGGAATGGCTATCTCTTTATGAAATCCTACTGTTGCAACCTGGAAATAGATCATCAAGAAAATGAATAAAATAATCTAACAGTGGGGAACAAGATGGTTGAATATTGATGGGAAAGTTACTCTTATAAATTCAGTCCTCTCCTCAGTCCCCCTCTTTCAATGTTCTACCCTTTTAGCTCCAAAACTTGTGCTAGAACGTATTGCGTCAAGGATCAAGATCTTTCTTTGGGAAGGGGGAAAAATGAAACAAAAAAAACTCACCTCATTAATTGGTCTATTATCCATTCTAAAGATTGAGGTGTATTATTTATTAAAGATCCGACCTTATGAATATTGCTATGGGAGAAAAAATTATTTGGAGATTAATAGTCAGACCCCTAGAAAGTGGAAAGAGGTGTTGATCCAAAAATAATTTATAGGATTAAGGAAAAGATGTTTGGATAGACCTCTTCAAGAGAAAAAATAATCCGCTCTGTGGAGGTTGCAAAAAACAATCGTGCCTCTTATCAAATCCCATCTTTCTTGGACACCAGGGAATGGGAAACACATCAATTTATGGACAAAAGGTATCAATAATTCTCCCCCACTTGGGGATCATGAAGATCTCTCTCTCATTAAACAATGGGTTTTAACTCAAAACTGCAATAAGATTGTTGATATCATTGAATGGAACAG
Source organism: Picea engelmannii (assembly GCA_009831015.1). Lineage (NCBI taxonomy): Eukaryota > Viridiplantae > Streptophyta > Pinopsida > Pinales > Pinaceae > Picea > Picea engelmannii. The sequence continues at coordinate 827,046 of ML779905.1, read as the reverse complement.
TAAAGGACTATGGTGTAAATGTGTTGAACCTGCACATAATAGTGTCAGACAATTAGCTTAGGTTGATGGATAGTTGGTATGGATTGTTGGTTGTCATTGATGTCAACCATTGGAGAGTGATATTGTAGATTAATGTCAACCCTTAGTGATTGATTTCAACCCTTGGAGAAATTCCAGTAGAGAATTCTGATAGCACAAAGGTTTGGGTAATGGACCCAAGTTTGTTTGATGTATAATGGTATGAGTTTTAATATATTTGAAGGTAATACTATTCTATATGTTTATTAGATGTCATGCCATTTCTGGTGGGATGTGGAATGCCACATAACTCCTCACGGTTATAGATTTATGACCATGTGAAGTTGGAGAACCCAGGTTTGGGTAATGGACCCAAGTTTGTTTGATGGATAATGGTATGAGTTTTGATATATTTGTAATTAAGACTACTTTATATGGATAGTAAATGTCATTCCATTTCCGGTGGTATGTGGAAATTCACATAACTCTTCATGGTTAGAGAGTTATGATCATGTGAAGTTGGACAACCCTCATGAGTCATCTAGAATCCCCAAAAGGTCAAAGTGGTTTAAGAGATTTTAGAAGGTAAATAATAAAGTGAAGTGATGAGTGTACTATAATTCAAAGTGAATACAAAATAAATTATTTAAATAATAAATTTAATGGATAAATTACTAAGTTACAAGTGGTTTGAAGTGGGTTAACCCTAAAATAAGGAAAGTGTGTTAAGATGGTTAAAAGGTAACCCCTTGAGGAAGCTACATGAAAGTATAAATACGAGTCAAGGCTCTCTCATTTTAATCACACTTGAACATATTGAATATCTACAGGTGACTGAGGTAACCAAAGGATATCTAATCCTAATTTCAGAGGGAAGGTGAAGGAAAGAAGGCTGAAATTCAAGGGAGGATAAATTCTTTTGATGATGCTTTCTAAGGTATGTTATTTACAGGTCAGCTCACCATTTTCGCAATAAATTTTTTCTAGAATGATTCAAACCGTGAAATTGGGAGGACATTGAGGAAACATATCCAAGTAGTTTTGGTACAAATTTTAGCTTGCGGGTCGTTGTATTTTTGGAGTTACACTCCGTGGAAAATAGGGTTTGTGGTTAGTCCTGAAACTAGTCTAAAACAGGTGTTTTGGGTAAAAGCGTCATAATTTTTTCATAACAGATTCAAATTCAGTAAGACCAAATGTGTTGGTTAGAGTACAATTTGTAGCATTCTTTGTACATTTTTCAGATCCATACAAAAATTATTTCGTGCAGAGCAGGCTCTTCAAATTCACTCTCTAGAATAAGCCATAATTCAACAAGGTGTGCCATTTTTTCTATAGCTCCTTTTCTGAGAGGTTCCAAGTAGTGACACTTGGAGGAGTTGTATAAAACACATTGAAGAACATTGTGTACTATTTTCAGATCTTTATTCATTACATGTACATAGTTATGATTATTTTAAGTTAGGGTTGTTGACTAATCCAAAACTAGTCATGTGAGACTAAAGTAATTTTTTATGAAAATGTCAGTCTCTTGTTGATAAAGTTAAGGAAGGTTTGCAGGTATGTGATCATATACACTAGGTCTATTACAGAGTTACAAATCAGATTTGGATGATGAAATTGATTAGGGATTTTGGTTGAGGTACATGTTGGGTACATGGTTGATACAAGTAGTTGATGAGTTGATACATACATGAGGTGTATAGTTAATGATGTCGGTACATCTTGATGATTCATAGTTGATGAGTAGTTGATACATGATTGGTACATACTTCGTACATGGTTGGAGGCACTTGTTAGTAGTATTGTTGACACATGGTCTATGGATGATGTAGCATACTTATATTGGTATATTATTAGAAGCACATATTGATCTTGGTGATGATTATGAGTTGTTGTGTTATGCTTGGTTGATGCACATATTTGAGAGTTGTCTTGGTGATTGATATTGGTGAGTAGATTTGATTTGGTTGATAAGATTGATGAGACATGTTGTTGTGATAGGTTTCTTGGATAGGTTGTTGTGATAAGTTATTCATACAAGTTTGGTGCATGGTTGATGCACTTGTTCATGGTACAGGTTGAGGTACATGTTGGTGCATGGTTGATTCACTTATTTATGGTACATATTGATTATATGTTGTTTGGACAGGTTGTTGTGACAGGTTATTCATCTAGATTTGGTGCATGGTTGATGCACTTGTTCATGGTACAGGTTGAGGTATATTTTGGTGCATGGTTGATGCACTTGTTTATGGTACAGGTTGATTATAGGTTGTTTGGTACAGGTTGGTGCATGGTTGATGCACGTGTTTATGGTACAGTTTGATTACATGTTGAGGTACAGGTTGATGCATGGTTCAGGTTATTGGTATAGGTTGTTTGGTGCAGGTTGATTGGTACAAGTTTACAACAATATATCTCACAGTCATAGTGTGACAATGGTTCCATCATTCTACTTATACGTCAGAGAGGTTGGATAGGGAAAGGACAGGTGGTTGTAGCCACCTTCCGGTTGTAGCCAAAGAACATAGAGGGTTGTAGCCTCCTTTTGGTTGTAGCCAGAGAACATAGAGGGTTGAATCCTCCTTCTGGTTGTAGCCAGAGAATTGGGGAGTTGGAGCTTTCCTCAGGTTGTAGCCTGAGAAACTAGGGGGTTGGAGCCTCCTTCCAGTTGCAACTGGAAAACAAAGGAAGTTGGTGCTTCCAATGAATGTAATTCTTAAAGACATATAAGATATTTTTTTTTTGGTTTTCTCCCGCTTTGGGTTTCCACGTAAAACATTGGTGTACTGTGTATGTGTGTGATTGTTCATTGTTTATTTACTCTGTAACTATTGGATGATAATGCTACATTGATATAACACTTGCATTTTATAACACTTGCATTTTGTCGGTGAATAATCCATCTTTCTATGCTCTTCAATATTCAGTACCTACAAAAAGAGTCTGGTGTGTCTTTTTACTAGAAATTCATCGACTCTGATACCATGTAAATGTGTTGAACCTGCACAGAATAGATCTAGCTAGAAAATACCACACACATTTGCAAAGAGAAATTGAGAAAGAAGAAGCAAGAGAAAACGAATGGAAGAATTCTCATTAACCGTATTCTACACTCAAAGAGTGAATAATTTACAATAGATATAGAATACATGAGTAACTAATGCACCATAGTGGTGGTCTAGAGTGATCTGGACACACACCAACAGTTACGAGAGTAAACTGCCACCTATTCTAGTGTCTCGGGCAGTTAGGAGAGTGAACTTCCATCTAGTGTGAGTTAACTAGTCTACCAGTCTTCAGTTAACTGACTGAAACAGAGTGAAGTGAGGAGGAGATCAAGGAATAATGGGTAATGTACTAGTCTAGTGATGATACCAAGGCTAATGCGCATTATCTAGTGATGATCCCAATGTTTCATGGTGACAAAACTAATGCAACATCTAGACTCCACTCAACTAGTCAAACTGAAGTGAAAACTAAAGAGAATATTCTCCCTAGAGGAATATTATTCCTAAAGTATAAGAGTCTGGATAATGACTAATAAACAAGGAAAAACCTTAGGAAAAATAAATCATAGATGTGTGTGAAGTAACTCCAACATATGGAAGAAGTGAAAAAATTTGGACTATCCAAAGCATATTAAAGATCTAGTTCCACTCTTCTATTCTTATTTGGTTGGGAAAACTCCAACTAATATCCTAACTCCTGGTGATCATGGATGGGGGAAACAAGGTTATAAAATAAAAGAGGGGTATTGTTCTTTATTATTGGAGCAACATATGCATCCCAAGGATAGAATATGAAATAGGATATGGGCAAGCAACTCTCTTCCAAAGGTAAATTTGTTCTGTTGGATGACGGTCCATGAGAAAATTTTGGCCAGAGATAATCTTCAAAGAATGGGAATACAAGGGACGACTAGATGTGCATTGTGTACAAAGCATTGTGAAATTGTTTCTCATTTATTTTTAGAATGTGAATATATGAAACATGTATGGGAAATTACTTTCAAATACTTTCTCCCCAATCTTCTTCTCCCTAAGTCATGACATGATATGTTTTTAAATTGGCACAAATTTTATTCTGTCTCTCCACACAGAAAACATATATTAAACTAATATGGTTGGCTCTTCCTTGTTGAGATATGCCAACCAATTTTCCACGATTTTGTGGATTGTGTTAGATTTAGTGGCTCCTTTTATTTAGTTTATTGTTGAAACAATTCACCCAATGTTTGGATCCACATTAATGTAATCAGTTTTTTAAACTGTTTGAGAGTTTCTATAAATCCATGTACACCCATAGAGGCAAATAGTCTTGAGAGAGATTGAGTTTGTGTAATCTTGGTCTGACTGATGTAATATCTCCCTTGAATGATAAATAAACCAAATATCATTGTCCCATGGATGTTTCCTTGTATAGGGATTTACCACGTAAAATCATTGTGTTCAATTTGTGTGATTGTTGTTGTCTTTGTGCTATATTTTGTGCCTTTTAAATCTGGTTAATTTATGGTTCCACTGCACAACAAGTGGTATCAAAGTAGGTGCAATAGGTGCACAAAGAAATTCGATTAGATTCCTACCTGATCTGAGCAGAGAAATCCAATCCGAGCACTGGAAGATGAGTTCATTGCTAAAGGGGCATATTTTCTTACATGGATGCTCCCTAGAGAGTGTGACAGGAGCATCCACCACACTCACACTTCAGAAATTGATTTTTTCCATACCTGGACATGTCCAAAAAATAGTCGGAAGAGCATCCCTCAATGGATGTTCCATGTAAACTTCCCACAGAGCGTCTGGATGTGCCCTATGCATGGGGGAGGAGCGCCCAAGATGCTTAGACAATAGTTTTGGGGGAGCATCCTCCAATCAATGCAAGGAATTTTTTTTTTTTTTAGCGTTGACCATTCAAACCTGTTTGAAAAAGCATCCTCTATGTAGAGATATGATGGTGGCATATTGATTCTATAATACATGTTCAAGGTGGAGTGATCCCTGAGAAAATCCATATTCTAGCAAATCATATAGATGTGTTCACGAAACCAGTGTTATTAGAGAAGCTATAGTGGTGCTTAACTTCTCTTGGCTTGCAACGTAGGTGATGAATAAATTGGACAATGATATTTAGGTAAATTGTTGTCAAGGTGGAGATTGTTGAGATATGCCAACCAATTTTGCACGATTTTGTGGATTGTAGCAAATTTAGTGGCTCCTTTTATTTAGTTTTTTGTTGAAACAAATCACCAAATGTTTGGATCCACATTAATGTAATTGGTTTTTTTAACTATTTGAGAATTGTTATAAATCCATGTATGCCCATAGAGGCAAATAGCCTTGAGAGAGGTTGAGTGTGTGTAAGCCTGGTATGGCTGATTCAATATCTCCCTTGAACGATAAATAAACTGAATATCATCGTCTCATGGATGTTTTCCTGTATAGGTTTTTACAACGAAAAATTGTTGTTCTCAATTTGTGTGATTGTTGTTTTCTCTGTGTTGTATTTTGTGCCTTTTAAATCCAATTAATTTATTCTTCAGTTGCACAACATTCCTAAGTTTTTTCTATTGGGAAATCTGGTTAGCCATAAATGAAGTCATTTTTCAACAACAACCCTCCTCTCCTTCCAAGATCTTTGTCTTGGCTTGTAGTCTAGCAACATAATCAATTCTTTCAGCCGAAGTTGAAAACTCAATCTTGGAAAATATTGATTCAGAAGAAATATTATGGGTTAACAAACTTCTCCATATGCATATAATTCTCCGACCCCGGATAACGCTGCCCACAACAACAAAGGAGTGGAAAATAATATGTAATAAAAGTGATTTCCTTAATTGGTGTCAAAACTTGAATTGTGCTATTATGTTTTTTGATGGAGCATCCAAAGGGAATCCTAGGATGGTAGGTGTAGGGGGTGTCATTCTTAACCCCAACTGATATGAGCATCTCTCCTTATCCCGGGGGCTTGGAATTACCACCAATAATAGGGCAGAATTGCTTGCAATGTACATGGGATTGCGTTTGGCCAAGATAGCACGAATAAGAAAATTGGTGGTAATGGGAGATCTATACGGGGTGGTAGCAACATCAAAATAGGAACATGCCCTCCCTTGCATCAACAAGTCTTGTCTGAGTTAGAAAATTTTGAATAAATCTATCTTTTTCATATTTTGCATGATCTCAATCAGCGGGTGGATGGACTGGATAATTTTGGAACCTCTTTAAGTATTGGAGTGGTGGCTAAAGATCACAACCAATCCTTTTTTTTTCCTCCATAAGATTTGTTATGTCCTCTTCAATTTTTTGGATTAAATTATTCACCCTTATCTTTCCATCCCTCTAGGCATCCTCATGTATCTCAACGTCTCCCTTGCTTCTACTCCTAGCATGATGTAGCTCCCTTTAGTCCAATTCATTTGTCCCTCCACCTTTCAACATTCTTAGATATGGGAAACGATTGGCTCGTGCGGTGATGAGGTTCTGTCGATAGTTTATTCAGGTTCCCACAGGAACCCATTACATTTTTATTTCTCGATCCTATTCCACATGATGATATGAAGGTCGTCGAGGTGGTGGTTGGAACACCTTGATTAATTTAGTGGTGGGTTCATGGACTCTAAGCCAATGCCCTCTTGCTTAGTGTGTGGGTGATATTCTTTTTGCTTCAGGTGTGTGATTTCACAAACTTTCCTCTGAGGGGGTTCAGTGGACGAAATCAAGTCCTCCTCTTTTGGAAAATAATTGGTTGAAATACAAGATTGATAGGAAAATTAGTATCTTACGCAACATTTGGATGGTCAAAATACTCAGAGTTCAATAGGTTCTACTTATGCCAGTCTCCATATTTGTTCAGCAAGAAACTAAGCTCTTCTTGAAGGGACTCCAACCAACATGAAGATTTGGATCTAGAGCTCAATTTTTCAAGTTATCTCTCTTTATTTTGAATTCAATGTAAAACTGAGTATGTTTTAAACTCTTTCATCAGAGTATATATCAACAGGTACTATGATAGAAGGAAGACATTAAATTTTGTTTTTACTTTGTTTTGGAAGGCATAAATTTTTGTTCAATTTTTTTTTTTATAGAATCTTTGATGAAGCAATGTACTTTCTGCTACCTCTTTGTCAACATCTTTTATTAATACAAAATACTTGTTTCTGTTAAAAAAAAAAAAAAAAAAGGTGTTGGGGTTGACTCCTATTGGTGGTAAAAACCTCTATGGATCCTGAAAGGGTTGTTAAATGAAAAGTTATTTTTCTAGCTCATTCTTTATAACAAAGTGTTAATGTGGGAGAGAATTCACCTCAAGGGGAAGCAAGGTCCTGGTTATTATTATCTATGTAGGCATTCTAATGAAACCTCCTCCCATTTGTTCTTGAAATGTGACTTCTCAAGAGTGGTTTGGAGGGAAATCAGAACTCATTTGAAGGTAAATTCCCTATGGCCTCATTACACATTGATAGATAATTTTCGAGATTTCATTCAAGATATCCATGTGAAGTTGATCCGGGTACTTCCAACTTGGATAGCCCACAATTCCAACTTGTTCAATGATATAGAATCTCATGCTTACAAAATCTCTCAACAAATCCTCTTTACTCTCTCATTATACTATTTCCAAATCTGATAAAGAGCCAAGAATATTGAGGTCGGTTGATATCAATCAAAATTCTCCCTAGGGTTTTGGGTTTTTTTTTATGGTGCATGCTAGGGTTCAACTCATGTGTGTGGAGTCAGGTTCCAGCTACACTTATCCAATACACATTTTATAACAGGAAAAGTGAACTTGGGCTAAGGAATTGACAATAGGTAGAATTTTTGGCCTGGTTTCATCTGCTCTAGGTTTTGGTGTGCATTGAATATGGATATTATGGAGCTCCAGGTTTTTGGGTCTCAAAATTATCCATTGATTGGATGGATAGGAAATCTATCATAGAAAACATTGATCTACAGGTCTTGGGACAAAGGTTAAAGTTTATTACTTCCATGCCTTCCTTTATTTCCTTCTAGCATAAATTTCGTGAGATGAATAAAACAACAAAAAAAACTTTCCAAAGAAGCTTTTGTCTTGCCAGAGTTTCACCTGATCCTGAAGGAATTCCTAGATGGTGAGGTTATCTCTATCCGAGAAGTTGTAGTTCATTGAGTTTTTGGACTCTGAATTTGTTTTTTGTTTTTTGTTTTGAAGTGTAGATGTTTTTATGTGCATGACAATTATAGTGTGACAATTAATGATTGCTAAAGGTTGATAGGTTTGGTTGATATTTAGCATCATTTTTTATCGCTCGAAGTTAATGAGCTCAATTAACGTATATCAACCACTTTTACTTTTTTTACTTATGTAGTTGTGGTAATTAATATATATCGATAATAAAAACATGTCTTTAAAATAGAATAAACCACACATTTGGGACTGAAAGTCTTCCGATCTGAAGCCACCACCACTGAATTCACTCTTTGAAAGCTAAGAGATAATTCACCATCGAAATCATGGAGATAAATTTGGAATCTTAGAAATTGCGACCTTCTAAATATGGCCCTTGAAACCATGGAAATTATTCATTGTTTCTAGACTATGGAAATTATTCGTTGTTTCTAGCCAAACCCAGTACAAAGATTCAAGGAAATAACATAAAATCATTCCATGGAAGAAGGGAAAATTGGTATACGTCATTAAACCACACAACAAAATATTTATATCAATGGCTTGTCGATCAAAATATAAGGGAAATCGGTCTTGCATATTCTCACCTTTCCTTGCTTTTACATAATTATGAATATGGGAACAAACAAACATACTATCATGGCCCTAGGGGCACACCAGTTATGGTCCTCCTTGGAATGTGTGGCGCTACTTTGTTTCAGCCATAGGGGTTTGACCAACTTATACCTATGGGTAATTAAACTATGATTCTTCACTTAGAATCTACTTATAACTAAGTTTTAAGTTATAATAGTTAGAACTTTAACCAATTTCACTAATACTAGATCGATGTCCAAATCTAATCTTAAAGTATCTCAACAATAATTAACATTTAGCCAAATTCACTTCAACACTTAGCCAAATAGAACATTGCAAAGAAAATTAAATTTTTGAGTACGATGTATGATTGCTAATGTTTTCTTTTTGTTTTATAAAGAATCTGTATGTGCATTGTTATATTATAAAGGTTTAAAATCTAGAGATTTACTTTATGAAGAAGAAGGATGAAGTCTTTGGTAAGTTTTAAGAGTTTAAAACATTTGTGGAGAATTACACAGGTAAAGAGATCAATTTTATGTTTGATAATGGAGGATTAGATGCCTCAAGGAGCTTTAACTTTGTAGGGAAGAAGGAATCAAGAGGGAGTTGATAGTGCCTTACAAGTGGTCGTAGAATGGGGTTGTTAAGAGGAAAAAGATCATAGATACAACCAAGGATATGATCCATGACTTGGATTTTATCAAGTGTCTTTGGGTGCAGACACACAATATCTCTGTGTACATTTGGATTGATGTCCTTGTAGGGCATCAAAGGAAAAAAAACTAGAGGAAGCCTTTATTGCTGAGAAACTATATGTATCTCATTTCTATGTATTTGGTTGTCTTGTTTATATTCATGTGCCCGATAAGAAGAGGATTAATTTTTCACCCTCGAGTATCAAGGGTATTTTTTTTGCGTACAATGAAACATTCAAGGCTTTTAGGATCTACATTCCAATGCAATGAAAGACAATGGTAAAGAGGGATGCAAAGTTTGATGATGATGGATGCTCCTCATGTTTCCAAGAACCTCCCATAAATAGTGTGGAGGGTGAGAAGCTAATCTAAAGTCTAATCTAGAGGATAAATTAGATTCATATTCAAATCAACAAGATCCTAGTTCAATGGTACTGGGTTTATTTCCCTCGAGTTCAACTAGGAAGCCAAGATGGCTTACCTAGATGTTAAAGGGAGCGAAGCAAGTGAGAACACCCAAGTCTACCTTTCAAGTCAATAATCCACCTAGAATATATCATTCTTATGTTGCAGTGATGTCTTCTATCATTGATGTAGAACCTTCCAACTTTGAGGAGCATAGAGTAGAGAAAGTATGGTGTGATGCCATGGTTAAGGAGTATAACTCTATCCATAAGAATGGTGTATGGAATATTTGTCAATGTTTCATGGAAACCTGCACATGAGACCTTGCTAAAGAAAATACAAACAAATATTATCAAGAAAAGGACGAGAGATTCAATATGGAAGAATGAAAAAATATATTCACATTACTCCAATGAGCTAATCAATATGCATAAAATGAATGAGTGATATACACTCATATAGAAAGGAACATTCCATAATTAAGAAAAACAAACAAACAATGATATTTTTCTTAGGAATGCATGCATAATAGTAATGGTCTAAAATACAAAGTCTAAAATATAACTAGCTCTAGTTAACTACCACTGAACAAGTGAGTCGAAAATATAAATATTTCCAATACCCCCCTTGAACATCACTATGGAGTAATAAATATAAGTCTCAGAAACTAGGCCATATTAGGTACTCGTGTACAATGCAACTAATGAACATTGAATAAAAATGAGGAAAGAGGGGAAACCACGTGGGAACAAAACCCCCCCTCAAAAGATAATGCATCAAAAGAAGAAACGACAGCTGCTAGGAAACTGTGTTCTTCACTCCAAGACGATACCGCAAAATTTGAAACTTCATCCCATTGAAGGTCTTGGTGAAGATGTCGACAATCTATTCAGACGAAGGACAAAACTGCAGATCAACGATCTTGTCATGTACTAGATCTCTGATGAAATGCATGTGGACCTCAATGTGTTTTGTTCGTTGCCGCTATACTAGATCTTTGCAAAATCTCAATGCACTCCGATTGTCTCACCATATGGCAGTCGGATAGTGAAACTGGATACCAAGATTGGTAAGGAAGTGCTAAAGCCAAAGTGCCCGAATGACACAATCGACTACTCCTCTAATACTTCGCCTCTGCGGAAGATAGAGCAACGATTAATTGCTTCCTACTTGACCAACAAATAGGGCCTGACCCCAAACTAAGAGTGTACCTAGAAGTGGACTTGCGATCAGTGCCATCACCATCCCAATATGAATCTATGAAGCCTATGAGATCCAATACACAACCAATTTCATAGTGAATCCCATAACTCATGGTTCCCTGAACATATCGGAGGACGTGTTTGGCATCCTTCCAGTGGAGATTATGGGGCTCCAACATGTATCTCGAAATTTCTCCTACTGCATATGAGATATCCAGACGGGTGTGGGTGAGATACATAAGACTCCCCACCAACTTTCGATACAAAGTGTTGTCCACTAATGGTGTATCCCCTCCATCCTCAAGTTTGATCCCAAATAAGAAAGGTGTAGGTGCATACTTACAGTATTTCATGTGGAATCTATCCAGAAAATCCCTGGCATACTTATCCTGAAAAAGTTTGATGCCAGAAGCATCCTGACTAATTTCAAGACCAATAAATAAATGAAGTGGGCCCATGTCTTTCATATAGAATCTGTCATGCAAAATATCTTTGACCACAACAATGTCTGAAGTAGAGCTACCATTGATCAAAAGATCATCAACATAGAGTACTAAAATCATCAAAGAGTCAATAGTCCTCAACATGTAAACATGACAATCATATTTACATCGAACAAAGTAATGTGAAAGAAAACAAAAATCTATCTTTTCATACCATGCTCTAGGTGTCTGCTTGAGGCCATATAGTGAATTCTTCAGTCTTCATACTAAAGATGAGTTTTTAATGAACCCTGGTGGCTGCTCCATGTAGATGTCCTTTGGAATATCACTGTGAAGAAAATAATTCTTCACATCCATATCGTGAACTTCCCATCCTTTGGTTGTTGTAATGGATAAAACCAAGCGAATGGAGTCCATATTTTCTATAGAAGAAAAAGTCTCATCATAATCTATACCATGAATCTGCTAAAACCCTTTTGCAACTAGTCTTTCCTTGTACCTTCTCACCTGACCATCTTCTGCTCTCTTCATCGTATAGACCCATTTGAATCTGACAAGTTTCCTCCCTGGTGGAAGTGGAACCATATCCCAAGTCTGATTCTCTAGGAGTGAGACATACTCTTCCTGCATGGATGCTTCCCATAATGGATTTCCCACAACCTCACTATAGATTTGCGGATCAGAATATTGAACCATATTACAATGCATGGGCATCGTTGGTTCAAAATATGAAAGTACATGAGAAGGATCCTCATGATGAGATCGAGTACTCCTCGAATCCAATGGATCCCCTGCAAGGTCGCCTGCTTCCTAAAGTGTGGACTTTGCCCACTTGGGCATATGCTGAAGCTCCGGTGTTGACTCCTCATATGGTTGTACTACCTTCTTGTCTCCATGTACAAAATCCTTTGAGTCTGAATATGTAACATATGAGTGCATGGAATCATCATCTTTGATGTATGCAACTGATGGAATGACAAGAGTATTTGCATGTTGCATTGGTGGTTCATGCAAAAATCTCTCCTCAACTGAACAGTGTACTCAATGATGAGTCGATCTGTAAATGGATCAATCAACCTGTACCCCTTCACATCATTTGGATATTCGACAAATATGAAGGGTGTTCTCTGTGGATCTAATGCTTCCCTCTTTTCAGAAGGAATATGGGCCCATGCACGAGATCCAAATATGTGAAAGTGTGTGACATCTGGTTTGTCACTTGTCCAAGCCTCAAAAGGTGTCATGTCCTCAACACATCTATGAGGATATATGCTCCGTATGTAAGCAACATAGTTATGTGCCTCATCCCAAAGTTTGGAAGGAAAAGACCTCACATGCAACATGTAATTGGTCATCTCCTTGAGAGATATGTTCTTCCTTTCGACAACTCCATTATGTTGTGGAGTGTATGGAGTTGTATGCTACAACTGGATACCAGCCTCATGACAAAGATTCTAAACATATTTTTTGATATAATCCCCCCCATTGTCTATATGAAGGATATTGATCTTCTCCCCAGTCTGTGTTTCTACTAGAGCTTTGAAGTATTTGAGATGCTCAAAAACTTCAAACTTTTGTCTGAGAAAATAAACCCAAGTATCGCGTGAGTAATCATCAATAAATGTAAAGACATACCTTGCTTTGATGATGGATGCATCTGGAAATGGACCCATGAGATCACTGTGAACAAGATCCAAGGAAGAGAAGGTTCTCTTTGCCTTCCCCTTTTCAAACTTCTCTTCAGGATGCTTGCCAAGAATAAATCCTTCACAAACCCCTTCAGAAAAGTGGATGTTTGGCAAGAATTTGACCATTCCTTGCTTGGCAAGTCGCTGCATGTACCTAAATTTTAAATGACCAAATATCTCATGCCATACTCTACTACTATCATCAAGATGCGTAAGTAGTAAAGAGGAGTCATGATCAACAAACTTAGTGAATTTATACAACCTTGATTTGTGGTCTACCTCACCAATTGTAATAATGGAATTTCCATGCATGTCAAGTACAAAAACTGAATCTGATGTAAATTCAACCTTTTTACCTATTTGAGTGATTTGATAAATTGAGAGAATATTTATAGAAATATTTAGAACATGTAAAACATTCTCAAAACTTCCATTAGGGAGTTCCACTATTCCCTCTCCTACTACTTCTACTGGAGTATCATCCCCCATGAGAATAGGGATTCTTGAGCATGAACTCAAAGAAGTAAAAACTTCCTCTTTCACTTCCATATGATGTGATGCACCATTATCTATAATCCATGAATTAGATGAGGAATTGATTACAACCAGAGCATGATGATTACCTTTCTTATGAGCATGATTTTCTTCCTTCTTCTTCTTGGTTCCTTCGGGAATGAAGTTTCCAAGGTTGTTATGATGAAGTACCTATGCCATAAGATCGTTTTTCTTCTTCATGCATGTGGATTCTTCATGATTTGGTTTATTGCAATAAGTGCACTGTTTTCCCTTCTTCTTCTTCTTCTCTTTGGAATTTGAAGAGTCTTTGGAACTTGAAGAATCCTTGAAGGGTTTGGAATATCCCTCATTTTCTTTCTGTTTGGATTTTTTATTGGATGGCCATTTTCCATCTTGCATGGTGAGTGCATGTGCTTTGGGTTCCTTAATTAGACCCATTTGAATGAGTTTTTCCCACTCATGTGTGAGAGAATCAATGAACTATTCCATGGTAGGCATCTTCCACTTTGATCCCGAAAGATATTTTCCAGAATGGAAAGTGGAGACATAGAAAACATATTATGGTCCTAGCTTAGCCAAGATTGTTATACTAAGTTGGTCCTCTTGTTTAGACTTATTGTTGGAAGTAGGCCAAAGTGGAAAGAAAGGCAATTTTGGGAAAGAAGGCATGCACGAGGGAAGCAACAACTGGAAGAAAGAACAGCACACGCGCATGCATGGAAGACCTAACGATGTTAGGGTTAGGATTTTTGCAATGTATTGTAATGGTTGGAGAGCTAGAAATGTATAAATATAGATACCTAGGTCTCATAGGGGTGTTGATTGATAGAGATGCGAAGAGACGGATGTGAGGAAGCGAATGTGATGTAATATTTTGTTGTATGACCTAATTTTGTAAGTTGTTAAGCTAAAGAGGACTGAGGAGGGTATATCTTGAGGGTTAGATCGCAAGTTGAGGAGACTGGTGCGATCTAGTCTTCCTCATAATATATATCAACCCATCTAAGGCGAGTTGTAAAGTGCACGACGTTGTAGCTTCAGAACGACTATAATAAAAGAGTTAAGAGACAAATTTTTGTGGACATAGCCCCGGGGGGGTGAACCATGGTAAACCCTATGTTATATGATTGAATGCATGTGTTTCTTTATTGTCTTCAGTAGTTGTTGATATGCTAAATGAACGATTTGTTATATTTCACGTGTAATCATAAATGACCATGTATTGCATTAATAATTTAAAATAGAACCCTCAGCGTATAGTTCTTGGATCTCCCACTCAATCCTAGGTTGAAAACACATGAGTATTGTAGCCACCCATTAAGACTATCTCCGATGATATGGTGCAGTGCACCCTATGCACTATGTTTCCTTCTGGTTTATAAGGAGGGCCGATAGTTTTAGAGGCTTTGTTGGAACCCCGAAGAGACATGAACCCTAGGTCACTCGAGATGAAGATACAAACTCAGATAGGATATATCACTAACCAACACTTATCAATACCATAAGATTCCAAGCTCAGTATCAAAGATTTAAACTTGGTTAAGAAATCTTGAATATTATCAAAACTTTTAGGATCCAAGGTATTCAACTCTACCTCAAGTATATGACCTCTCATCTCATCCTGATTTCCAAAGAGACCTTCCAAGGTGGTCCAGATATTGTTTGGAGTCTTGCATGTGGCAACATGAAACCATAAGTCAGTTGAAATTAATTCAAGAAGAAGTCATGTGGCCTCATCCTTATGGTTCGCCCATCTAGTCTTCTTAATCGCTGATGTAGATTATGTTTATGTCTCCATCGTCAAATTGTACAATCATTTCCTTTTGAGTTGGAATTCCGCTTTCGACATCCATTCAAAATAATTGTATGGTGTGAGAATTATCACCAAATTTGAATGAATAATTGGTGTCGTATCCATCCCTCTTACTGGTTTTGAAAACCCTAAAAATTAACCCCAATTTGCAAGTAAAAATCCTGAGAAATCACTGCAAAAAGTCAATTTTTGAAGAGTGTCGCAGCCTGTCTAAAGGACACAGAGCGACATTGTCGCATCTCATTGTAAGGACACATAGCGACACTATTGCACCCTGGTGGAAGGATACAGAGAAACATTGTCGCACCCTGGTGAAGGCTAATGTGCGACACTACCCGCGACACTCAAAATTTCGTAAGTTTTCCTTCAATTTCGCACCTTTTGATAGGGAGAACGTGTGACATTGTCGAATACATGGATTACGCTCGTCGAAACTCCGATTTCCCTATTCTTTGGCTTGTCTAGTTTTCTCCAAGCAAATCGGCTCTGATACCATGTCAGTTTTTCATGGAAACCTGCATGGGAGACCTAGTTAAAGAAAATACAAACAAATCTTATCAATAAAAGGACGAAAGATTCAATATGGAAGAATGAGAAAATATATTGACACTACTCCAATGAGCTAATCAATATGCATACAATGAATGAGTGATATACACTCATATAGGAAAGAACATTCCATAATTAAGAAAAGCGAACAAACAATGAGCTTTTCCTTAGGAATGCATGCATAATAGTGATTGTCTAAAATATAAAGTTTAAAATAGAACTAGCTCTAGTTAACTACCACTGAACTAGTGAGTCGAAAATAGAAATATTTCCAACAATTGTGTTGAGACTAATGGGAAAATATGTCATATATTCCATGCGGTTGTACAAAATTAAACATGCATCAAATGAGAGAATAATTGTACAGTGTGAGAATTATCACCAAATTTGACTGAATAATTGGTGTCGTATCCATCCCTCTTACTGGTCCTGAAAACCTTGAAAATTAACCCCAATTTGCAAGTAAAAATCCTGAGAAATCACTGCAAAAAGTCAATTTTTGAAGAGTGTCACACCTTGTCTGAAGGACACAGAGCAACACTACCACACCTCGTTGTAAGGACACATAGAAACACTATCACACCCTGGTGGAAGGACACTGAGTGACACTGTCACACCTTGGTCAAGGATAAAGTGCGACACTGCCTGCGACACTCATAATTTCGTAAGTTTTCCTTAGATTGTCACATCTTTCGACAAGGAGAGGGTGTGACACTGTCGAATACATGGATTATGCTCACCGAAACTCTGATTTCTCTCTTCTCTGGCTTGTCTGGTTTTCTCCAAGCAACTCGACTATGATACCATGTTAATGTTTCTTGGAAACCTGAATAGGAGACCTAGCTAAAGCAAATACAAACCAAGTTTATCAATAAAAGGACAAAAGATTCAATATGGAAGAATGATAAAATATATTCACACTACTCCAATGAGCTAATAAATATGCATACAATGAATGAATGATATACACTCATATAGGAAAGAAAATTCCATAATTAAGAAAGGCGAACAAACAATGGGCTTTTCCTTAGGAATGCATGCATAATAGTGATTGTCTAAAATAGAAAGTTTAAAATAGAACTAGCTCCAATTAACTACCATTGAACTAGTGAATCAAAAATAGAAATATTTCCAACAATTGTGTTGACACTAATGGGAAAATATGTCATATATTCCATGTTGTACAACATTAAACATGCATCAAATGGGACAATAAAGAAGTACACAGGCATATGCTTAGCCAAAGGATTTTCTCTAAAAGAGGGAGTTAACTATGAATATATTTTCACTCCAACTATAATGTATACTTCTATCAGAGTAATCATGTCTACTGCATTGAGTTTTGGTTGGCCTTTATACCAAATGAATGTAAAGACTAGTTTTCTAAATGCTTTGATTGAAGAGGAAGTATGCATTAATCAATCAAGAGGTTTTGTGGTGCATGGGTGAGACACCCATGTGTGCATATTGAAGAAGACCCTCTATAGGTTTAAGCAGGCACCACATACATGGTACTCAAAGATTAATGAGTACTTACTAAAGTTGGGCTCCACCAAGATTGCAATGGATCTAAATATTTATTGTTTACATGATAAATCTGATATACTTGTTTTTGTCCTATATGTAAATGACATTATTCTTACAAGTAGTTCAAAGAAGTTTAAGCAGGCACCACATACATGGTACTCAAATATTGATGAGTACTTACTAAAGTTGGGCTCCACCAAGATTGCAATGGATCTAAATATTTGTTGTTTACATGATAAATCTGATATACTTGTTTTTGTCCTATATGTAAATGATATGATTCTTACAAGTAGTTAAAAGAAGTTCATTGTATGGTGTAAGAAGAAGTTGGAAAACAAATATGACATGAAGGACATTGACCTTATGCACTACTTTTTAGATATAGAGGTTTCACAATGTGCAAGTGAAATCTTCCTAAGGCAAGGGAAGTACGTAGTGGAGATTTTGAAGAGATTTCAGATGCCAGACTGCAAACCCTTCATCACTCCTATTGAACCCAATCTAAAGTTATTAGATGATTTAAATTTTGTTTTTATAGATCCATATTTGTAGAGGCCTTGGAGTGATTCCTTATGTATCTTGTGATTACTAGACCTGATACTTGTTTTGCAATAAATAATTTGAGCTATCATAATTGAACCCATGCATATTCATTTGAAAGTTGCTAAACGTGTGCTTAGATATTTGAAGGGCACAATTTATAATGGCATGAGCGATGCGAGAGATGGAGATTTGTTGTTACATAGCATTATAGATTCATATTGAGCAAGAGATGCAAGAATAGGGAAGAGTACTCTAGTTACCACCTCATCTTGGGATCATGGATGATTTCTTGGTTCAATAAGAAGTATGCTTACATTGCTCTTAGTTCAATTGAAGCATATTATATGGTAGTGTCATCGACATGTTATGAGGCCATCTAAGATTGCAAACTGATTACATGGTTGATTAAGAGATGCAAGAATAGGGAAGAGTACTCTAGTTACCACCTCATCTTGGGATCATGGATGATTTCTTGGTTCAATAAGTATGCTTAAGTTGCTCTTAGTTCAATTGAAACAGAGTATAAGATAGTGTCATCGACATGTTATGAGGCCATCTAAGATCTCAAACATTACATGGTTGATTGATCATATGTTGGAGCCACTTTTGTGTAATATAACAATTAGAGCTACATCATGCTCTTTTGAGAATAATTGTATTCAAAAAAAATTCTCAACATACATTGCATCCAACCAAGATTTTTCTGATTTTTACAATATTCATTTATCAATATAAATAATTCTACCTTTACAATATATTTTATATTTTTTTTCCATATTACTAATTCTTTATTTTATATCTGGTTGTCATATGTATAATCATCCAATTAGAACTTTCACAACTTCACCATTTAAAAAACAAAAACAAAACGTAATTTAACAACACATAAAACTTCTTCAGTAGCTGAAGCTTCGTCTTGGAACTTTTCTTTAATATACAATTTTTTTTAGATTTTAAAGTTGAGAATCAGTTGCAACCAATGTGACATTTAACTAATTCCATTTTATCAAGTGTTCACTAACTTAGATTTTTCTACAAGATTTATATAAACAGAAAAATAATTTTTACGTAGTACGTAAAGGATAATTTTTCTTAAAATGGACAGTTCCAATCAATCAAACAGTAGGAAAATGACCGACAAAATCAATACAGCAATTGACAATCGACCATACTGGGGATCGAACCCAGAATCTCTGGTTTCGTAGACCAGCGCCTTATCCATTGGGCCATACGGTCGCAGCTGATGGGAACTTTCTTGATTATATAATGTTTTGTAATATCCCAGGTCATCATGTTTCATTCCCTGTCGGTATCCATCTGTGCCTTCTGTGAAAAATGCATATTCAACCAGCACTTTCTTCAAAACATGTTGCTCCACCTGTTCCCTATTGGTAGGGTGCCAAGGTAACTGGTATGATTCCTATCAGATGCCTTCCCATTGCACAAAAAAATGTTGTGTGCACAAGTTTTTTTCAACATAGATTTGTAAAGATCTCTCAAGAAAAACAGATAGTATCATATGAACTTAAAGTTGTAGTTTAAACGTTTTATGTTTTAGTTCTTTTTTGTCATATTTTCCGAGGATATTTGTTTGAAATTTGGCGAGAAATTATTGGATCTGCAGATTTGAGTTCTAAATTTTGTATAATCTAAATGCTTCAGCAGTTTTTCAGCATGCTGAATCCATTTTTGCATTCAAAAATGAATTTTAAACAACAGAAAGTTTCGTGCATATTTATGTCATCGGATTCTGGTGAAAAAGGCCAAAACATAGAACAGTTAGAAGATGTCGAACTTAAATCCTCAAATGATATAGGTAGACCCATTATGACTCAATGCAACCTAACACCATTGATTTGGATAGCTACCAAGAGTAGCTCGATCGATTAAAGGATTGTCTTGAATACTTGCCAGGAGTTGGTCACCAATTCAAGTCAAATTGACAACCATTGTGAGCTAGCCGCGACATTATTTCTAGACACACTGGTTATGTAGTCCACTTTCTTGAGGGGTGAGTGTTATCATAATATTCTCCTTGAGAGGTGGGATTCCATTGTCATCATGGAAAAAAACACCCTTAATTTGGAGAAAGAAAAAGAAATTTTATTTCATTTAGAAGTTTAGATGCATGGACAACCTCTTCATTTCTTCACAAATAATTAAGAATTTGATTTCCATGACTACCGTGCAACAAATCAAGATTTTTACCATGAGACACTCATAGCCTTACACAATGACACTCATAGCCTTACACAGTGGGTTGTACAACTCAAATAAAGAATTACATGAAATATTACATTCAGTTTCCAATACACAATATATTCATTCAAATACAAAAGCACATCTCACATATCACCCATGAATATTTATGATGTGTTAATATATCCATTCGAATATAAAAGCACCTATGACATATCACCCATGAATACTTATGATGTATCACTTGGATAAGTAGATCTCATGAGAGTGCCCAGACATATACAATGCATGACCCTAGAGTATGAACATCAAGGTAGTTAGTTCCAATTTTTAAAATAAATGTTAAACAAATAAACAAATATTTTTATTTTCAATAAAGTATTACCATAAACTCATTATCCATATATAATAATAATAATACTCTATTATTAAGGTTATGATCAAGTTAGATGCCAATTGGTGTATGAGACTCCTTTGTTTGTAGGATAAGGGACTCCCTCTGTGCAATGATTTGACTGCTAAAGTTTATAGCGACGTACATACCCTACCCCCTCTAGATTTGAACCTATGACCTTCAAGGAGGAAACACATGTTCTTAACCATTAGGCCCACTCAGGTTGTCTCCTTGGTCTCTCCCTCAGATAGAGAGGATAAGTTGATCTAGTGTTTTAACCCATCTAGGAAATATTCCCCCCGTTTTGGTTACCTAGTACTGATGCATGAAACTCGAGACCAACCTCCTCCCTAGTGGGCAGAAAATTTATGAAATTTAAGTTTCCCAACATAATCTAAGCTCTTCATGTGGCTGCTCCTCTTGAACAAAGCTCCCACTTGGGAAAATATACAAAAGATAAGCTTTGTGGGATCGATCCGATGTTCACTGTGCAAACAAAATGAGGAGAACAACATTCATATTTTCATCCATTGTCCATTCTCTCGTGTGGTCTGGGTAGAAATTTTCCGTGTTACAGGAAGCCAATGGCAAGGAGATTTTGTTGAAAATGCTTTGCAAACATACCTATAGGATCCCAATAACTCTCTCTTCAATGATCTCCCTTTAATCACAATTTTGGGTATTTGGATCTCGTAGAATAATGTTCTCTTTGAGAAAAGTTGTCCCCACCTAACAAATTAGCAATTAACAACTTAGTGATTCTTGCTTCCTTCCCGAAATCAAAATATTCTTCTCTTTGGACCACTGTTGTTGATTGTATAGTTCAAACTGATCATCCATGAGCTTTCTTTAATGGAGCAATCCAGGGTACCCTCACTCAAGGAGGAGCTAGTTGTATTATCCATCTAGATGGGGTCTCCACTATTTCCTTTTTTAGCTAGCCTAGGCGAGGCCACTAACAACTATAGTGGATTCATGACCCTTAAGCTTTTTCTTCTATTGGCTCACGAAAAATATTTTGAGGCTGCATATTTGGGGATTCTCAGTTTGTTTTCAACTTCATGAATGATACCAACCATCTCCATAACTACTCCCTACAACCTTTATTTGAAGAAATCAAATATATCACATCCTCTTTCTCTCATGTCTCTTCCACTCATGTATATAGGCACAAGAATTCAGAAGAAGACATGCTCTCCAAATATGGATTGGAGATGGACATGACAGTTGGAATATTTGGTAAAAGGATCTGCAGGGATCCTCAAAATTTTTTCACAACTCTTGGCTCAATATTTGATTGAGGAGTTCCACTGGCTATGCAAAAATTTGGATACCTATAAATTGACATCTTAAATGCTTTTTCTTGGTAGACTTTTCATTTAGATCTATAAATTGACATCTTAAATTCTTTTTCTTGGTAGAATTTTCATTTAGATCTATAAATTGACATCTTAAATGCTTTTTCTTGCTAGACTTTTCATTTAGATCATATAGATTGGATCTTTCCTCTGCTGATGTATAGATTGTGAGACTGAGTTTATCTCAGGGATATACTTTTGGTTGACCTTTTTATAGGTGCTTCTCTGTTGATCAACATTTCTAACCATGTATGCTCATGAAGCTCAATGCTACTTAGACTTTGGAATGCCCATGACATATATTGATGTAATTTTGTTTACTCTATAAATAAAATTACTATCTTTTTTTCCTTGGAAAAAATTATCCACATATATAAATTTATTTTATTAATCATTTACCCACAAATCACACATAACACTATGACATCAATAGATATTTCCTCATTGAAAGAAATTATCACAAAAGAAGCAACTCAACCAACTTATGAAGAAATAAGATTATTTATTTTAAGTATCATACTAACATACCTTTACATCTCGTCCTTGGAGTTGTGATGCCTAATGGACACTTTTCACCACATATATCCATTCTAGAGAAAGAAAAAAATTAACATAAGATTTAGGGTCTCTTGCAAAAATGACATATTAGGTTCAATGCTTGTTCCTCTGAAACAAAATCAATATGAAACCTAACTATCATCAAATTCTAATTGTAATACCCCAGTTTTGAGTCCCCAGATTAAATAATGTGTTTTGTTTACTTTATGGAAGGTCGAAGCTCCCAAACAATTACAAGAGGTCGGAGTGCCTAGGAAATGCAATGCTTGATCATTATTAATAATAAATACATTGATGGCTGAAAGACTAACAAGGAAAAGAGTTATAGGGGGTATGATTCCACGAGAGAGGGGGGGATAAAGGGGATAATCCTTTTATTATTATTCTGTTTACTCATATTTGTTTTAGAGAGAAAGAGGTGGTTACATGCGCTTCTTGGGGAAAAGGCCACATGGTTCTTGATTTCATGTAATTATATAAACACCTCTTGTGGATTGTTTGGGGGTTCACTCTTCATTCTGTTCAGTCTCTCCATTCACTATTTCATTCATTCATTCTTGATCTTGGATTGGGGAAGGAAAAACGAATTGTTGGGAAAGGAGCCATTGTTTGTTGGCTGTAGTAACTACTAGTGTATTCCAGCCATGAATGAATGCCTGTATGTTTGAGATGCATTGGCATGTGCTAAAATTTGTTCATAGTTGTGAATCCTGAGAATCCAAGCATGTATATTCTTAA
This sequence comes from Picea engelmannii, assembly GCA_009831015.1. Taxonomy (NCBI): domain Eukaryota; kingdom Viridiplantae; phylum Streptophyta; class Pinopsida; order Pinales; family Pinaceae; genus Picea; species Picea engelmannii. The sequence continues at coordinate 803,649 of ML779905.1, read as the reverse complement.
CCAAATGCATTGGAGCCCTAGAAATAAGTGGACATCCTGAGGGACTGAGTGGCAGTGAATGGGGTTCATTGTCTTTGGGTGGTGTGAAATGGAGAGAAGAGAGATGTGTACTTTGGATTGTTGTGTGTTGAGAAACCTATGAGAGCTTAAGTGCTGACTGGTTTGGGAAGCCAAGTGTTGCTCTGGAACTGCCCTTATGGATTCATAGCCTTGGCTCGGGGGTGACCTATTTTTGAGACTTGGAATAACAACGTCTATGGTTGGGTGGAACGTTCTTGGTCTACAACTAGTTGGTGATCGATTTTGTTTAAGATAAGTGCTCTCTATCATGGTTTCCTTTGATTGTATATTTATTTTCATTGTGTATTAATTATTATCTCTGATATTTGTTTGCATAATATGCATGCTTGTTGGTTGTTGTTGTGCATGGTATATTGTTCATTTATTTTATGTTGTAACATGAATCTTGATTATTGCATGTGAGTCTTTCATGTGTTTTTATTAATTAAACGTTATCATAATTCAAAATCAGTTTTGAAGTGCGTTTTTGAAGTAGCATGGTTAGCATGTGGGTGGTTGGGTACATTACAGATTGGTATTAGAGATTTTGGTTCAAACACCGGACTGATATGGACTGGAATGAGTGCGAATTGTGTATATTCACTGTCACATATTCGGTTTGCATGAATTTTGGGAAAGAAAGTGGAAAATTAGAGAGAAAATCCATGGATTTGTGAGTAGATCCGAGTTTAAATAAATCAAGATTGTCTAAGAAGTTTAATGGAGTCGATCTGCAGAGTTGCAGAGTTAGATTCGACCTGGAAGGTTGAAAATGTTGTATTTTAATGGTCGTTGTAGCGTGGGGTAGAGTTCAGAGAATCGAAAACCGAGATCATGTCGGATCTTGAGATCAACGATCAAGATTCATTATGAAAAATTTAAAAATTTATAAAGTTTTAAAGTTTGGAAAAGTTACCAGATCGACGATCGAGATTCATTTTGGTAGTTGGAAAAATGAGGAAGATCAATAGTCAGTATTTGTTTTAGGCCGTTTGGGAAGTTAGAGAAAATCAATGGTCGAGATCATCTTGGTTGGGAGATCAATGACCCAAATTCACCTAGGTTTTGGCTGAAATTGTCTAAGTGTTGAAGTTCGCCCACATAGATCATGATGGTCGATGGTCAGGGATCGGTGATTTTAATGAAGTGTTGAAGTTTGACCGAAAGACATCTTCGATCTTCGATGGTCGATGATCGAGGATTGACGAGTTTGATGAATTGTTGAAGTTCGACGAAATGACATCTTAGATCATCGACGACCAATGGTCAAAGATTGGAAAGTTTTGGTGAAGTGTTGAATTTCTCCAAGAGACATCTTCGATCACTGATGGCCGATAATTAGGGATCGATGAGTTTGGAAAAGTGTTGAAGTTTGGTGAAATGAAACCTTATATTAACAATGACCAATGGTCAGGGATTGCCAAGTTTTGGTGAAGTGTTGAAGTTCGCTAAGAGACATCATCGATTGCTGATGGCGATGGTCGAAAGATTTAGTGTGAAGTTTAAATTTTCTTTTAAGAGAAACTGTCGATAGTCGATGAAGGAAAAGAGGGTGATGACATGTCATGCCATGTCAACATCCATGTATCATACCACATCAACATCCACGTGTCATGCAACGTCAACCTAGTTGACGCCTCAAGATGACGTGTCATGCCATGTCAAAATCCACGTGTCATGTTGCATAAGCATAGTTGCCACATCAAAAAAGAGTTGGGAGATCGTCGATGGTCGGGGATCGGTGAGATTTGTGCGCAATATTATTTTTTTAAGGGAAATTATCGATGGCCGATGACTGAAGATCATGCGTTGGGGAGATTCATGGGCAACTTGTGGTTCGCAAATAAAATTGGTCGATGGTCGATGACCAATGATCGGTTGTTTGGGAGATAGGTGGGAAAGTTGGTTTACAAAATAAATTGATGATTGTCGATAGAGATAAGATTGACGATCCATATTGTTTCCAATTTGAGATCGACGATGCAGATTTCACTTAGGAAAAATTGTTCCATAGTTTCAAAAAAGAAGTCTAGAGCCATTTTCTTATTTTGGACATAACTGAAGAAAATTACATCAGATTGCAATGAAAATTATGTTATTTTTTTCCACAAAGAGGATATATACAAAATTCCTAGAGAGGGCCCTTGTCCATTTTTACTTGGATTTGTCAGAAATTACAAAATAGTGGCTTTTAAATATCTGGGTCCATATCATTGTCAGAGATCCAAATGAAGCTACCACTCTTGGAGAGAGTCCAAAAAGTAGACATGGAAATAACCCATGAATTAACTGAATAAATTCTGTGGGGATTGGAATGAGGATATTGAAATAAGCCAAAATCCACTATTCTGTGCCACTTTTTAGGGATTTTTGAGATTTTCAGAGAAGAAAAAGTGACCCTAGATTACAAAAATGGAAAATTTTATCCACTCAAAATTTTATATACTCATTAAGACAAACAAATTTCATTTAGTGAATGTTTTCCACAAGTGCATAGATTGTGAGATAGCCGGTTTTGCTTAAAATTCCAAGTCTAGAAAATGGGTGAAAATGGCAAAGTTGTCTTCCAGATTACTGCAGTTTTTTACTAGAGCATAAGATTAAAAATATGATAATTGTTATGAATTAATTGTCATTATTATTATCTATTTTTGATACAAAAGTTTCTCTGGTTCCTGATATTTTCGTCTGCAGTTGACAGGAGTTGGCATTTTAATAAAATTACACTAGTGGAGAAAATGCACAAAAATGGTGAAAGTGGATTTTTCAGGATACCCTAAATTTCATCTCAGAGATCGGATTGGTGCATGAGTATGGTTGTTGGAAACATGATTCAGAGGATAATAACCTGAAATTATTAGAATTTGTAGAATTGTGATATAATTCTACATGTAGCATTAATTGGCAAATTTTTATAATATGCATAATTCTAACAAAAATGGTTGCTTGCACATTTTGTAGAATTAGGGGATATAAACATATCAATTCAATATAAGAATGAAGATTTGGGACATGGAGGAAGGAGAGGGAGCCTTTAGTCATGATAAATAAGCAAAAGGTCAAAATATCAGTATGGGTAATGTAGAGACAAAATCAAATGGGCACAAGAGTAGAGGGGAATTAGAAACATCAATAGATACTTTGAGAAGCCTAAAAATAGAAGTGTAGAGTTATAAAGAATACAATGAGAGGTTTATGAGAGAACCGAACCATATAAATGCTCAGATGAATGAAAGCCTAAATCAGTTGCATAGGTAAGAAAATAATGGATCAGACTCAAGGCAGAAGAAAGAGGGAATACATCATGAAAGAAGAGATAGTAACAGAAGATTTGGTCATTCAAGAAGTGATAGCAGAACTCATAGGAATCACTCACCTCCTTACACAACAAGGAAATTTTATGCGTCTAAATATTCCATAAGCAGTCCAAAAGTGTCTCATATTAGACACCAAAAGAGAATAGATGAATTGGATAGTTTGCTAGGAGAGTTGAGGAAGCTTAAGCCACCATCCTTTGATGGTGAAAGAGAAAGAAAAGATGACGTTGAATCCTGGTTACTTGGAATCAGGAAGTACTTTTAGTTGAAAAGCTACTCATCTAACCTATAAGCTAGAATTTCCACATACCATTTGCATGGAAAAGTTGTTGTGTAGTGGGATCACCTAAAGAAAATTGAGCACATTAATGAGAGAAGGATCACTTGGAAGAAATTCAAGAGAATATTTTAGAAAGAGTATATTTTAGGACACTTCTATGACAAGAAAATGCAAGAGTTCTTTGAACTCATGTTGGGAAGCATGACCATGGCGAAATATGAAAAGAAGTTCTTGGGATTGCTTAAGTACGTGGAGTTTATCAAGGATGAGAAGGTAAACATACAAATATTTTTTAGTGGACTACCATCCTTTTATAAAGAGAAGATTCAATATGATGAGCCCATGACTTTGACAGAGACCATTAGAAAGGATATGTACTTTTATGAGCAAGGAAAGGACATAGAATCCATGCATAAATATTGGAAGGATAAGAAGAAGGAAAAATATGATCAAAGAAGGAAGGGATTCAAACCTCCTTTCAACAGAAACATCCCTAATAAAAATCAACAAGATCAATCTGCTAAGAATGAATCCAAGAAAGAAGAATCCTTGGGAAAAAGGGAAATACCACTAATCAAATGTCAAGGATGCAAAGAATACCACATGTACAAGTATTTTCCTCACAGAGGAGATAAAATGAAGACTATGCACAACATCCAAGAGGCTACAATAGTAGAGGATATGGGCATAATACATGAAGCCTTAGAGGATCGACAAGCAGAGTACAAATCCAATATGATCGAACTGGAAGGTAAGATAATTAATCAACTTGTTCCTATTTTAATTGATTTAGGAACAATCAATTGTTACATTGATCCTAAAATAGTAAACATATTACATTTGGAGAAAACTATGCTTGAAAAGTCAAGTTTGGTTCAACTAGCCACTGTAACCAAAAGAAAGATAAATGAGATGGTCATATGTTGTCCAATAAGTCGTAATGGAGTGAATACTAATGCTGACCTAAATATCACACTGTTAGGATCTTATGATATCCTGATTGGAAGGGATTGGTTGGAAAAACATGATGTTGTCCTAGATTGTCATAACAAGACATTTACATGTCTTGATGAAGAAGAAAAACATAACACTTTGAAAGGAATTCCAAGACCCATTTCTATAAGAGGGATTTTAGCCTTACAACTGAAGAGATGTTTCAGGAAAGGATGTCAATTGTATGTAGCTCACGTGGAGGAGCCAGAAAATACAAAAGGGCCAAGCCTTGAATATTTTTCAGTATTGCAAGAGTTTGGAGATGTATTCCAATAAATACCAGGATTGTCACCAAACAGGGAAATAGATTTCTATATCGATTTAGTACTAGGAGTTTCCCCAATATAAACAAATCCTTACATAATGAGTATAGCATAACTAAAGGAATTACAAATGTAGTTGGAAGAGTTGTTGAAGAAAGGGTACATACGCCCAAGTGTTTCACCTTGGGAAGAACCAATACTCTTTGTCAAAAACAAAGATGGAACATTGAGGTTGTACATTGAATTTAAACAACTGAATAAATCCACTGTGAAGAACAAATTCCCTCTACCCAGAATTGATGACCTATTTGATCAACTAAGAGGATCAAAGATATTTTCAAACATAAAATTGAGATTCAGATACCACCAGGTAAGAAACAAGGAAGAATAAATAAGTAATATAGCCTTTAGAACCATATATGGACATTATGAATTTGTAGTGGTGTCATTTGGACTGACCAATGCATCAACTGTCTTTATGTGCTTAATGAATGGAGTATTCATAAATTATCTGGATAAGTTTGTCATTATGTTCTTGGATGATGTACTTATTTATTCTAAGTCCGAGGAAGAACATGAACATCACTTGAGGTTGGTTTTGTAAGTGTTGAGGGAACATCAACTTTATTCCAAGCTTAGTAAGTGTTCATTTTACCAAGAACGGATCCATTATTTGGGACACATTATTTCAGAGGGAGGCAGGACAGTGGATCTAGAGAAGATTGAAGTCATTAGAGGATGGCCAACACTAAGGAATGTTTCATAAATCAGATCTTTTATGGGATTAGTTGGATACTACATGAGGTTTATAACAAGGTTCTCTAAGATTTCTCATCCCATAACGTATTTGCAAAAGAAGGGAATTAAGTTTGAATGGAAAACAAAGTGTGAATAAAATTTTAATTTGTTAAAGGAATTACTTACTAGTGCACCTATTTTAAAGATTGATGACCCAAATGAGAATTTTGTGGTATGTACATATCTATGCAAGGAAGGATTGTGTGGATGTTACACACCTAAGTGTCACATTGCCAAATGTCTCACTTAAGTGTCGTAAGTGTCACAAATGTCTCACTTAAGTGGCACATCTGTTACATGCCTAAGTATCACACTTTACTAAGCATCATACCTAAGTGTCGCAACTTAATCACCATGAGGAAGTGTATGTCATATTCCCTAGACATGTTGAAGAAGAAAACTATCAGTTGCAGGTCGAAATACTACCTTTTTCCTTGAGATTTTGTCCTTGTTTGAGCTTCATCACCCCCCTGCCCATATACAAGGAGGGATAAACCATGATCTTTTGCACAGTTATGGGGAGGGTTATGAAGTAGTTTCAACCTTCATGCCTTGATTTTTGAGGTTGTTTCTGAGAGATCTCATTTGGTTAAGTGATTGGTTCGAGCTTAACTCTATTCAAGGCAAGGAAATATTGTTAGTTCAACAAAATCCTCACTTGACGACATCCTCTCCTCAAAACTATCCTATGGTTGTGATGCCCCAATGCACATATAATGGAGGCCATGCTTGAGTGAAGGGGGGGAATTGATAGCATCATACTTATGACTTTGTGAGATTCAAGGGGTTGGAAAGGAGAGCTTTGGGGAGCTATTGCAACATCGAGATTGAGATTGTAAGTGATTCACTATTGATTTGTTTCCATTAATATATAACTTGGCCTATTCCCTTCATGCCTATGTGTTCACTATATGCATTTCTATTTTTTTCTAAGACATCATAGATAGATATGTTCTACTTGACAATATAGTATAGAAGAAGAAGGTATTGTTGTGTTCTTTTCAAGACTTCTCTTGTAGCTTGAACATAAAGATCAAGGGCTGGAGCAACGAGGAAAAATAATGTAAAATAGGTAAGTCTTCCATCCTTCTCTTCTCATTCTGATTGTTGACATGTAAAATAGGTCTAGGGGGGGAAGTAGTAAACCACTTTTTTCCTTCTATCTTGGATCAAAGAGGGGTCTTGATCCAAGGGGGGTTTCACCTGTTCCCCGGGGTAAATTTACCACAACAGTGGAGTCCTGACTCAAAAAGGACATGTCATTAGTTACGAGTCCAAAAATATTAAAGAATATGAGAGGAATTATGCCACACATGAGTTATACAATTATTTTCCATCTCGTTACCTGATGGATATTATCTAGAGGTTAACAGGCTGAAACAATGAGTTATGTCACTTTTCCCTTGAGTATACACCATCCTTTTTCTTGGTTGCGAGTTTTCCTTTTATAGTTCATGACCCAAATTGATGGTCACACCTTGCTCTCTTTCAAATCGTGACCGATCGCATCCTGTAGGAATGCATGGCATGACTAGGTCTATTACTCTCAAATTAGAAACAGTTACAACATGATTGAATCAAGCTTGGATTTCTCATAATTTGACCTCGGGAAGATTGTTATTTTGAGTGTATAAGAGTTATCCGCCATATCATTTCTTTCATCCTATATATGGAGGGCCTCTCATGGAAAAAGGGGAGGGAAATATAGATTAAACTTATAATGTCAGATTGATTACGAAGCTTGGGCAAGTAAATTGAGAGAAAGTTCATCAAGCTATTTGTATGTAAGCTATACGATTTTTTCCTTATTAATAGAATATGCACATGATTTTCTCCTCTAATTGATTGTATAAGGTGATTATGGTATTCATAGACAATCAGTATTTTCATGTCTTTGTGATATATTATTAGATCTATGTTTTATACATGTTACATTTTATCTCATGAAAGGTATTTTTTGTTTCCCTATGTGTGCATACCTGTGTTCGTGAAAGTGAAGGATATCTTCAAAGGAGAGAATGAACAAGGAGCATGCAAGGACAACCGTTGAAGTATCATGTATGATTCTCATCCTCTTATCTCACATATATTTTCATGTATGATTTAGATCTAGGAAATCATATAGTTTGCATTTCTATTCTATCTTAGGTCTAGAAAGAGCCTAAGGGAGGTAACCCCTGCAGGGTACATTTATCCTATAACAACATGATTTAGATCTTGATTCCATATTTCATGCATTGAAGATGTGGAGGAATTATTTCATGGGAAATATATTTGAATTAAGGACATACCATAGTGGTCTGAAATATATTTTTGAACAACCAACTGTTAAGCCCTAATATTGGCTCAATACCCCTTAATTGGGGAATATTATATTAGTAATTTTGTTTTATTTATGTCGGCTTTAGGCCATTAGTTGTAATTATACCTCCTAGTCTTCTATATATACCAAGGAGACATTTTCATTTTGAATAATCTTGTACTTGAACATTTAAGTGGGGTAAAAGGAGGTTACCCCCTCGAAGAGGCTTATTATCTGAAATTGTCTTTTTTTCAAGGCGTTGAGTACTTTTTCTGAGGTTTTTCTATGCTATATTGATATTTGGTTCTTAACATATCGTATCAGAGCTCAAGGTCTTGGGGTTTCGTTGCTACAACTGAGACACCTTGTAATTTTCACTATAACTTTTTTTCTACAATGTTTCAGAAGGAACGGATTGGAGGATATTTATCATACGGATCAATGTACGTTGGGCTCAAAATTAAGCTTTTGAGGCCTTATAATTTCGGATATACATCCTGTACAAGATAGGGTTCTAGAATCATCCTGAGCTGAGTCATTGCAGAATTTTCGCTATAAAACATTCTCTGTAATGTTTCAGACCCTGAACTCTGAAGGATATTTACAAAAATTAGTAAAGTATTTGTGGTAAAAAGTTTATCTTCTGGTCCATCTTAAATTTGTAGATACATCCTGTGTAAGATAGGGTATCTGACTAGTCCTATTGACTAGTCTCAAGAAGGTGTTCCAGGTAAAAAAAGCATAACTTCTTCCTAGAGTATCCAAATTGAGTGAGACTGGTTTCATTGGATTTTGGATAGTCTGTAGTATTTCTGGTGCGAGTTTCAGAATTTTATATCAATTATTTTGTGTGGGGAATGCTATACACGTGAGATCTCCTGGAAAGGACAAAAATCGGCAAGTTGTGGGGAATTTACCGTAAATTCCACTTGGCACATCCAATTTTGATCAGACCTGTGGCATTGCAGAGAAGAAATATCAAATAACTACATAAAATAAATTTTAATACCCAGAAGGGATGAAACTTGGGAGAGACAATAGAAGAAATATTGTCTAACCGAACTAGTTCAGAAGTGATACTTGGCCAACATGCCACTAAAAAAAGGAACTTCTACACCAAATAAGCCTCCAGAAAATCCTACTTGGACTCTTGATGGAGGTGAAGAAATTCATAGGGACATAAATGAACTAAAAAATAAGATGGATTCAATGGAAGCTAAGTTGGATACTAAGATGGATGGTTTAAAAGGGGAGATCATGGACGTATTGAAAAATTTCGTAACAAAGAAGACACCTGAAAGTAAAAATGCATCCCACGAAATTCATGATGAGGACACAAGGAAGGTGAATCAAGAATGGAGAAACTCCAACTTTGGTTTGAAGACCAACCACGTTCCTAAGATTGATATGAGGAAGTTTGATGGCAAGGACCCAATCACATGGATA
>ML779905.1:732778-773287 GCA_009831015.1 Picea engelmannii | reverse complement strand
AAGAACATTGTGTATCAGTTTCAAATCTTTATACATTACAGGTTCAAATTTATGATTACTTCAAGTTAGGGTTGTTGACTAATCCAAAACTAGGCATGTGAGACTAAAGAAAAGTTTGATGAAAATGCTAGTCTCTTGTTTTTTAAGTTAAGGAAGGTTTGCAGGAATGTGATCATATACACCAAATCTATTACAGATCTACAAATCAGATTTGGATGATGAAATTGATGAGGGATTTTGGTTGTGGTACATATTGATGAGTCATAGTTGATGAGTAGTTGACACATGATTGGTACATACTTGGTACATGGGTGGATGCACTTGTTTATGGTACAAGTTGATTATAGGTTGGTGCATGGTTGATACACTTGTTTATGGTACAGGTTGATTACATATTGGTGCATGGTTGATGAACTTGTTTATGGTACGTGTTGATTACAGGTTGAGGTACAGGTTGATGCATGGTTCATATTTATTGGTACAGGTTTACAACGGTATATCTCACAGTGATAGTGTGACAGTGGTTCCATCATTCTACTTCTACTTCAGGGTGGCAGGATGGGGCAAGTACAGGTGGTTGTAGCCACCTTCCAGTTGTAGCCGGAGAACGTTGGGGTTTGTAGCCTCCTTTTGGTTGTAGCCAGAGAATTGGGGAGTTGGAGCTTCCCTCAGGTTGTAGCTTGAGAAACTAGGGGGTTGGAGCCTCCTTCCAGTTGTAGCTGGAAAACAAAGGAAGTTGGTGCTTCCAATGAATGTAATTCTTCAAGACATATAAGAAAAATCATTCCGTGGTTTTCTCCCGATTTCGGTTTCCACGGAAAACATTGGTGTATTGTGTATGTGTGTGATTGTTTATTTCTTATTGCTCATTATTGGATAATAATTCTACATTGATATAACATTTGAAGAAAAAGGACTATAATTATGCTATTACTAATTCACCCTCCCTCTCACTAATCCAACAATTTGGTTGGGTGACGTGCTATAGGCAATGGATCAGTTGGGAAACTACCCAATAGCCTGTAATCTCAATGAATTCCTTGCAGCTTTTTATTTTTTTCAAATTTTGCGAGTATAGGCGGGCTGTAGTGGTGCAAATAACATACATGCGCGGGCTGTAGTGGTGCAACAAGCATAATACGCATGTAGTAATGGTGCAGGGCACGTACATCTTCAAAAATATGTTTTTAAAGAAGAGCAACTCAGTGATTTCTTGGCAAAAATAGCAAGTAAGAGGGCCAAATTCCAGTTATGCATGTGTAGAGAAATTTAGGGTTATAAAAGATGCCCCCTAATGTTTCAGGTAAGAAGAGCATATGATGGACAAAATACATTACAAAATCTTCACCAATGCATGAAACGAGTGAGCCCGAGACCAGAGTTCGGGAGGTGCCATCTGCAAAAATAACAATTGTCTCTCTGAGGTGGGCATACCCATGCTCGAGATGAGATAAATCATGGCTTCCAATAAAATACACTGTAGATCCATGTCATATAATTATATAAAGTGTATCCACGAGCAATACATAGCGGATCTACATCTAAAAATCAAAGATATACAAGTATAGTATCCATCTTCAGGAAGCTTATAATGCCTAATGGCTAGAGATGAGGTCTTCAGAGCTCAAGCAACAACTTCAAAATATTTAAAACTTAGGTAGGAGTACAATGTGAGTGTATGAATTCACTACCCATAGGTCTTCGACGATTTTTCGGGAAAAGACAAGAGGATCTCAATGATCAGGCATAGAACTTCATTGATTTTAAACAAGGACATGATTGGACTTTTGAGATGGCTAGGCATGAGGTCAAGAGACAAACTGCAGAAAGGCCGACTCAGGTTGGGTGAAAATTCCCTTGTACAATATCACGATAGATGATCAAACTCAGGCAACATGACACTGACATAAGTTCACAATGCAGGAGGCAACACAATCCCTCCATGTGTTTGGAAGAATAACCAAACGGAGGAGGACACAACTCTATGTATCAAGAACAACTTCCTAAGGTCATATTAGATCCCAAATCTTGACAAACAAACAAAAGGATGTGCTTTATCCAAGGGTGACTTATTGTTCTGGCAAAAAATAATATATATTTCCCGTCCTCTTTTTGGGTTTTTATTTTTTATTTTTTGTCTTTTTCAATTTTTTAAAGAGATTGAAAAAGAATAAAAGAATGCTACGTTAAAAACAAGGAACGAGTGTCGCAAGCATACTAGTTCCAAGCACAAGGAACACACTAATGCTTAGAGCAAAGGAGACATGTGCAGGAAAAGGACACTCGGGAAAATTCCTCCATGGGTCAAGGTGTCAAGACGCAGAGGCAAAGTGTTACAAGGCTTGCGTATAAGGCATGCTTCAAAAAGGTTCAGTTGAGAGCAACATGGAGCTGACATTAGGCCAAAGCCGCAGAGATGAAAATTCAATTAATAAGACACAATGAAAACCCCCTTCAATGTAATTTTAATGAGCTCAGAGAAGGTAAGCTCGGTAGTTTTTTTACTTTTTAGAGAGTCTGAAAAAATGTAAAAGAAGACTCCACTGGGGTACTTTTTTCGAAAATATCCTAGTCGATTCGAAAAAGGGGTAAACTAGCACTGAAAAGATGTCTATTCAAAACCATTTTAACGAGTGTGACAAAGACAAGATCACTCGAAAATCTTTTCAATTTTAAGGAGTCTGAAAAGAGATTAACTATGGACTCACAACCTTTTTCTGGATTTAGTCCCCTTAGCTCGAAAAAGTATTAAATTTACATAGGAGAACTCTCCCGACGAGACAAATCTCCCGAGGTGTACCTTTTTCCTCTGTAATCTACAGGCCATAAAAAGGGGTAAACTCATGCCAGTAGATGTTTTTCTGGACCAATTTAATGAGTGTGAAAGAACAAGGTCACTTGACGATCTTTTCAATTTTAAGGAGTCTGAAAAGAGCTTAACTATGGACTCCGTGTGGGATTTTCTTCTGGACCAGTTTAACGAGTGTGAAAGAAAAAGATCACTCGACGATCTTTTCAATTTTAGGGAGTCTGAAAAGATCTTAACTATGGACTCCATGGGGGTTCCTTTTTCATAAATTTAGTCCCTCAGGCCCGAAAAAGGGTTAAACTTATACCTGAGAATACTTTTCTAGCGAACCGAAGTTCCTAGAGTATACCTTTATTCATAAGATTGACCATCCAGATCAAAAAATGGATAAGATACCGTTGGACAGACATGCCTTTGAGTTTTAGTTTGGCGATCGTGAAGGACAACAAGATCGCTCGACAATCTTTTCATGTTTAGAGAGTCTGAAAAGGGCTTAAAGAAGACTCCCAAAAGTTACTTTTCTAAGTTAATCCAGACGATATTGAAAAGCATAAATGTAGTCTCATTGAATGTTACTTTCATATTTCAAAGTGAGCTTGAAATACAAAAAATCATGCTCATTTTTGGGAGTCCAGAGGGTGAGGCCAAAGGTTATGGTGCATTGGGCTAATGAGGTTCAATATTGTAATCATGATAGGACTAAAATGACTCCCAAGCCTAAAGTCATAGGAGACAACATGGACGCCACAAATCCAACAAGTATTTATCTAGGGTATCCATGTAAAGGTAGGCTCTACCACCTAATTACAACACTTATAAAGAAAAAAATATGGTTCTGTGTTGCACTTAAGTGGGATCGATCCTATGGAAAAGAGGAAAAGACAACGAGATGCAAAAAGTGGAGGTGGAATCCTAACTTATATGAAAAAAGTTGGAAAACTGACTTTTACCGAAGGACCTTTAAAAATGACCCATCTCCCCAAAAAAATTACCAAACCAAAAGAAAAGTTGACCGTGACATCTAATAAGAAACTCAAGAACCACATTAAATGATTTTCAAGCCAGAAAAAATGACAAAAGGGTTAAAAAAGGTGGCAAAAAGGGCCAAAAAAAGTCTATAAATAGAAGCTAACAACTCATTTTCACCATTGTAATTTGAAAATTAACCAGAAGGTAAAAAGGACCCCTTTTCTAAAAGAGTTGATTCCAGGAGCTTTAGAGGACGAAACGAACTTCCTCTCGGACCAAGTAAGTATAAACTTGTGCCTCTTGCATTTCAATACTTCAATTTTGCATTGTTTTTAGTTTTTGAGGGGGCACACCCTCCTAAAAAAGGGAGGCCCTACATGTATGTGGGTTGTCAAAGGATAGCTCGCATACATCTGCGGGAATAAAAAAGTCTTCCCACGGATGTACACGACTGTGTCCAAAACAACCCGCGTACATCTTCAAAAGCATTGAAAAATAAAAAAAGTGCAAGAGTTAACTCCCCCTTGAACTTGTCATGTAACAAGATGTATGTCCACTAGAGTGAGAGGGAACATGAGGAGATCGATATATTGGTCAATGAGGACCCTATTTCTATATCTACATTGAAACAATGCAGGATATGGAAGTTATATGGGTCTCCATTCATGAGGGCACAACCCAAGTTGTTGAATGCCTTGGTGGATTATTGGCACCCTGACACATAGGCGTTTATGCTTGAGGGGTAGTCATTGACTCCAAATACTGAGGACATATATTTCTTGATTGGCCTCTTGAGGAGGGGGAAACTATTCAACCTATGTACATTTCCCCCTGGGCCCTTCAACATCGCGAAACTAATCGAAATGCATTGCGAGGCCGACACTGAGAAAGTAGGTTCTCGGGTGCCCATCCACAATATCACCAACCTATCAATGAAGGTGATTTTTTTGCTTATTGTGCGGATCACTGGAGCCGCGAACCTACACCAGGCTTCCCAGGCGCACATGTATTATGCAATTTAATGCCTAAACACACGAATATTCAACTGGAGAACGACCATGCTTGATTGCATGAAGAGGCAACTCACAGAGTGTCGAGGGTGGAGTAACAAGAATTTCGGGTTCGATACCATTTTGTGCTTGTCCTTATTTGAGAGGGTACCTAGCATGAGTCCATGAGAGACAGTATGGGGGCATGTGGCCTCCTTCTCAACAATGTGTAGGTGGGCAACATTGCTTCCACGACAGGGGGGAGGAAGGACCATAGAGGCCTTCGATGATAAATTCTTCAACTGGTGGGCAGGACAGATTCCAGTGATAGAGGACTACCCCTACTCTGGAATCAACTTTTCTAGGGATCCGGACATGCCCATACCTCATGGAGAGGAGCGAGGAGAGAAAGGTACATTTTTTTTTTAATTTTTTTAATTTTTAGTTTCTTTTTTTATATATATCATTTTTATGTGAATCAGAGTATTTGACGACTATGTATCTATTATTTACAGATGTGGGACCAGTGCATCCAACAGACTTCTCGAGGACCAGGCAATGTCCTCGACCAAAGGTAGTACCAGCAACAACCGATGGACCAACAACCATAGGGTGACCTCCAATCAGAGAGGCTGAGAGAGTATTGAGACAGGTGGAGCAAAACCTCACCGTGCTCACTCATGCAGTTCCCATGGCCGAGATCGAGGATCTCCCGCCATCCATGCAGCCTCACATAGCTGGGGTGCCACGGACATGGGTCCAACTCTTTCGGCATTTGGAAAAAGTCGTTTTTCACTATAACAGGGCCAATAGGCCCTGAGATTATATAGGATGGACTCTTTATGTGCCGAGGGAACTCTTTTTGTATATTTTTTAGGCCATAAACCCCGTGATGTATACCAGATATTAATTTTGAGGCATTCACACCCACCGATGTACTCTGACATTTTTTGATATATATATGTATTTACACTTTATGTCTTATGGATCACATTTCTTTACAAATGAATGTACATGTGTATGTGTGTGTGCAATATGCCAATCTAATACTTGATTAGCTAGAGTATTTGTCATTTGATTTAATCTCCTAGGAACGTGGATATACGTAATGTAATCAAAGTAACATTCTAAGAGACGTACCCTAAGGAAGTATCAGTGTAAAGTAGTATAAAAAATGTGGTAAACCCCATTTTACTGGGACACAACCAATTGAGCATCTAAGTAGACCCGAAGGTAAGAGATACCATGTGACAAAGCATCACGAAGAAAATCTATTACTGCGTTGTACTTGGTGACATTGTTTGTGGCGTCACCTAGATAGATACCTCTGGAGGATAGAAACTGATCTTGAGGCATGAAAATCACCCAAGCTGCAGAAGTGAGCCTCCGAGTGTGTTGGCTAGCGCCATTCACGAAACCAACGAACACCTCTGATTCAATTTACATCTTCCACAGTGAAAAATATGACATAAATAATGACACGTCCATAAAACAAAAAGACAAAAAACTAACTGTATAAGAACTATACATATGTACAAGAAGTCACTCAGGTGACCAACCTACGAGTAATACTTCTTGAGGTAGAGCCCTCTACCAAAGAATTTCCATCAAAGTCAACCAGACCATAAGAGCCCTTCCTTAAGACTTCTTTCACAATGAAAGGTCTGAACCACATTAGTTTGAACTTGCCTGCCCCTAGGGGATCCTTATCTTGGTTGTAGACTAGGACAAGGTCTCCTTCGGAGAAAATACGAGGATGAACAAACTGATCATATTGACACTTGACTCATTGCTTGTGAGCCTCGTTGGCCAAGGCTACATCACAGTATTGCGCGAGATATAATAGGCGTTCCTCAAGCTTTGAAGTGTCTAGAAATAACTCTACTTCCAACTTTAAAGACGAGATCTGGCACTCTATAGGAAAGACTTCTTCTAGCTCATAAACAAGTTGAAAAGGTGAGAAGCCAGTGGTAGTATTTACAGACGTTCAGTAGGCCCATAATGTCGAGTACAACATCAAATGCCAATTTGACTTGGAATAATTGATTGTTCATTGTAGAATAGTCTCGAGGGACTTATTCACAACCTCGAATTGACCATTATCTTGTGGGTAGTAGGGTGATGAATGCTCTTTCCTCAACCCAAGATTTGATGTTAACTCAGGCATCATTTTGTTCTGAAAGTGACTGCCATGGTCAGTGACAATCTCCTTCAAGATGCCAAACCTTGCTACTATCTGGTTAAAAGTGAAGAGAGTTGTTGTTTCACCATCATTGTTAAACGTTGGCATAACCTCAACCCACTTTGTGAAGTAGTCTACTGCTATGATGATATAATGATGCCCCCTGGCTAAAGTCAGGTGGCATGTAGTAAAATCAATCCCTTACTTGGTGAAGGGACCAACAACAATGATGGGAAACATGGGAGAATGATGTGCCCTCATCTTCTGAGAGAATATTTGACACATGTGGCACTTCTTGAATGACTTGATTCAGTCCTTGATTAATGTAGGACAAAAGTAACCGTCTCATAGAATATTTTGGGTTGTTTCCAACCCAGAAAAATGACCACCATATGATCCAGTGTGGTAGTCATTAAGAACGAGTTATGCTTATTCATGTATAAGGCACCAATGAAGAATTCAATCTACACCTCGACGATACAAAGTGTCATCGAGTATGAGATATTTTCATTCCTGATGGTGAATTCCTCGACGCTCTTTGCGAGAAGCAAAAGCAGGGCACTTCAAAGTCTAGAGATAGACTAGTATATCTCCATACCAGGGGTCTGAATATGTGATCATAAAAAAATCTGCCTTAATAGGCTATTATGTGGGTGTAACATCACTTGATTCGAACCAAAGCTCCAAAATGAGTTCCACAAAAACCAACGACTTTTGGGATTTCACAAAAACAAAATCCAAGTCAAATTCCTGGAGGATTACATTCCATCTACTGATCTTTCTACCAATGACACCTCGTGTCAACACATATTGAAACAGATTCACAATGATAATGACAATGGTCTTGCAAAGCAGGATATAATGATGGAACTGTTGGACATCATGTACTGCTGGAAATGCGAGTTTCTCAACATGGGAGTAGTTGAGTTCCAACCCAACCAGGCCTCGGCTCTGGTAATAAATCACATGCTCCTCGAGCAGATCGTCCTCTTGAACCAATACCATATTGATGTTTGACTTTGCGGTGGCCAAATACAATAAGAAATATTTATTATAATTGGGTGGTCGAAGTAGAGGGGCAGACGTGAGGGTGTGTTTCAATGATTCAAAAGAGCGTTGAGTGACTTTATCCCAATAGAAAGGGACTCCCCTTTTCAATAAACGCATGAAAAATTTAGTTATCTCGACATAGTTTGTGATAAAACGTCGAAGAAAGTTCTCTTTCCCCTGTAATCTCTGAAGCTGAGGGACTGTGCACGAGGGAGGCAGCTGAACTATCACCTCAACCTTAAGAGGATTGACCATGATCATTGTTGTCGAAACTATGAAACCTAAAAGACGACCCAACATCATGCAGAAGCTACAATTGTTGGGATTCAAGCGAATCTGATAGTAGCGACATCATTCAAATATTAGTCGGAGGTGTGTGGGATGATCAGATCTCTTGCGAGAGTGTGATGCTAGATCATTGAGATAAGCCTCGACTATATGTCTAAGATCGTGGGAAGAAAAAGACATGGCTCCCTGAAAAGTAGCTTCAGCATTATTTAGGCCAAAAGGCATCTTATGATAATAAAATGTGCCCCACAGACATATAAAGTTGTTTTATGCTTGTCTTTGGGTTTGTTCTGAATCTAATTATAACCCGAAAATACATCCATGAATGAAAAGACCTCATAGTCTGTGCATTCATCGAAAATTTGATCAATGAATGGGGTGGGGAAATTATCCTTTGGACAGGCCTTTTTCAAGTCATGGAATTCCATGCACACTCAAATTGTACCCTATTTCTTGTTAACCGAAATGGGATTTGACACCCATTGCGTCAACTGTACGGGGTATATGAAACCATCTTTAAGCAGTTTCTCCACTTCAGCCTTAATAACTGTCGCTTTTCAAGGATTCACTGGATGAAGCTTCTGTCAGACCAATTTGGAATCAAGATAAGTCATTATCGCATGTTCGACGATTCTTGGATCGATGCCTAACATTTCCTCATAATACCGAGAAAAAATGTCGCAAAATTCCTTAAATAAGTCTGTATAGATCTGAATCTCTTCAGGGGAGCAGTCCGCTTTGACGAAAACATTCTCCATGATGCCATGGGTTCTGGTGATGTCAATAGGTATCATTTTAGTGATAGTTTCCATATTACCCTCAGCGTATACTATGTGCGTAGCCAGAGGATTAATAGAACAAGATCTATCTCCAGTCATAGTCAACACGAATCCACTTGCCTCTATTCTTCTTAACTCCAGGAGGAAGTAAGATTTGTGATGGAGATCATCCTAGGGTCTGTCCAGACTAGTCAATGCCTCTATAATTTTCTCGTCAGAGGGCAAGACCAAGTCTAAATAATCTATATTAGTGAGGGAGCCTTGAGCCCAGATAGGTTGAGAACTGGATCTAACTCCTATGCGGGAGTTGGATCGAGGTTGGCGAAATCTTGCTAGAGAATAGTGTATGCAACTTTCACCGTGGACAAGGGTATGGCCATGCCAGAATGCCCTGTCCCTTCTATTATGGCTTATGGGGAAGGGAGATTCCACGGATCGTGAAAGTAAGTCGTTCAGAATGACGACACTTGAAAAATATTATCCCTAGGTTGGTCAGGGATAGCCGATATAAGTTTTACATCGCTAGAAGGAGGTGGGTAATCAAAAGTACCCATCAACGGTGGGAACAAACCAAACCCTATGTTGATGATGCCACGCTGAGGGTTATCAATCATCAAGACCATGGATTCCCCCAATGAAGGGTCAGGACGGGAGAAGGACAACTTATCAATGGATACGATCCGACCCTCGTGTGGAAACAACAAGACCCAGAAAACTGTGGTGACCACTGCATGCATAGCATAGGTCCAACTACTTCTTAACAGAAGGTTGTAGTTGAGAGGTGCATTGACCACTTCAACTTAAATGTACACGGTCTTCCCTCCTAACTGCACGGGGAAAGAAGGGATGATTCCATGTGGTCTGAAAGAATGATCCTCGAAAGTAGTAAGTAGAGTAGGTGACGAAGAAAAAATAGGTTGGCCAATATCCTTCCAACACACCAACGACATCACACATGTCGAGGTGACCTCATCAACCACCGTACGAGAAACGTTCTGGGTAAAATATTTCGTGGGGTAAGCCACTACTATCTGACATGTGATGTGGTAAGGGAGATGAGGTTTTAAGTCAGTCGTATCGAGAATGATCATTCCTGGGTTACAAGTCTCTGTAGAACCCAAGGCGGATAACATAGCCTTTCTCTGTGAAGGGAAGCTCTGGAGGACCTCCAAATTTGACATCACACAAGGGGTTTGTGACAAATCCTCCACCATAGAGTAGTTATGGGCGACCCTCGCGTTTGGATTGTGAGAAGCTTTCTTGAATGC
Source organism: Picea engelmannii (assembly GCA_009831015.1). Lineage (NCBI taxonomy): Eukaryota > Viridiplantae > Streptophyta > Pinopsida > Pinales > Pinaceae > Picea > Picea engelmannii. The sequence continues at coordinate 762,953 of ML779905.1, read as the reverse complement.
CCCTTTCAGGATGCGTGTCATTGTTTCACCCATCGTCTTCTCAATCTGGAGAGGAATAGATGGGTTTACGACTTCTTTACCCTTTTCAACAGATTCTGACATTTCGTAATCGTGCGCCCTAGTTTCTATGTAAGAATCACCTTTTATCATGTAAACGTTCGTGACCGAGGGATTACTAGAAGAAGGAGGGGGTTCTTGATTGCCCCCATCTGCACTCGAAGAGGATTGAGTCATATTTTCCCCATGATGAAATGGTTTTGTTAGAACAACAGGTTGCGGTTGTGCCAATAAATTTTGGGCCTCTTCAAGTCGAGGGCACAGGTAAGTCGGGTGGTATTCCATGCAAAGGTTATGCATATACTTCGAATTTCTCTTCTCTATGTTGCCCCCGCTAGCATTGTTGTTGGGTTTCTCATCCCCCTTACCCTTGTTTCATTTTTTTTTCTTTTCGTCAGGATACTGGTTGGCCTTCGGATTCGTCGACGACACACTGTGTATGTTTGATGTTTGAGTGGGGGGGACAGCTGAACCTGAGGTCTAGTTTCCCATTGTCTGCTATATCGACAATTGTTGTAATTGATTTGACAGTTGATTAGTGGAATTTCCTTGTGTTGAACCAACTATACCATCAACATGTGGTCCATACTTTTGTCTAGCCTTGTCAAGGATGGACCGTGGCACATCTGGAAAAATATCATAGAGTAAACTAGAATGAGAGTATAATATCTCGAGATGTTGAGCTCTCATTATTTCCTCCTCCTCTGCAAAACACTCTCGACGTTGAAACGTCCTTGGATAAGTGAGGTACCAAAGACTTCAGGAAATACTCCAATAGGAAAGCCGGTGGGACCTATACCTTAATCAAACTCTTCTGTCGCCACCATTCTCAGATGTGATCTGAGATGTGATCGAGTTTGGTCTGCTCAAAGTTGGCCAACAATTCAGTGCCGACATCGTATCTCATGGGTAGTTGGAAATGGTTTAGGAAAACCATCGCCAAATCACTAAAGTAAGAGTATCTTGAGCATTGAGCTCGATGTACCATTTCATGGCACCCTTGATAAGAGTACGTTGAAACATGAACAACTATACGAGTCATATCGCAACAAGTTTGACGAGCACCATAGGTGGAAAATTGTCATGTGATCACCCAGATCTTCACCAGGCTTGGCTTCAAATTTTGGAATATCCGAGGGAAACTTAGTCGGCATGGGGGGCCAATGCCAATCATGAAAAATCAGGTCGTTAGGCAACCTTGACAAGTCTGGAAAATGTAAAGTTTCTAGAAATGGTAGTTTGGGATGGGTACTATGTACAGGAAAAAGGGAGCCTGGTGTTCGACTGGCACCAGGTTGCCAAGAAAAGTTGGGCTACTGACCAGGGTTCCGGTAAACACCATGGCCTTAGACAACGTATGGATACTACATTTGTTGAGACATCATTGACTGATTCCCGTAATTGAAATATGAAGGTTGGGTGGGGATTGATCCCTGCATTGTGTTCCAAATATTTTGGAAGGGGTCTCCCTCTGTCGATCCGACGGGAATAGGTACTAAGCCTTGCCCAGGGTTCCATTGACCATGGAAGGGGTTTCCCCTGGTCAACATCCCTGGAAAGGTAACTAATACTTGCCAAGGATTCCAAAGTCCTTGTGAGGAGAAAACTCCTGAACTTCCCCCCTGTGTAGGAATAGTACCCTGCACAGGATTCTGTTGTCCAAAACCAGGGTTTCCCCTAACTGAGACGGGAGCCGATGAAAAACGTGTTATTAAAAAATGCACTGAACAAAGAGAATGACATGGATCCCACTAGTGTGGTGTAAGAATACAGTCCTAGATTACTTGCTCCAAACAAGTTGTAGTTCATGTTCGGCCCGACGGGTGGATAAGAAGAACCGCCGAGCGAGGGGTATGAAGGAGGTATATGATCCCCACCGTAACGGATAACGTTATAGGGGGCTGAGGTGCCCCCCATGGACCCTTGAAAAGGAGCGTTTGAGCTCCCTTCCCACAAACCCATGGTCTATAGGGTGGAGTAGGTAAGGATGGAGTTCGTGTCAATGCCGAGCATCCCATATGAAAATGGAGGGCCCGTTGCACTCTGTGTCAATGGAGCAGTGGTCTCTGCCGAAGACGACATCAAACCACTATCTGAAGTAGACGTGGTCGAGACCATGGTGATCTGGACCGACGAAGGTGGGTTAGGAGGCGAAATTCCCCATGTGGTGGCATCCGCTGAGGGAGTATGAGGACTCCCAGACGAAGTAGCATCATTTGCTTCCATCGCTGCTTGTAAGACTATCTAATGCTCGTAAGGTGTTAGCCTCAGAGGGACAACTTGTACCAAGATTGGTGCCGACAATTCAATGATCGAAGTGTTGGATGGCTAGAGATCTTCCTCTCCAAGGTTACAAACAATAGGTTCCTCCATATTTGAGTACTCTCCTCTTAGAGCAGGCTTGGGCACAGTTTCCTGTGGCCTGGTCACTTTGTATGACCCTTGTTGGTCAAGTCTTCGTCATAGTGGTGGAAATGGTGGATCTAATGAAACCGGTGACAAGCCTTGAATCCTTCATGACTGACAAAGCTCTTGATCTTCCACTTTGTGAAAATATCAACGACACAGTAAGGCTTTTACTAATGTTTGAAAACAAGCACACACTAGAAAATTTCCTACGAGATAAACCAAACAATCCACTATCTAGTTGGAAGAATAGTTACACGAGCCAACACTATAGAAACTTACCAGTGCAAGTGAAACTCGAAGACGGAAGCACCCTCCAGGTATACTCTGCAAATCATGGCCCGACTTCTTCCCTAGGTACTGCAGTATACCCCCATAGTCACCTGTGTAAGTCCCTAGAATCAAGGCAACTAAGTTTCCATCTTGTAAATAGTCAACAGGCAGGTACAATCAACAATTGGTTGGACCTCAATGAGCAGGATAACAAGTCCAAAACCTACCAAGGGTATCGAAAGCAAGTGGTTCGAAAGACAACCGAGGACCTCGAATGGATTCGATATCCATAAAGCTCTGTAGTCAAATGAAACTGACAGTATCCCATGACAAGTCCTCAATGTACGTTCCTTACTACACTTGGTCGGCTTTGGAGGGGTTATCTCCACTACCTTTGCTCATGCAACCTCGTTTTTAGCCCTTGTGTTAGAGGGCGGTCCCAGATAACTTTCACGTAACTATAATTTTTACACTCCCTAGCTCTGTCTCCAATGTTTGTTTATAATCCTTGAAGAGTTTCCTCTCCAACCTAATTCAAGGCTCTAGCCTAGACTAGTTGATTGACCCTACAAACATAAAGTCTAGTTGATTTTAAATTAGCATTTGTTTAAAATGTCTCGTTTTAACTCAAGGAAATGGCAGCGAAACTAGTGATGTGTATGGGAGACGAAGAAGGAGAAATAAACAAAATTGAAAGCAAAATTACTTCTAGTTAACAGTAAATATTTGCAACTAACTCTTTAACCAACTTTTTCTAAGATCTTTTAAAGGAAAACGTAAAATGAAATTTCGCTCGACTACGAGCTACTTAATGTTCCAAGCAATCAATAAAGAACTTAAGAAAATAACTCTTTTTCCTAACAAGAAAAATAGCTAACCCAACTACTTAACCAAACTAAGAAAACAAATCTTTTCTTTTCTTTTTGAAAATGCTTCAAACAAGAAAACTTGAAATAAATCTTTTTTTCATTTCTTTAAGGCACACGAAAGGGGAATAAGTGAAAAATAAGACAAGACTAAAACTGACCTCTGGCCCACTGCGGTTCGCAGGGAGTCACTAAAGACACCAAATAGGCTGATCAAAACTCAAATACTCACCTAAAAACCCTTTCAAATTAAACACAAGAATTATTTAAAAAGATAAGCAAACTGACATCTAACCCAAGATATAACTGTAAAAACAAAGACACTTGACTCTATAAAAAAGCCCTGAGAAGTAGAAATTCAATCAAGAAAGAGGTTGACTGCCTCCTTCTTCAAAATTAGTTCCTTGAACCAGGTACAATACTGTTGTTTCAACAGCCTGCGTATGTACGCGGGATGTTTACTAGACAATGCACGTATGTACGTGGGTTGACCCACTGTAGAGCGCATACACCTCTGCAATTTCTCAAAAAAGAAATGAAATAGATAGGCTGACAGGGTAGGGAGAAATGGTATGGCACCAATAGGTAACCAGAATCCCTTAAAAGACTCAACAGACTCACAAAAACTCAAAAAGTAATAAAACCAATCAAACACCCAAAAAATCCCCTAAAACCCTAAATATTGTATAAATTTACAAGAAGGAATTGCTAGGTTGCATGGGATACCTAAGGAAATTGTCTCAGAAAATATATAAAGTTTACTTCAAATTTTGGGGAGGATTATTTAAAGGATTTAGTACAAATATAAATTTTAACACAACATACCATCCACAATTAGATGGGAAGACAAAGATATTCAACCAAGTGATTGATGACATGGTGAGAATGTATGTGATGGATAAATAATCTAAGTGGGAAGATTACTTGCATTTGGTTCAGTTTGCCTATAATAATGGGTATCAAGATTTTTTGAAGGTGAGCCCATTTGAAGCTTTGTATGGTAGAAAATGAAATACTCCAGCGAGTTGGGACAACCCAATAGACATAGTAGTACTTGGTCAAGAATTTCTCAAGGATATGGAAGACCAAACGGTTAAAATTAAGCAGAATTTTAAGGTAGCAGAAGATAGGCAAAAGAGTTATGAAGATACGAACATAATAGATAGAGAATTTAAAGTGGGCAAGCATGTGCTTTTGAAAGTGAATCCAAAGAAGAGCTAATTGAAGTTGGGCAGCTTATAAATATAGCAGTAAGATTCTATTGTCCATTTGAGATATTGGACAAAATAGGGTTACTTGCATACATGCTTACATTGCATGCTTCCATGAATGTGCATAATGTATTTCATGTCTCTTTTCTGAAAAAGTATGTACATGATCCTAACCATGTTATTGATTGAAATTTGATTCATGTGGATCCAAACGAAGACTTTTAGGTCTAGGTAGTGCACATATTGGACGTAAAAGTCAAAATTCTCCGAAATTGAGTCATAGAACTGGTAAAATTTTAGTGGACCTATTACGGTCCTGAAGATGCTACCTGGGAGCATGAAGATGCCATGCAGGCAGATTACCCATGACGTTTTGAAGAATTTTGAAATTTTTATTTTTGTTTTGTATATGCACTGAGGACATTTCCAAAATACGGGGGAGGGGAATGTCATACCCAGGTTTTGAGTCCCCATATTAAATAATGTAATTTTTTTACTTTATGGAAGGCCAGAGCGCCTAAACAATTAAAAGAGGTCAATGTTCCTAGGAAATGTAATCCTTTATCATTATTAATAATAAAATACATCGCTAGCTACAAGACAAACAAGGACATGAGTTATAGGGGGATATGATTCCACAAGAGAGGGGGGGTATAAAGGGGATATGTATTTTATTATTATTTTATTTACTCATATTTGTTTTAGAGAGAAATCAGTGGTTACATGAGCTTCTTGGGGAAAAGGTCGGGTGGTTCTTTATTTCATATAATTATATAAACACCTCTTGTGGGTTGTTTGGGGGTTCACTCTCTCCATTCACTATTTCATTCATTTATTCCTCATTCATTATTTATATTGGATTGGGTAAGGAAAAACAAATTACTAGAAAATGAGCCATTGTTTGTTGGTTGTATTAATTACTTGTGTATTCTAGCCATGAATTAATGCATGCATGTTTGAGATGCATTGACATGTGATAAAATTTGTTCACAACTGCAAATCCTGAGATTCCAAGCATGGAGATTCTTTACCAAATGCACTTGAGCCTTGGAAATAAGTGGACATCCTGAGGGATTGCATGGTAGTGAAGGGGGTTCTTTGAATTTTGGTGATGCAGGCTGGAGAGAAGAGAGTTTGTGTACTTTTTATTGATGTGTGTTGAGAAACTTGTGAGAGCTTGAGTGTTGACTAGTTTGGGAAGCCGAGTGTCACTATCCTATCACATTAGTCATACTCTAGTTTATCATCGAGAAGGACTTGTCATTTAATCTATTGCTTGGTCATCCATGGATTTACTGTATGTATGTTATTCTCTCTACACTATACTATTGTGTTGAGTTGGGTGAGATCTATGTAATTCTTTAAGATCTAGATCCACTATCACATTGCCATAGTAAGCCACCACTTGTTGAGTGTTTAGATCACTCTATCATTCCATAACTTACCCTGGGCCTTGCCTCTTTGGCTCCTTCTCCTCACTCCCTGGTTTCCTTGTCCCCTGCCTTCTGGATTTCTTCGTTTCCTGCATCCCCGGGTCCCGCTCTTGCTCATTTGGGTCCTGGTTTCGCCTCCTTGGTTTCTTTTCTCTTTCTTTCCTTGGGTCCTGCTTTCTTGCTTTTCCCTGGTTCCTGTTCTTTGCTTCCTGGGGCTCTGGTCCTCACCTTTTCTGGTTTCCTCTCTTGCTCCTAGTCTCTGTCCTTCTGCCTTCATCACCAGCCTCACCAAGGACATCAGAAGCCTAACCAGGTCCAAAAGATGCCTTGACCCTTTAGCCAAGAGACGAACCCATCCTTGTGGATTCATAGCCCTGGATTGGGGGTGACGTGTTGTTGAGACTTGGAATATCAATGTCAATGGTTGGGTAGAACATCCTTGGTCTGCATCCAGTTGGTGATTGATTTTGTTTAAGATAAGTTCTCTTTTTCATGGTTTCCTTTGATTCTATATTTATTTCCGCTATGCATTAATTATTATCTATGATATTCATTTGCATACTATGCATTCTTACTAGTTATTGTTGTGCATGGCATATTGTTCATTTATTTTATGACGTAACATGGATATTTATTATTGCATGTGAGTCTTTCATGCTTCTTTATTAATGAAATCTTATCATAATTTGAAATTAGTGTTGAAGTGCATTTTTGAAGTAGCATGGCCAGTCTGTGGGTGGATGCGTATGTTACAGTAATCAATCTTTAAAACATTTCCATGACAAACTTCAAAGCAACATGTTTTTTTGATTAACCGATATTCCCACAAACTTCATGTGTTTCATGACAACGTTGTGTTCCTCTTCATAAATAAATTTATTACCTCTGATATATTTAAGGAATGCATTGATTTAACACCTCCAATAATAACACAAATCCTACAAATATTGTATACAGATAAGTCTTGGAAAACTTGTATAAACATAAACTTTGCAGTTGGGATGAAACACATTGGTACTTTACATACAATGTTGATGAAATAGGCATGCATGTGGAGCTATAGTAGATACAAGTTATTCACGGGAAGCTTGCCCCAACTAACTTCAATGAGCAACGAATATCTCGGCCTAGAAAACTTTCAATGTATATTTGTTTTAGTCTTCTATTACGTTGGACATTTACTAAATTAAATATGGAAAAAAATATAAATGAAATACTTTTTAAATGGGATTTACGTGAATTAACAAGTATATGAGAAATTTAAAAAGAACTACAAGTATATGAGAAATTTAAAAAGAAATAGTTCTTTGTACCAATCTTGGGTTTACCTAATTTACACGAGGGTTTCAATCTTGGGTCTACCTAATTTACATGAGGGTTTTGATATTCAAACAAAATTCAAGTATGCAGTAATATATGAGAAATTGAAGAAGAAATTTTTCTCCGTACCAATCTTGGGTCTAGTTAATTTACATCAAGTATTTGATATTCAAACAAAATCCAAGAATGTAGTAGGAGAAACTATCACTCATCGTGATCTTGTTACTTATCACTAGACATCCTGGTAATTGTCACTTAGAAATAAGCATTCAACAATGTTATCTTCAACTAATTAGATTATGATCATGAACTTGATATGACCTTGTTGTAGGGGCTAGTCAACTCTTCCAACTAGACCCACCATTAGACTAGCCAAGTTGATTGCAGTAGTCAGTTAGGAAATTTGGTCGAATAGACAGTTAGAGTTGATCGACCGAGCAATTAAGAAATGCAACCGATTGGTAATTGTACATCATATGTGTGTGTGTGTGTGTGTGTGTAATGAAAAGAAAAAGACTATTTTGGCTATCAAATAAAATGCATTAATGGTTCTCCCACTTCGTGTATGTGTCTACTTGTATCTCTATGTGTTTCTATATATGATATTGTAATGCGTATTGCTTTGTGTAAGGATATACCGGTAGATTCTCATACTTTCCCTTAGAATACAACATTGATTCCATTTCTGATAGTTCTAAACTCGAGCATGCATAGAATAAATGCACATAGATGTTAACCTTGGAGGACAAATGTGAATGTTGGGAGCGTAAAATTACCAATTATATAAAAACCTATGCAAGAAGAAATTGATTGATGCTATCCGAAGAACACACTCAATTATTTTTGGAGACACATGAAGAATTCCTCGAAGCCATTCCAAAAGCACCATACAAATATCTCAGTCAATCTAATGCACAGACTCACCCTCGATGAGCAATTGATGCAAAAAATTATAAATGGAGGAATAAAAAACCGCAAAGAGTGGTTCGAGAAAATCGTGTGAGACTATATTGAAGAAGAAGAGATTGAATATAGAGAGATAGTTGAAACCATCAAAAACAAATTCTATACAAAACTACATGATGATTTTCTTTGCACTATATCGTCCTTACTTCACAAGTTCCTCTTAAACAAGGGAGCCGGGGACATCATCGAATACTGGCCCCTTCTAAAATATCCTCCTCTAAACTCTAATTGGAAAGATAAACAAGAAGAGTGGGAAGAATTTTTGGAATCTAACTGTAAAGATACCAGAGAAGCTTTGGATTACTTCTTGAATAAATGAGCATAGAAAAAATGATGAACATTATCGACAACGAGTAAGTTGGGCCGATGTCGAGGGGTTGGATGATCCGTGAGATAGTATAAGTCAAATTAGAAGTTGAAACACACCCAATTCAAAAATGTCAGAAGTGAAGAGGAAGATAACTGAATCAAGTGTGAAGTATTCACATCCAACAAAGACGCATAAACCCTCAACAGATATACAAAATCTAGAGTGGAATAAGAGGCAAAAGAGGCGAGAAGAGTTACGAAATGAGAGGGATATCCAAAATTCTTATAGAAAACCAACCCAGGGATGGAATATCGCTGGAGAATCCCTTGAGAGTGCCCCGATGGATCCTAGAAGGAGTGGAAGCTTACAAGTAAGTATGGCATCCGGTGGCACCTGAAAAGCAATTGACCAAGTCGATATGGATATCAAAAATTTGAGACTTGTGGTTTGAATTTCCCCTATATGAATCCTCAATCCGTGTATTGCAAAATTACTCCGCTAGAGACTTCATGTGGATACACAATCACCAAGAGTGTGGTGTCAAACTGACAATGTTGGTCAGATACGAGACATGTTGCTAATTTAAGCACACGAAAACATTAAAAAATTGACCAGAAGATATGCTCCTTCATATAATATATCTCACAGACTTTGCCCCCATTACAAATCTACTTTTGGAAGAATCTAAATGTAGAGACAGTGAAAAACAATCGTCACAACCATTCAGAGGATGATTCAATGAGTATATAGACAAAGAATGCCAAAAACATGATCCAAGCCCAAGCAAAGAACAGGGACAATTAGTGATCAAATACATATCGACTGAATACCAACAACATATTGTATTGTTTGAGTCAAATATTTATACTTCAACTCAAGAAAGTAGATTTACTTCTCAATCAACTTCGACACAAACTCTTGCAATATTTCCAACCTTGAAAAAATCCAAGAAAATAACAATGGGCCTCAATCGCATCCTGATCTATGAAGGCAACGAAGATTCCAAATGACATTGGTTCATTTGTGAAATTTTTTAGGATGTAGCTGACATAACCGACGAGGATAAACAAATGGCACAATTCAGTGTCGCACTTCGAGTGAGATATCTCACATGGTTTATGAATTACACATACAATCAACACCACATAAAATCATAAATAAAGCAAAAATTCCTCACATTTTCAAAATGCAAGATATAAGCCACCTGGAAACACAAAAACTAAAAGAAATCAATGAGAATCTAGGAAAAATTGTTTGCGAATATGATAAAATATTTAAAGACATTTTAAGTTAAATTCCCTATGTAATTGAAGAAAAACTCCTTGTACAATGGTATGTGGCAGGATTCTTGCAAAATATTATAGTTCCATTACTCATGCATGATCTTGAAATGTGTGAAGAAGTATTGAAAAAATCCTAGCGGATCGAAATGGATGATGAAGGCACATTGAATTCATCAATTATTGAGAAAATATTGGAAGAAAAGATTTCATAATTGAAACAATCAGTAAAAAATATGACAATCTCATGCAACGAATTATGGTGCACAATCTGCTCTAGAGAAGGTCATACAAATTATTATTGTGAATTCAATGATGCACTAGATCCTGCATTCTTTTGAATCCAAATCGAAACATTTTGTGACATTTGTGAGGTTGTAACAAATCATGCTACAAGAGATTCCCCACATAATCTAAGGAATGTGCGACTGAAATGGTGCCACATATGCGAGGAAAATAATCACTCAACACAAGAATGTCGCTTGAATGGGAAAAATCGAACAAATATCCATTCAATATATCATACCTAGAAGGTCAATCAGAACATTGACCAAGGCAATGGAAACAACTACAGAGGTCTAGGCCATGGAGGCTATCAAGGTCGAGGAAGAGGAGGACGAGGAAAATTCAAAAGAGAAAACGATCGAGGATGTTACCATTGCTTCAATTATTGGAAGGACGACCAAATTAGTCTATATTTCCCAATAAAAGATAGAATTGATCTCAAGTTTTGTAACATTTTTGGAATGGGAGACCACTCCCTTGAATACTATCCAATAGTCTTATACAAAGTAATGAATAAAATAAATGTAAATCTCTTGCATATAGTGCCAAAACATGATATTTTAATTCAAAGAACCTCCATGTAGTAACAAGTTAGGGAGATGGTGAATAAATTTATCTAGGCCCACTAAGTCGACAGAGGGATGGACAAAACGCACATCCTGACCCGTTACATGAACAAAAACTAATGCAACAAGCAATGAAATTTTTCAAAAATATCGACCAGGATAAAAATGAGAATATGAAAATATCTCAGAGACTGTGTTAGACAAAATTTTGCAACTACTAAAAGAAAAAAAAGTCGTTCAGTCACTTGATCGACTTGCTGGGAATTCTAAGAGAGTATAAAGAAGACCAAAGACCAACCAATATTCTTCGACAACTGTCTCAGGAAAGACACACAAACGAATTTGACCAACAATTCGACCTGGAAATCAATAGACATATGATCAAACAAGTCATGGTTGAATTTAGATCCCAGGTAAATATCCTCCCCAAAGAAACGTGGTTTTGAATCAGGAAACCCTTGCTTTAGCTAACAATGAATTTTCTAAAGCTACAAGATCATATGTTCATTGAACCAATTAACACACTTAAAAGTGCGTGATCACAAACATATGGGGAATCCCAACAAGAGTCAATTTCAAAGTAATCAATTTGGTCAAAGGAATTCCTGCCTACCCCACATTAGTCAGAATACCTTTGGGTTGAAACATGAGGGCCAAAATCTCCCTTGAGAGGGACATAATCCAATTGAAAGGTAGCGGTTGAAAAATTATAATCCCCTTGGACCCAAAAGAAGGAAAACCTTGGGTAGAGATATGGGATGAATCTCACGAAGCCCGACGATTATATCAAGTAATGAATGAGCAAAAGGATAATGTCAAGCCCAATGTTGAAGAAGAAATTTTAGTCGGATCTACATTATCAATAGGTCAAAAATCAGATACAGAACTATACAATTGGAAAATGGATAATTGTGAAGCTCAATCCAAAGAGTGTTGGTCAATAGAGGATATACTAATAAAGAATTCCAAATCATTATTTTCAGTACAATCAGTCCCTATCATGGTCGAAAGAAAGTTAAAACAAACACCAACACTAATCCCGACTCATACATAGACAAGGAAACCCATGCAGTTTAGTGAAAGGAACTCTCCATCACTACATGTCGATGGGGTTTCTAAATTAGTCGGAGAAAAAGGGAGAGTACAAATCCTAGTTGAATCATTCACAAGACAAGTATCTCGATGGTGGGAAACACATGCACCTTGATTGCAAACATGGAATAATTCTACCCTATATTTTGTGGAAAGATTTGATGGAAAAAAATGTCAGCAAATCTTAACATCCCGACTTTTAAAGCTGGGTTCGACCCAATAACAAACATCCAACAATATTAGAAAGAATGGATAAAATCAAGCAACTAGGATGAAAGAGTGTGGCCACATATTTTCCCAAACACATTGGATTATATACCACATAAGTGGTATAAAATCGAAGAAGCATGTGGACACAGATTTGACTGGAAGGAAATCAAAACAATTCCTCGGTGACTTTGAATTCAGACTCGAAGAAGCAATTTTGCAAGAGGAAGCAAGAGAAATCAATTTTTTTTTGGAAAAACCAAGTCTCGATGAGATTCATAAGAAAGGTAAATCTAAATTCGACATGGGATTGACCTCGAATTTCAATTTGGTGTCGACACACAATCCCGATAATGGATTCTCATGCTACAATTAGGTACCTATTGCAAAAGAATATAAGGAAATAATTACATTTGTCTCCGAGTTTGGATCATTTGCATATAGATTAATTCCATTCATCCTAAAAAATTCCCCAACAATCTTTCTCTAGGATAGTGGTAAAGGAATTCCAAGAATATATTTACAAAAAATTGTTTGTGTACTTTGATGATTGGACCATCTACAACCTACTAAAAGACCACATCCAATGGTTACGAATGATGTTGGAAATATTAAGACAAATTCACTTGTCCTTGAACATAAAAAAATTCATCTTTACCACACCTATAGGCATACTATTGGGCCACATCATATGCAAATATGGAATCAAAGTCGACATGGATAATATCAAAGTTCTTCTCGACTTGAAACCACCAATTAACCAGAAAAAAATCAAAATCTTCCTTGGGCACACTGGATATGATAGAAAGTTCATCTGACATTACTCCGACATCACTTTTCCAATTGACGATATATTAAATAAAGAATTCAAATTCCACTGGAGCCAAGAATGTGATGAATCTTTTGAGTTATTGAAAAGATAATTAGTAGAAGCACCCATACTAAGATTCCCAGACTGGTCAAGGAAATTCCATGTGCATGTGGATGCATCTAACATTGTTTTCGGCTCAGTCTTAGCCCAACCATATGATGACGTGGTCGACCACCCAAATGCATATGCCATTTGGAAATTAAATAAAGCAAAAAGAAACTACACGACGACGGAGCGTGAAGCTCTAACAATGATTTTTTCCCTTAAAAAATTCCAACACTATTTACTAGAAAATCCTTTTATATTTTTCACAGACCATCAGACACTAAAATATCTAGTAAATAAACCGATCCATCAAGGGAAATTTGTCAATGGCTACCACTCTTTCAATAATTCGACTTTGAAGTAGCAGTCCGACCAGGAAAGAAGAATTTTGACCTAGATCATCTATCTCGACTTGATACATGAGAATACCTGACTGGGATAGATGATGACTTACCAGATGCAACTTTATTCAGGGTTGAGGAAACTCCCAAAGAACTAGAAGAAATTATAAATTTTCTAGAAGAAGGGAAGGCACTCGAAGATCTCCAAGCCAACAAATGAAATATCCTAGCAATGAAATATGCACCATTCACTCTTATGAATGGACATATTTACAAGATAGGACTTGATAATAGTTTGTGAATATGTGCATTAGAACATGAACGTGAAGAAATAATTAATGAATCTCACACAGGTCCAACGAGAGGTCACTTTCAAGCCGACACGAAATCTAGGGAAATCCTCCAAGCTAGTCTTTGGTGGCCAAATTTACAAAAATAACATCGAGAACAAATAAAAAAATGTGATAAGTTTTAGAGGATATGACGACCATTATGGAAAAATAAAATTCCCTTACATTCAATAAACTCCAGTTTATCATTTGAAATTTGGGCCATCGATTTTGTCAGTCCTTTCCCAAGAAGAGAAAAACGATTCGGGGAAAAATACATCATTACAACAATAAAGTACTTAACCAAATGAGAAGAGGTAGAACTAGTTGAGAATTATTTCTTTTGTTAGCTAAATATCCCCGACTTATGGGATTGGCCTGTGGCTAAGATTCCATGACCTAGGGGCATCTAAGTCGTCAAAATGACCCAGGGATCGCGCCTGTTCTGGACCGCACCAACCCTTAACGTGGCTATATTTTGAGGTGTCCACAGGGGTTTAGAACTAATGAATTTCACTTACAGAGTGCCTTAATAACACTCTCCCTCACCGACTACTCTAGACCTCAAGGAATGAACTAGTCGAGGGACTGAACTAGTTGAGAATTGCACAAAGGAAACAAACACAAAATTTATCTATGAAAAAATAGTAACCAGATTCAAATACCCTTTGAAAATAATCAATGATCAAGGAACCCAATTTATCAATAGTACAATTGAAGTATTTCTCAAGAAGTTATTGATCGACCACAGAAAGATGGTCGCATATCATCCACGGGCCAATGGAGTTTTCAATTCACTCAAGAAGACGTTACATAAGGGATTAACGAAATTATGTGGACTTACAGAGATGATTGGGACGATAAAGTTCTAGCAATATTGTGGGCCTATAGAAAAATGTATAAAAGATCGATTGGCCAGATGCCATTCAAGTTCATCTATGGTCAAGAAGTTATAGTCCCATTACACTTATGTTATAACATAGTTCGGATAACCTCCATCCTGGAATTAAACCATGTTCTTAACAAAAGAAAACACTTATATCATTTAAATCAATTAGAAGAAGAAATGATGCTTGTGTAGTAGCATCGGGAAATCCAAAAGAATCAACAAAAATCTTGGCACAATCGACATCTTAAAAATAAGGATATCAATGACAGAGACTTGGTACTTTTATATGACATTAAGGTAAAAGGAAAACCATGAAAATTAGAAACTTCATGGTCGGGTTAGTATGTGGTTGAGGATATACGACCATCAGGAGCAATACAATTAAACATTGCATGGGCACCCGTAAAAAAAACTAGTCAATGGGGCTCGATTGAAAAATATCATACATAATAGTCTCAAGTCCTGGTGGTGAAAACCTCTTCGGGGGTGCCAGTAGGACTCGACCAAGTCGAAAACCCCTCGGGGGAGCCTAAGTTGAAATTGAGAATAAAATAATAAATAAAGAAAAAGAAAAAAGAAAATAAGAGAAAAGCTAAGCAATAAAGAAGAAAAATATTAAGAAAAGATCGAAATTAAGAAAGAGATAAATAAGTCAGTTACCACAATTAGGTACAATAAAATGTTTAACAATTACAAGTTATATGACCGACTCAAACTAACAAAGAATTCATTCATGCCAAAATACTTGAATATGTGAAGAGAAAAGATCCCCTGATCAACAATTAGAGAAGAAACGCAAAACTCAAGAGCAAGTTCAGTGCTTAGACAAGACTTGTGCCAATACTTAAACAAATGAACCAATCAATCTATTGAAAGAGAAGAACATCACCCTGTCGAATGAGAAACTCAAAAATCCAATAAGTGTGAACTTCAAAGATCAAGTGAGTGGGAAATATATGAAGTAAGTGAGCATGCAAACAATACTTCAAGCAAACATGAACATCCTCAACAAAGAAAGAATGTATTCAAAATGTTGAGCATCAATTGAGTCGAAAAGAGAATACAGACCAACATGGTCAGATACATCAATCGAATTTCTTCGACTGATTGAAAAAAGTGACCTGACCAAATTGCACACGCAAAAGTTGACCAAATTGGGCGCACCCCGAGAGAAAAAGAAATCGACATAGTCGATGCGGCTAATCCATGGGAGTATGTTAACATAATTAATGCTCGATGGGACAAGTTCGACTACCATGTTTTCATTGACACGAGTGTCCCTTCACACGAACAAGAAATTACAGTCGACATTATGATCGATGCATGCAAATTAATGACATCAATGGAAAAATTAAAGTCCCCGCTCCATCTTCCACCTATAAATTTGGACGAGACATACAACTTCGCCTCATTGTTGTTTACACTAGAGCACCAAAGCAATCAAATAATTGAAATCAAAGTTGCACATATGACTCCAAATATTCAGAAACCTCTATCCGACCAATAAGAAATCATAGATATTCCAAGAAGGAGAGGACATGTAGCAAATTCCTTGGTGGAGCCAAGGACAAAGGCCAAGCTCGACAAAGTGGGTGCGACTGAGCTAGAAGCACGTATGCAAACAATTCGTAGGGTTTGAATGGAAGAAATTGTCTTGTCTCGACACTAACATAATTTCACTACATGGGGAATGGAAGCTAGCATATGGAAGGAGGAAACAAATTTCCTAGAACAAGAAGGAGTCTGACATTTTTCTGGGCGCACCGCAAATCGCAAAATTCAAAGGCTGGAAGGAAAAATCCACCAAATTTCTCATAAGTCAGTATCATAATGGACATCTATGGTTAAATTACCCATTCAACATCACTAGAGGTATGATCCACAAAATCATCGAAATACTACATGGGGTAATGCCTGTACCCAAAACCCTAAACTCCAAATACTGGATCCAGGCCCTCACAGGGGGAATTCGGCCAAAAACTCAAAAGGGATGTTGATTAACAAAGTAGACAACCTCTGTGTAAAGTGGACATGCATAATAATATATTTATGCTTTATAATTGTCGATCGAGCTTCAAATGTGAATCTCTCAATGTTGGAACCAATTGGTCAAATTCTTGAGTCAGGGGCATGATTCGACTAGGTAGATCACTTAGCTACACTCATTAAAAGCAGTTGCAAGGAATTTCAAGAGAATAGTCAGGCGATCAAATTTCCATCACTCCTAATCTGGCTTGCCATGAGCCAAACAGGCCCAGTCAGGGATCCTACATTTACTCTAAAATAGACACTGACTATGAACAACTATACCACCTTTGCACCTGGAGGAGTGAGATCATCAGAATATCCCCCAACCGAGGTCATGTTTACATGTTGGATAAATCATGTAAAGAATGTATCCCACTAATGGAGAGTAGAACAAAAATTTCGATGGGCCTTTACACTGAGTTCTCACATTCAATTAAGCCTCGACTACACCAAGATTTGGTGTGGAGTCAGTGGGGGGGCAACGCCAAAAGAGTTAGAATATTAGCCAACGGATCTCCAAATATTTTAGGAGCTTGAATGACAATTAGGATTTCAAACACTGAGTCCACCAAATATATTGAGCAACAAGTCGACCATCCTAACACCCTTGACCAATGGAGAACAGGAAGAAGAAAGAGAATTAGTATTATATACCATCCCATTTGTTCCAAAACTGAACATGGAAGCAAGTTCCCCAAAAAATAAGACTCTAACCAAGAGAAAACAAGAAGACAAAGAAGTCAGGGATAAACAAGTTGTCGACTTCGAGGCATATCCAGAAGACATAAATATCATTTGGAAAGAAATGTTCTAGTTAGATACTGTGTTGGACTTCACTGACCCATTGATAGTCGAGAAAATCACTTCCTTCACCAATAAGTTATCCAAATAGACTCAACTGAAATAAAAGTAGACTCGACAAGATCATGCTATCACAAGAAATATTTTGAAGTCGAGCGTTAGGACTCAATTTCAAGAAATGATGGCAGCGAGATATGAAAAAGAGGCCAAAGAGATAAAAACTAATGAAACCTTGGAAAAACAAATAGAAACAAGGAAACAAAAAAAAAAGAATGGGATATCAACAGGAACAAAGAAAAGGTCAGTTGACTCCAGCCATAAAACATCGGGCGAAAACTATTCGACCCAACCCTAGTAAGAAACTTGATCCAAAGAAGCATCACACAAGCACATTCTAATTGACAAGAGAGTCACCACCACCTAAGGCAACTCCAATTATTGAGTAAATAAATACATAAAAGGAATGGAAGAAACAGAACAAGAAATCAAGGGCAGGGAAATGACAAGTATCATAAGAGGAAACTATTTAGGATTCCCCCTCTAATCAAAACAATCAAGAAAGTTCCTCACACTCAAAGTCAGATGAGGTCGACCAAGATCTATAGAATGGAACTACAACAAAGAACACCATAGTTGATTCAACCCCAATGGATAGGTCGAATCCAATCGAATCATCACAACTGAAAATTGGGCCTAGCAAAGAAATTCAGTCGGGTCACCCCGAACCTAGCACAGTGGTAGACATGCCAAAACATACAGAAGAAGAGACAACAAAACAGGGGTTTGAACACACTACTCTTATACAAAAATTAGTTGTTGCACAACCCATTCCAATAACATCGAATGAATCTGACTCCCTAAAGAAACCAAATAAAGATGATCTGGATTATTTTCGGCATGAAATGAGAGCGGAGATATAATAAAGTAATGTAAAAAAATATCTTGGATATCCAATAATATAACAAAAATGTATCAGATATGAAACCACAAACAAAGATATACATTAATACACAATTTTCTATTAATGAACGAAAATGTACAAAGACTGTAAAAATACAGAGTGAAAGACTTGCTAGAATGGTGGCAGCTTATCTCTGAGAAGAGATGTGTCAGCTACTCGCATTCACAAGAATATGATTATTACAATAAGGATCCAAAGGCATTTTTAACATAAGTAAAATACAAAACCCTAACCCCGGAAGATGAAAAGCCAACAGTTTTGTGGACCCCGTTTTGGGTAGTTTGGTGTATTAACTTTCCCGGGGTGTAACTTTGGCATACAATCTCCGTTTGGGGCACACAATAGCTCATTGGAAAGATATAGTCAACGATATTACTTTTGGGGGCTCAATTAGATCCTTCGACTATCATTAAGAAATGTGATCCAGAAAAACCTTCATTTAGGCCCTCAAAATGGCCTTGGAAGTTAAAAACTACTAAAAATAGTAAATTTCCAAAATTGCCAGTAAACTGTTTTGAGTGAGTTGGAAAAGGTGGGTGGCCACAAATATCCATCTAGATCAAAATAAGTAGACAACACCCAAAAATAAAATAAGCATGAGAAATAACAATTGACCAAGCACAATAAATACCAAGAAATCAAAGATGCTAACACCAACCCAGGGTCTCCCAAGAAAGCAAGCAACCCGTCAGGAAATCCTCCTTCAGAAATCCCTAATAAAGGATACCCGGGTTGCAGAACGAGAACATAGATCAAAACAACACATAAGGTCAAGGGGAGAATGATGGCAGAAATGACCTTGACACGCAGAAAGGAGTAGGGGAGACCACTAAGTAAAACCAAGAGCAAGATGATACAAGCAAAGGAAACAACACTTGATCAAAGAAGGAGAAGGAACCTGTAGAAAAGGGAAACAAAAAGAAAAATACCATACATAGGAAGGATAATACTTCGAAGGAGATTACATTTATAGCCTTCAAGTCAGTCAGGTTGATAGAGCCCCCTGCAGAAACAACATTTGACCCTTTAGTCGCATTAGATGAACATATTCTTGACCTATATGCTGAAGTGACAAAAGAATTCACAAATAGATGGAAAAGGGACCTCAGGGATGGTGCACGACTTACGACAAAGGAGAAATAAGGAGAATCTGATATTGAAATACTACACTCAACTTGCCAAAGAAAAGTTGGGCTTTGAACACCCGACAAAAGGATTCGACCCTCTTGCCACAATGACGAATCTAATCAAAGCAGTTATAACCACAGGTGCCAATATTCAAGAAAAAATCCAACACCTATGACAGGAAAATAAAGAACTCAAGTAGTTGCACAACAGAGTACTAAGGATGAATCAATCCATATTGGTGCAACAAAAAACAACAATTTTATGGTCGGAATATGAGAAATTCAAGGAAATACAAAAACAACTAGAACTCACAAATTCACAAACGAAAATTCTCAACATAGTACTTAGCAATTGGCCATCATATTCCTCTTCAACCTACAACAAGCTTGAAACAAAAAGAAAAATAATCGTTGATTTAAGGAAAACAAGAGAAGTCCCCTTCGACATAAAGTGTAAAGCGACCATTTCAACCCACATTGCAAAGGAGAAGGCAGTGGAATCAGAATTGTTGAAACAAGATAAATAATGGTTGAGAGAGGCAACTAAAGTCCAAACAATAATAGAAAAATATATTAAGAACCTCTAACAAATAAAAAAGATAACTATGGAAGTTGAAAAGAACTTTGACCCAGATTTGACTACTGTGCAGGAAGCCCCCTTGACCGACAAATTAGATTTTATGGGGAAACTGAAATCAGTGGGCATAGAAGGACAATACTCTATTGAAGAATGGAAAATGTTTTGCCACCACCTACAACAAATAGCTCCTAGTATCTATCAGACAACATTTGGAGGTCTACTGAATCATCCTGCACAATAGTTGGAGGCCACATCGACTTATCGACAAAAGTACTAGTTCTTCGATCCCACACCGTCTGCGTCAAACATTATGACCACCATACATCACTCAAGAAATATAGAGGTAGTCATTGAAGGCTAAGAGGAATCACATGTACAAGTCAAAACGATACCTCTGTTTCCAAATGTAAGAATGCATGAATGGGGGATTCCTCAAGAAACACATGAACATACAATACATCTAGAAGAAAATTCATGAAGAAGCAGGCGACATACAATCAAATAAATTCCAACATTGATCGACACCAACATATTTTTCTTCTCTATCACTCTCTTTCTCATTCTCATTTTGTAGAGATTTTCAAATAGGATATAACCTAGTGGTGAAAACCTCTTTGGGGGCACCAATAGAGTTTATCAAAAACATTTAATGTAATAGCCACACTGCCCCCTTGCTAAGGATGAGCAAGGAATTGATGGGGTGTGTTGTAGGGGCTAGTTGGCTCTACTGACTAGACCCTCCAGTCAACTAGCCAAGTTGACTATAGTAGTCGGTTAGAAAAGTCAATCGAATAGATAGTTAGAGTTGACTGACTGAACAATTAAGAAATGTAACTGTCTGCTAACTGTACATCATATATATTTGTGTGTGTGTAATGGAAAGACATAGACTATTTTGGCTATCGAATAAAATGCATTGATGGTTCTCCCACTTCATGTATGTGTCTACTTGTATCTCTATGTGCTTCTATATATGATGTTGTAATGTGTATTTATTTGTGTAAGGATCTATCGATAGCTTCTCGTACTTTCCCTTAGATTACAACAAACCCCAAGGAGGCATATATGGAGTTACATTTCTATGAAATGGGGTAATTTTATATGCAATAAGGTTGGCCTAATAAAGGGCCCACATGTGCAATGAGTGAATAGTTATATATAAATGTCATATAGTCATTATTTATATAAACATGTCATTTGGATATATGAATATATTGGGGTATTTGGATGAGGTTCTCCTATTATTTAGGGTGTTATTGTGAAACGCATCTCTCTTATCTATTTTGGAGCTGCGTTCCATGCTCACATACAATTGACATTGTATGTAATCTTGTAAACACATTTTAACATTCTTAAACATCATTAAGAAGATTTTGATTATGCTTACACGACCTTTTCATTTCTTCATCTTTCTTTTTCAATTCTTCCCTTGAATCATCATTTTTCAATTTTCCTTTTCTACTCTTTCCCTATTTTAATTGATGAACCTCCTTAATGAGTGCTTCACTAAGGGCATGTATCTTGAATGACTCATCACCTTTCTTCTTGATCTCTTATTTTGCTTATTTTAATTCATCTTTAATTCTATTCAATGCCTCCATTTTTTTTTATCTCCAATCCATTTGTTTGATAAGAGTTTTTCAAATTCTTCTCCTGTGGAGTAGAGTCTAGTATCTCCATCAAGGCTATTCCACCACTAGAATATCCACCTAAAAAAAACGTTGACCCAAAAAGGATTCAAATTAGTGTCCTTTACCATCCTCAATCATTCCATGGGATTTATTTCATCTTTATTTTCATTTCCACTAAAGTTAGGTGTGTCATTACAACTTACACTTATCGGGAGATTTGCTTTCATCAAAGCCAATGCCTTGAATTCCTTGACTTTTTCAAAGACATGGCTCTTTCTTTTCAAGAATTGTCTTGAATGCTTGCTAGGAGTAGGTCATTGGTTCAAGTCAAATTGGCAACCATTGTGAGCTTGTTGTGATATTATTTCTAGGCACATTGGCTATGTAGTCCACTTGCTTGAGGGTTAAGCGTTCATTATCATAATATTCTCCTTGAGAGATCAGATTCCACTATCATAATGGGAAAAAACACCATTGATTTGGAGAAAGAAAAATTCACTAATAATTAAGTTAGAAGAATTTGATTTCCAAAACTACTGCAAAACAATTCAATACTTTTACCATAAGACATTCATAGCCTTACACAGTGGGTTGTACAACTCAGGTAAAGAATTACATGCAATATTGCATTATGTTTCCAATACAATATATATATGTTCAAATACAATATCACTTATGCCATAACACCTATGAATATCTATGATATGCTACTTTGATAACTAGATCTCGTGGGAGTGCCATGGCATATACAATGCAAGATCATATAATATCAACATCAAGGAAATTTGTTCCAAATTCCTAAGGTAAAAATTAAAAAAAAAATTAAATTTCTTTTTCTTCAAAAAAGTATTTCCATAAACTCATTATCCATATAGAGAAATTTATTTTGGTAATCATTTACCACAAATCACACATGACACTATGACATCAATAGATATTTCCTCATTGAGGACAACGATCACAAAAAAGAAGCAACTCAACCAGATTATGAAAAATATGATGATATTTTAAGCATCCTTCTAACATACCTTTACATTATTAGGTGTAACATAACATTGATCTAGTCGTTGGATTTGTGATAACTAATGGACACTTGTTCCACACATATCCAATCCAGAGAAAGAAAACCCGTTTTTTAAAGTGCAAAAATTTAAGGAAATGTTTACACTTCCAAGGATTTGATCCATCTCAACACTTGATAGATCTGAGGTTAACATGGATCTAGATTTGGGCTATATTAAAACTCATCCATATTATTGACCTAGAAACACAATTATTTTTTTGTAAGTGCTTCAATAAATAAAGATCCAAGAGCATGCTTTTTGTTTGGGGAGTGTTTCAATAAACACACATCCAAGATCATGCATTTTGTTTGGGAAGTGCTCCAGTAAAAACCCTATGACGGGGAATAATAATCTAAAGGGATCTATATAGTTACTATATGAAATTATTTATGCGGCTCTAGAATAGAGGGGAGACAAAATATGGGACTAAGAATGGTCACTTTCGGGAAAATTCTGAAACTATACTAATAATCGAAAATTGGAAATCCTTAAGTTCATGGTTAAAGAAGTGGGCTTTTGGGGTCTCCAACCTCATGGAAAATTGTCCTAAAGATCCTTATTGTATTCTAAGGTTATGTTAGGGTCCTAACCCACACATAGGTAGAACAATATATTCATATGTAATAAAGGTCAATATTAATAAGGCCTTTCAATAAAATAGAATAAGGCGGATGTAAGAAGACCTAATAGAAGCTTCTGATTCTAGAAGGATCTTCCTCTAGATACTTATTTTTAGTATAAATAGGAGTCGAGGGTATGAGAACCCTAGATTGGATATTATTGTAATAGAGCTCTGCTCAACTAGAGGTTTCCCCCTTGAAGAGGCCCGTGAACATCGCTTTTAGATTCAAAGTGTTATTTCTGTTATTATTCTCATATCATTTCAGTGTTATTGTGGTGAATGCTCTGGCTATATTGTTGTTATTCTACCATTACTAGAATTTTATTTCTGTTCTGCATACATTTTATATATGGTATATTACAAGTAGTATCAGAGCACTTTCCTCGACAGAAAATGTGGGTTAAATTTTTTTTTCTAGGTAGATATGTATTCCGGCATCTTTAAGCCACAGAGATCTGTCGTTACATGCATAAACCCATGGTTGAGGGACTCATACATGCAGGAAATACAAGTGGTACTTAAGCGCACATCTGTTGGACACCCTTGTAACCCCTGTTGGTACCCCTTCGAGTGGTAGCGCATCATACAACACATGTGTACAGATCGACCTAGATTACCTGAAGCCCTCTTTAGATAAATCGATCAACCACCTGACTGCTATAGTGTCATCGAGAACAACACTCAGGAAGATACTCTCTAGTACCTAGGTAGTCGGGTAGTACGGCTAAGGGTACGGTCTATCCTTCTTAGTTAGTGCCTTGAGATATTGGGCCAAGTACTACTGTTGGACCCTGCACCTATATCAAAGAGCTATAGCACAGGGAAAACCGTTGTCTGTAGAACCCTTGAATACCTAACCCTTAGGGACATAAACATAAAAAAATTCAAACAAACAAGATCTATTGTTGCGCAACTGTGTTCGGGTTGCCAAGTAAATACACATTTCTTTGTGGTTAAGCATTTGGGCATTTCCTCTCTGTAGTATTCTTTAGACGTATAACTCCGCAGGTGTTAAAAAAAAAAAAAGTCTGGAAATTATTTCACCATTATTTGAGACCTATTCCTTTGGATTCATCTCTTTTCCCTTATCACCTTCATCCATATCATTTTTTGGAAAAAATATTTTTGACCCCACCCGCCCCTTTTCAGTTCTCCCATCCTCATGGCCCATACCTGTAGCCAATACTTGGAAGATCACTTTAACACCTTGCAATTTGGTCTCATCAAGACCCAACAAGAAGTGAAACAACTCAGTGCCAATGTTTCTGCCATAAATACAACCATGCAGTCCTCAATGGAGGAAATTAAACAAGACCTCACCACCCAGCTTGAATCCATCTTTTCGACACTCTACACCAAACTGCATATCCCTACAGATAACCCTTCCTCTTCCTCACCTCCACATACTAAAGGTGACCATTCCTCTCATTCCCATAACTTTCAGAACCATCACTTTCAACGTGACCTATGCCTTCCGCAGGTGGATGTGACCAAATTTGATGGCTCGGGCCCCACTGGTTGGGTAACCCAAATGGAACATTATTTCTCTTTATACGACATTACAGATGACTTGGCCAAACTCTGGTATGGTGTTCTCCATATAGATCAAGAACGTTGGCAATGGGGAAAAACTTCTCGTCAAGGGTATATTGCTTGGACACACTTTGTGGCAGAGCTTTATGAATTCTTTGACACTGACACCAACCATTTGGGCCATTTGACAAAGTTGAAACAATTAGGAATAGTGGAAGAATTTATAGCTGCCTTTGAGCACCTGGCTTTTCGAACAGAGGGTTTGTTTGATGCCTTTTTCTGAGAGTGTCTTATCAACAGCCTCAAGGATGAGATTCGGGCCCATGTCCTCATGGATCAACCTCAGAGTTGGGTGGAGGATACTAAAAGAGCTAAAGAAGCACAACAGGTTGTATCTTCTCAAAACCAAAAACCCTCCTTTATCCCTCACCCTAAACCAATAAATCCCACTACTCCCTCTGCTCCACTAAAGATCCAAAAATTGACCAGGGCCGAAATCGTTGAATGTCAACTCAAAGGCCTTTGTTATAACTGTGATGACAAATATTTCCCGAGCCACAAGTGTAAAGAACAAATATTTTTATGGCCATCTCCGAGGATATTTCGGAAGAGGATGTAGAAACTCCCTTTGTGTCTGAGTCACCTGAATCCACTAACATAACCCCTCCCTCAGATCCTCCCGAGGTAGAACTGATCATTTCCCTCAATGCTCTCACTAGCTTCTCTGCTCCCCAAACCCTTAAGCTAATCGGTTACATCAAGCATCAGAAGGTCATCATTTTGGTTGATAGTGGCAGCACCCATAATTTTATTCATCGCCGCATTGCCCAAGAAACTCATTGCTACATCCATGCCGTCAATAATTTCCAAATCATGATTGCCAATGGTGGTTCCATGAAATGTGGAGGGCATTGTGAAAATGTGCGTCTCCAAATTGGTGACTACCACCTCAAATACCATATGTTTGCTATCGACATGGGAGGTTGTGACATTGTGTTGGGTGCAGACTAGCTAAGGACTTTGGGTCCCATTCTCATGGATTTTAAAGACTTAACCATGCAATTTGACCAGGAGGGCCACCAATATAAGTTCCAAGGCATCACCGTCGGTTCACCTAAGATCATTAGTTCCCATTGCATGGAAAAACTTCTCAAAAAAGTTCATTCTATTGTTATTGCCCAACTCCATGCCATACAAGCAACATAGACACCCTCGGTCTCGCAAGACCTCCAAGCCATCATTTCTAAACATCAATTGGTTTTTTCCACTCTCCAAGGACTCCCTCCTTCCCATGGTGTTCATGATCATTCCATTCCCCTTGTACCTGGAAGACTTCCTCCCAATATCCGTCTGTATCACCACCCCTTTTCCCAAAAAAATGAAATTGAGAAAATGGTCCAGGAACTCCTTAATGCAGGCATTATCCGCCCTAATATGAGCCCCTACTCTTCTCCTGTGGTCATGGTCTTGAATAAATAAGGTTCTTGGTGAATGTGTCCTGACTTCCGTGCCCTCAAAAAACTTACCATCAAATAAAAATTCCCCATTCCTGTCATTGATGACCTCCTGGATGAATTGAGTAGCGCCCAATTCTTCACTAAACTAGATCTTCGTTCGGGCTACCACCAAATACATATGAAAGAGGCAGACATTCCCAATACTTCCTTTAGAACTCATGAGGGCCACTATGAGTTTTTGGTCATGCCCTTTGGCTTGTGTAATTCCCCCTCCACCTTCCAAAGCCTCATGAATCACGTCTTCTGTCCTTTTCTTCGCCATTTTGTCTTAGTTTTCTTTGATGATATCCTTATCTATAGAAAAACCTGGACATACCACCTTGCTCATGTGGATCGAGTTCTCCATCTACTCTCTCAGCACCAACTTTTCCTGAAACAGACTAAATGTGCTTTTGGTGCCTCAGAAGTAGAATACTTGGGTCATCTGGTTGGAAAAGATGGTGTTAGGGTGGATCCTAAAAATATTGAAGATATGAAATACTGGCCTCACCCAAAGACTCTTAAGAGATTGTGTGGATTTCTGGGCTTAAAAGGGTATTATCACAAGTTTGTTAATAATTATGGGAAGATTGCAACAACTCTCATTGCTCTCCTAAAAAATAACTCTTTCACTTGGACTCCAATCGCTTCTCAAGCCTTTCAAACCTTGAAGATGTCCATGTGCACCACTCCAGTCCTCGCCCTTCCCAATTTCACAAAGACCTTTGTGTTGGAATGTGATGCCTTAGGGAAAGGAATTGGTGTTGTTCTTATGAAAGAGGGTCGACCTTTGGCCTTTACCAACAAGCAACTATCTGACAGAAATCTAGGCAAATCCATCTATGAAAAGGAAATGTTGGATATTCTACATGTCGTTGATCTATGGTGCTCTTATCTATTGGGGCAACGTTTCCAAATTAAGACAGACCATCAAAGCCTCAAGTATTTTATGGAACAACACATTTATTCCCCAGAACAACAAAAAATTGTAACTAAACTCTTTGGATATGATTATGAGATCATTTACAAGAAAGGAAAAGACAATTTGGTTTCGGATGCACTTTCCCGAAAATATGAATATGAAGGATCTCTCTTTTCTCTTTCATTCATTGTACCAGACTAGCTCCAAGATGTTCGCCAGGAATGGCTACAAGATCCAAAAAGTTCGCAGTTGATCCAAAAATTGCAGTCCAATGCTCCAGTTTCCCCAGGGTACTCTTGGCTCCATGATGAACTTCGATACAAAGGCCATTGGTATTTAAGAAAACAATCAAAGATTAAATCCACGGTACTTTTTGAGCTTCATGCTACACCCACAACAGGGCACTCCAGGTTCACCAAAACCTATGACAGGGTCAAACGTTCCTTTTTCTGGGATGGTATGAAACATGACATTCGTAATTTTGTAGCTGAATGTGATGTGTGTCAACGCAACAAGGGAGAAACAGTCAAATCTTCGGGCACACTACAACCTCTCTCGATTCCACCTGCTATTTGGAAGGATATCTCTATGGATTTTATTAATGACTTACCCAAATCTGGAAATAAATCCACCATCATGGTGGTTGTTGATCGCCTTTCCAAGTATGCTCATTTATGTGCCCTTCAACACCCATTTACAACATCCACGGTGGCTCAAATTTTCATGGATCAGGTCTTCAAGCTTCATGGCATGCCACACTCTATTGTTTCTGATCGTGACCCAACTTTCACAAGCAATTTTTGGTAAGAACTGCTCAAGATACAAGGCACCGAATTGCATCTCAACACAACTTATCATCCCCAGAATGATGGCCAAACGAAAGTTGTCAACAAGTGTTTGGAAACATATTTGAGGTGTTTTTCCTCGGAAAATCAAAATCAGTGGGCTCAATGGTTACCCCTAGCTGAATGGTGGTACAACACTTCATACCATACAACTACATGCATGACTCCTTTTGAAGCGGTATATGGACAAAAGCCACCTTTAGTTCTCTCATACTTATCGGGTGCCTCGAAGGTCCAGGTGGTTGACCTGACACTTACAGCTCGAGAAGCTATTCTCTATACCCTCAAAGAGAATTTGGTCATGGCACAGAATCACATGAAGCAACAAGTAGATCAAGGTCACTCTAAATGCCAATTTGCAGAAGGGGATTAGGTGTTTCTTCGACTGCAACCTTACAAGCAAACTTCCTTCAAGGCCGAGCATTGTCAGAAGCTAGCGCCCAAATTTTATGGTCCTTATACCGTTCTCAAGCATGTGGGACAAGTAGCCTATCAATTATCTTTGCCCAACCATTCAAAGCTACATCCTGTTTTTCATGTTTCATGCTTAAAGAAGTTGATTGGAGCTAAGTGCCAAATTCAAACCAACCTTCCAGAGTTAGCTGAAGAAGGATCTGTTTGGCTACAACCAGAAGCAGTTTTGGACCAACATGAGCGTCGCCTACATCAGAGAACCATCAAGGAATTTCTAGTCCAGTGGAAAGATACAACTCCAGCAGATGCCACTTGGGAACCAACTACCATTCTGCAGCAATTTCCTCATCTGAAGCCTTGAGGACAAGACTGTTTTTAATGGGGCGAACATGTTAGGGTCCTAACCCGCACATAGGTAGAACAATATATTCAGATGTAATAAAGGTCAATATTAATAAGGCCTTTCAATAAAATAGAATAAGGTGGATGTAAGAAGACCTAATAGAAGCTTCCACTTCTAGAAGGATCTTCCTCTAGATGCTTGTTTTCAGTATAAATAGGAGTCGAGGGTATGAGAACCCTAGCTTGGATATTATTGTAATAGAGCTCTTCTCAACTAGAGGTTTCCCCCTCGAAGAGGCCTGTGAACATTGCTTTCAGATTCAAAGTGCTATTTATGTTATTATTCTCATATCATTTCAGTGTTATTGTGGTGAATGTTTTGGTTATATTGTTGTTATTCTGCCATTACTAGCATTTTATTTCTTTTCTGCATACATTTTATATCTGGTATATTACATGGTCAATACCATTTCAAAGGTGGTTCATTTTCCACAAATAGAGTTCACGTGCAATACTTATTCCCTTGGTAAGGTAATGGTCCAATTATTCTCTACATGCCCAAGTGGCATTGATGTCATCTCATCATGATGCACCCATGTGGAGTTATAAATGTAGGAGAATCCACTAGGAATTCTAGAAGCATTAAATAACTGAAAACCGTAACCCTAACATGAAAGAAATTGTGTTAAAACCCCAGTGAAAAGGAGGGAAAAAGGTTTAGCTCTTATGCTAGCGATTTCATGTTCCATAGCATAGAAACCTCCAAGAGGGTAGAGAGAGAATAAAGGAGAGGGGAAATTCTTCAAGGATTGTAGTAGACCATAGTGTGTCTTAACTACATAGTGAGCTTCATGATCTCTATATCTTTCCTTATACTCTGATTTGATTTAGAAGAAACACAAAATCCTTCATTTTCTTGATAAGGTTTCCCAATCAATTTTTTCACAATAAATATTGTATTAATAACATTACATTGAGTAACATCTTTATTATTATAATTCTATTTATATTTCTCACTGCTATATATATATATATATATATATATATATATATATATATATA
>ML779905.1:721929-732746 GCA_009831015.1 Picea engelmannii | reverse complement strand
AGAGAGAGAGATCTATTCTACATATATATATGGATCTATACTACATATATGGATCTACACAAATCTATGTTAACCTATAATGACCAACTAACCTCTACACATGACTTAAGTGGTCACTATACCTTAAAGCTAATAAAATACCAAAAAACAGATTCATAAATATTCATATATGTGGGTGGGGAGGGGGGGGGGGAATTAATAGAAAAACATTATTCTATCATTCAGGTGAAATTTCCATGGGCTTGACAGGATTAACCATGAACTTGATATAATTCTTAAAAAGTCTAGAAAACTATTCTACAAATAATTGTAGGTACATTTTTAAGACTAAAACTAAAAGGAGTTATTCTTTAATCAGTTGCTCCTCATTTACTAACAAAAGTGATCATACGCTGATCTTAATTCACAGTCAGATTACTTGCATAGAGAATCTATTTTTTTTTTTTTTTTTTTTCGAGTAAACTAGTTAACACAATTTTAAATTTAAATTTCACTGCCTATTATGTCTTTTAACATTAAAAGATAATATATATAATATATTATGTCTTTTTTTTAATATATGGATCTATTGAGACTCGGTTCATGTTTTTCCATATTCTCAGACTATAATCGTTTAATTCAGGTTTATTAATACCTCCATAATCATGAAATTCATTTGTTGGTTCAAACAATTTTTGTTTGTTTTATGGTTTGAAGGAGCAAATTATTTTTATTTCTTTTAGATTTTAAAGTTGAGAATCAATTGCAACCAATGCGACATTTAACCGATTCCATATTATCAAGAGTTCAATGAGCGAAAAAAGCAAGGAGACAACTTAAGAGTCGACTGTATTGGGGATCGAACCTAGAATCTCTAGTTTCGTAGACCAACGCCTTATCCATTGGGCCATACGGTCACAATTGTTAAAAGTTTTCTTGATTATAAATCCTTACAAGGTTCCGTAAGAGTCCAAGTCATCATGTTTCATTCTCTGTCAATATCCATCTGTACCTGCTGTGAGAAATGCATATTCAACCAGAACTCTCTCCAAAACATGTTGCTCCACATGTTCACAATTGGTAGGGTGTAAAGGTAACTGATATGTTTTCGATAAGACGCCTTCCCATTGAACAAAAAATGTTTGTGCACAAGTGTTTTTCAACATAGATTTGTAAAAAATGTAATATTGAGAAAAGAACATAACATTATATGTAGGCTTAATGGTTAAGAACATGTGTTTCCTCCTAAGAGGTCACAATTTCAAATCCATAGAGGCGTAGGGTATGTATACCTTTGTAAACTTTGGCACTCAAATAACTGTGAAAAGGGGGTCCCTTGTCCCACAAACAAGGGGGTCTCATACGGCTTGGTCGTGACCTTAAAATTAGAGTATTATTATTATTATTAGTTCAATACTCAAACAATATAGTTTGACTCATTATGACTCAATGCAACCTAACACCATTGATTTGAATAACTATCAAGAGTTTATCTACAAAATATTGGTTGACCGCTTATTAGAAGTAAGCCATTGGTTCAATCCAAATTGGCAATTGTTGTGAGCTAGTTGTGACATCAATTCGAGCACAATGGTTACGTAGTCCACTCTTTCTTGAGGGGTAAGTGTTACCATAATATTTTTTTCTAGAGATAGGATTCCACTATCATAATGGGAAAAAAAAGCACCATTGATTTGGCGAAAGAAAAAGAGATTTTGTCCCATTTAGAGGTTTGGATGCATGGACAACCTCTTCATTTCGTCATAAATAATTTAGTCATAAGAATTTAATTTCCATGAGTCATGACTACCATTAAACAACTCAATATTTTTACCATGAGACACTCATAGCCTTACCTAGTGGATTTTAAAACTCGAATAAAGAATTACATGCAATATTACATTAAGTTTCCAATACACAATATATCCATTCAAATATGAATGAACTTATAACATAACACCTATGAATATTTATGATTTGTTACTTGGATAACTAGATCTCATGGAGTGCCATGACATATACCATACAGGAACTTAGACTATCAACATCAAGTTAGTTAGTTCCAACTTTTTCAAATAAATATTAAATAAATTTAAAAATTAAGTATTACCAC
The DNA here is from genome assembly GCA_009831015.1 of Picea engelmannii. Lineage (NCBI taxonomy): Eukaryota > Viridiplantae > Streptophyta > Pinopsida > Pinales > Pinaceae > Picea > Picea engelmannii. Next base: position 730,654 of record ML779905.1, on the reverse strand, counting down.
AAACTCATTATTCATATATACAAATTTATTTTATTAATCATCTACCCACAATCACACTTAACACTGTGACATCAATAGGTCGCATTGGGGCAAGTGGAGTGATATCCCCTCTCTACTTGTTTTGGTGTTTGTTAGACTACTATGTGTATAGGGGTTTTAGTAGTGCCACACCTGTCTGTTGGGTCGAACTTCTCGAAGCTTCAGGCTTAGTTTCCCTACCGATACATGTGGTCCTGACCCACAACTATTTTCCCAATTTCTGATTGTGAAGTGGTAACCATAGTGGCCTTTCCTAGGTATCTACAGAGTTGACTGTGGGTGGGAAGTGTCTGTGGTACCTAGGGCAGACATCGAACCTCTATTTCAATTCCCCTGGAAGGTGTCTATCTTCACAAGGGTACTTGCACCTGTAAGGGATGTTACATGTGGGTTACCATAACTGTCTCTCACACCTTATCTAGCCAATACTTTGGGGACTTGGCATCCCCCAAAGAGTTGGTTTTCAAAATGCCCCTTTATCCATTGGTTGGCCTATTGATAGCCTAGATTTTCTAGGGGTTCTCTCTTTGGTTAAGCATATATTTGTCCATATGTTGATTGTTGTTCATTCTTATAACACATTTATTTAGTGTGGTTGACCAACTGCTTCGTCGGTCCCATAGAAAATGTGGACTTTCTCCAAAGGTGGAGGAACGCAAATCTATGAAATGAAGGCCGGTGTCCATTGTGGATGACATAGAGCTTGTATATTCAGAGAGGGATTTTGAGGAGAGTGAATGAGTAGAGATTGAAGTGGTTGATGAAATTACTCCACCAAACTTCAACCCTTCTTTGATTGGTCGTTTCGACCTTGTACACCTTAGGGTAAGGGGACATTTTAATGATCCTTTTTCATTTTTTAGTGATCCTCACACGATGTTGGGAAAAAGTGTTTCATCCAGTATGGTTGAGCCTTCAATCTCATCAATAAGTGTCACAAGAGGCACCTCAGTGATGTCCTCCTTTCCATCTATTAGTGCCAGAGGTCCTACACCATCCTTTCCTAGTATATTAGGTTTCTCCATTTGAGGAATTCCAACAATGAATTTGTTTCCTTCCATGAGTGTACCTAGTGTAGGCACACCTATCATGTTAGTCTCAATGTGCACATCTAGATTTGTTTCCAATGGGGGGCCAAGCCTCAGTTCTAACACTGGAAGTGGATTTCCTTCTACTTTTGACATCCCAATAGGTATCTGAAAGATGCTAAATGTTGGTTTTCCTTTTGGCTGGAATGTTCATAGTGGTTTTGGGGATCTCCTAGTCAGGACGGGGGAAATAATGTTTCCATGGGATTTAACATCCCTTGGGGTAGCATGCCTAATCCTGGAAGTAATACTTTTTTCGTTTATACATCTGTTCCTAGGGGCAATTTTTAGTTGAAGGGTGGTAATCCCTTCGACTATACTTTTGTTATTGGGGGTACTCCCCCCATGGGTAGTTATGGTCCAGGGGGTAGTAGTATTTTGAAGTATACCTTTGTTTTCAGAGGAAATATTCCCGGGGGCATGTATGGTCTTGGAAGAAACACTATTTATGAGATTACTTTTGTTCTTGGGGGAAGACCTCCTAGGCATATGTTTGGTCCTGGAAACAACAATGTTTCTGGGAGTGATTTTGTCCCTTGGGGAAACAATCCTCTTGAGAACTAGTACACCATCGGAAAATAAAATATGGGGGGACCTCAAGGTCCATATGGTTCAAAAGATTCTTGATCCTTTTACTAGAATTAATTTCCCAACACGTAATTTCATTTCTTGGCAAGATTAGACTTTCCAAACTTGTCATGTTTGACAAATAACCCCATTCTTCATAACCCATTATAGATGGAAATTCTAGTTAAATTACCATTTGACATACCCAAGTTCAATGGAAATATGAGATATGACCCTCTGATGTACATAATGACTTACCATATGTGGTGCTCATCCAACTCATTGATGGATGATAGTGTTCAACAACGTCTTTTCCAGAGAACCTTGACTGTAAGTGTTGTTTTGATCAATCCATTTCCAGTAGCCTTTTGTTTTGATCAATCCATTTCCTCCCTAGCACCAACAGATGGTTGCCACAAATCCTATCCCTCTACAAGGGGGCATGGCATGTGCCTCTAAGTTTGAGGGGTCATCCTTGAATATTCAAGTATTCATGTGTGACCAAACAATGTCTTTGCAAACTTGAGATCGTAAATATGAGACTCTTGAGGCTGGTCCTTCAAATCAGGATCAAGTTCCCTCTTCTCAACCCGATGGCCCTCTATTATCAATATAGAGAAGGAATCACTTGAGATGGTGCTTTGCCAACCAAAATGTGTTATTGAACAAACAACACATAATTATAATGCATGGGTCGTTGACAACTACAACATTGTGGAAGATTTGGCCCATACACCATGTTCCATGTTTTCTCTCAAAGTTATACAAATTTTCCCGACACAACATAAGGCATTGTTATCAAATATAGGTTGGGTTGATCCCTTGGATTCCAATTTGACTATGTTTTATTTGGACCAAGCTCAACATAGTCTCTCCTACCAAATTACTTTTCAAATTCAATTAATAGTATGTGGGAAAACAATATTTTGAATGGTTGTTGACGAAGGAGCCTCCACTTGTATCATGTCCATCTCATGTTAGAAAGTTATCATCTCTCCAAAGATTGATCCATTTAACGCCATGCTCAAGGTGTTTGATGGACACATGTTTCGGCTTCATGGGATCATTATTGCATTGCCCATAGAGTTAGGTGGTAAGATCATTTCAATGGATTTTGAAGTGGTTGATCTTCCCCTAGAGTACAACCTTCTTCTTGGGCACAATTGATTTTATGAGATGAAAATCGTAATATTTTCATTCTTTTGGGTCCTTTACTTTCCTCATCAAGGGAAAATCATGACCGTCGATCAACTTGCATACTACACCCCTGGCCTTAGGACCAATGTAGGCTCCAATGTGCCCTTTGTCGGTGATTCCAAGAATTGGTATATGAGCATAGGTGCAGGGATGTTAAAATACTGCTCCTTGATGGGTGAATTTACCCTTCCCCCACCACCTCCTTCCCCAAACGTGACTCTTATTAATATGATATATTTCATTACCATTGGATATCTAGGGCCTTTTGATCCTTAGGTGGTACCTAGTCCTATGGAAGTTGAGTCTTACAAAGCTCAAATGGCGGTCACAATGGTTGAGTTTTCCTATCAGGATATCTAGTCAACATCTATTGACGCTAGTCAAAAACTCCATCCTAATATGGGATATGATCAACCTACAACACCCATTTGGGTTGTTAACTTTCCAAGTTTGCATGAAATCCTATATTTTGAGCTTCCTTCAAATGAGGTCATCTTGGAAATCATGGTTTCAATCATAAATCCAAAGGAATATGTGAGGCATCAATCATCTAGTCTTCTTGAGTTAGAAAAAATGAGGGTTAACATGAAGCGTTTTGATTCATGATAGGGGGAATTTTCCGGGGCATCCAATGAAATTCCAAGTCTTGACCAATTTGAGCCTCAAATTTATTTTTTGGAACTTACCACTGAATTTTCTACTCTTAACCATACTGAAGATGAGTGTCTCGTACCTCATTTATGTCTTGATGGGAATCATAAAGGAGAAATTATGTTTCACGAGACTACTCACCATAATTGTATTTGTGTAGCTCCTGATAGTTTAGGAACATGGAACTTCGATCTTATATGGTGTGGCCTCGACATGGTGTTCCACATGATGCCGAAATTGTCATGATGCATAGTTCCTTGTACGTAGGTGTGTGATGTGAGTGCTTTTCATTTATTGTGTGTGAGTTTATTTGGTTTGATTCTTATCATGTTTGATTATTGATTTACACATGTCAGGTATATCTCCTTGGCTCGCATCATAGGAACACCCATGGTGATGCTAGGAGCTCAGCATAGGTTGCATCAATTATTAATTATGTTTGTGTTAGATTGAAATTTTTCATTCAATTAAGCATTCGTAGAAGCATGCATAAACATGGATTCCAATTACATCATTTGGAGTCATAAGTAAGAGCCGAACCATATGTATAGAAAATATATAGCTAGTATATCATGTCCAAAAAATACAAAGCCATTTTTTTTTTCACTACGCATTTTAACCTCAAGTCTAGTAGTTCTGAATGTGTTTTATAGGACTTGATGACATTTTTGTGTAATAATTTTAATGACAAAATCCACTGAACCATGTGGTATGTGTTTTTAACTAGCATATAGGGATAGTTTTTTCCCTACAACACCATCTTGCATTATTAACCATCCATTATGTCGTCACAAATCCTTAGGCTCAATCCCGTTAGGTTGCAACATTATCCCTTCTCTTTTTGCACATCGTAATTTTCATGGTAGTGCCTACCCACCATGGGCACCCTAGTTAGCACCATGATTTCCATCTGGTGCCCATGTTGTGATTTATTGTAGGATTAGGAACCCTCCTTTAGACTTTCCATGACTCAAAGTTGAGACTCATTCTTTTCTCTTCATCTTTGTTTTGGCCATATCTTGAAGGGGTTCCCTTTTTTTTTTATGTTACATTACGGTCACACATGCATATTTCTGCTTATGTCTTGGTTCCTATTGCTACATTGCCATTTTCTTTGATCTGACTTACTTCCATTGTCGTCACACTTGACCTCTTTCCTTTTTCATTATCTTTCTTCTGTTTTGTGACCTTTACCCATGGACACAATCACTACTATGAGTGGACCTCACTTGCCAGTACTAGTCTGCATTCATTTTTCATAGGTCAGTTCCACATGCTTGGAGCATAGAAGCATTCTATTAAGTGACTTGGTCTCTCCAAAAAATATCACTTTAACTCATTTTCGTGCTCATTAAACCATGAAAAAGACACCTTGAAAAACTCACTTTTAACTCTTTTTTGTGCTTGTTAAACCATGAAAAAGACACCTTGACAAGCTCACTTTTAAGTCTTTTTCATTCTTGTTAAACCATGAAAAATACGCCTTATTGAATAAATGTTTATCTCTTTTACAGACTCATTAACCTATACGAAAAAAACACCTTTGAGCACACTTTTATCTCTCTTTCGTGCTCATAAAACCATGAAGTAGACACTCGGAAAAAAAAAAAGAGTGAGGGTTTCTTTTTACCATTGATCTGTATCTTAAAAAGTGTCATCCTTCAATCATGTCACCCTTGAACATGGCACCTATTTGTATCATTGTCTTACAATTGGGTTATAGCTTGCCTAGGAGTCATAGCATCAATATGAGTCATATACTCCTTCGGTTGGTTACTCTTCTAGTCATTATGGAGAGTTCTTCAATGCCTTATGTGTTGTTGCACTATATCAGTGGTTTTCTTGAGTCAATGTTGCTAGGTCATCATTATTTCATGCTATATGTTCAAGGGAAGTAAGCCCAAGTCAACCATCTGTTGTCTTGTTGACCATATGAGTTGGCCATCCCTACATCAGTTGTACTTGGTGATTCTATCTCTTCACAACATCTCTCTATGTGTGTTCCATGTTGGTTGGTGGGGGATACATTAAGGCCCTCCTTTGACGTATCTCTTCCTATTGACAATAGCAAATTATCTAGGAGAGGGATCTAGAAACTAGTTAGTACCTTAGAGCTTACAGTCCTCAGTGACATTTCTCCTTGTAATTGACAATGAGTTTACATCATTGACTCTTGATCGATTGATCCTATGAGCGCTTGACATTAGATCCTCTATTCACACTCACTAGATTGTACTAGGTACCTTAGGGTCTATTTTCATCATTAGTGGGTCCCCTTGCCTCTCTTAATGGTATTCATCAATGATTGGTAATCAGACGGTTTCTACAATGCTCAACATCAACTCATCTATTTGCATGATGTAGAATCATACCATTAGGGTTGGGACAAAGACCTTGGGCCTAGGGGCACACCACTCATTCATGCTACCCCTCCCAAGTTGCGATGGAGTATATCACTACCGTATGAGTACTTTGAAGACTATGGGGGCACTCACATTGGTACTCAATGTCTTCCTAATGTATACTATGACATACATCCACATTGTGTTTGCTCGTGGCTATAATATCTTTAATGATATGGATCCACTGTGTACTTTTTTATGGCCATGATCTTGCATTTCACTTCATGGATTTGTAGTGTATTGTGTTGGAATCCATGCTTTGTCTCTCTTTAGAGCATGGGTATGCCTACCTCGAAAATGATCTATACATGTTTGGTTGACGTCTACTTGTAGGTACTCACTGGATCCTTGATCTCCAACTCCTTCCTTACACCACCTCACATTCATGATTATTGTATTGTGTTTTGGCCATCAGTTCCTCTTCTAACCTCACACATTAGGGGTCATCTTTTATAGCTCTATTTTCCCTTCTAGAGACACATGGAGGACCTACTGACGTTGTCATGTTGAGACACAATCTTCTTCCTTGGATTTAATAAATTTTGAGGGAGGTCTCACCCTACTTGTTTAGAAAGGTGTGACCGATCACGTGATGAATCACTGACAATGTGAAATTGGTTGCGAGCTACATCACTGTAGCTCACGATCACCCCTGTCACCTTCTAGAATTGATGAGTTACAAGGAAATAAACACTGGGTGAGTTGTTTATATCATGATATGAGCTTGGGAACTTGTAATACACTCAGAGTTCACTAAGTTCTAGAGATATAGAAGAATCCCCTAGACTCCTTCATCAATCTATATAAAGAGGGAATCCCAAGGGAGAAAGGGGAAGAAGAATTCAAGTAAACTTGTGTTCCATGTTTTCAGAGGATCTCATCCACATATTTGGTCTTCATATTAGGTCATCCTGGATTGTGTGAGGGATAAGGAGGAGTTGGAGCAAGGGCCAAGGAGAAACTTAATCAAGAATCAAGGTAAACCATTGATTGATGTACATTTTCTCCACTGATTAATATAGATCTTCATGGTTTTACCCTTCCAATGCTGGTGTATTTAGTTGTAAATGGTAGATCTATTCTTTCCTTGAGTAGATCATATTAGATTTAGATCATATTAAATCTAGATCATATTTGCAATTCCTAATGATTAAAGAGGTTTGAGGTCGGTATTCATTGTCTCCTTGTGTGCAGAAAATTGGTTGTAGGAGTTGGAGATGGATCTCTAAAGCTGCATCAACTGGGAATACGTGAGGACAATCACCATAAATCAGGTATGCCATTCTATCGCCTAGCATAAATAGGAACAAATCTAATAGATCTAGTGGAAATTTTTTGTTGTTGTCTATCCTATAGTCCATCTCAGATCACAAGTAGATATGAGGGAGTGCTCACCTATACACAGGGAGGATCCACAACACTAGAGATAAATGAAGAAGGGAAAATCATATTCAAACCATAAATAATCCTTGAAACAAGGAGCAAGCAACTACAAAATCAAGTGATTACTAAGTACCTCATCAAGTGGAAGAACCTACCAGTAAAAGAGGTGACATGGAAATATAAGTTATTCATATAGAAACATCCACATTTAATCAAGTGTTTAGGGAAACACTTATTTGAAGGGGAGGGGCATGTTAAGCTGTAGAAAAATCCCTAGATATTGTGTTATCATATTTCTATTGTTATGTTAGTATGGTTGGCTATACCCTTTAATTGTAATTGTACCCTTTGTCTCCTATATATACCAAGGAGACCTAGTTTTAGAAATCATCTCATCTTGTACATTTGTTCTATTTTAAAAGGAGGTTTCTCCTCGAAGAGGATTCACATTCATTCTTCTCTTTCATTATCAATGTTTGACAAGACATGGTATTACACATTGGACAGACACCTTAAGCAACCACTCACACAACTAGATCAAAGATAATAACATGATGTTTTTACGTGGTAAAAACCCTCTAAGAGAGATATAGTCCATAGCTGTAGGGCCCGAATTAAATAAACAACCATTTAATTTACAACATAACAGTAAAATTCAAGAAATTTCTATAATTTAGCAAATTCGCCTACAAATTTATCAATTATAATAAAATTTTATAAGAGATTAAAACAATGCATAATTTGAAATAATACCTGAACCTGATGCTAATAATCCTCCGTTTGTCCGCCGCTTGCCTCCTTGACCACTTCTGCAAAACACTGCCCAAAACCTAGTTCCTCCCTGCCAACTAGGTAACTCCCTAGATCCAGGATATCATAAGGATATCCTGGCCCCCGTGCCCAAAACCTCCAGCAACCCCGGTGCACTGATACAATCCTACTCCATAATTTCCCTTCTCTCAACAAATCCAGAGCTCCCAAAATCCATCCCCCAACCTCCCGTAGAATGACCTCCCGTCCACCTCCTTCCCTTCCTTATCCCTCCTTCACCAACTCCCCCTCATTTACTCCCTACCTAACCCATTTATTACCTTCTTATCCTTTCCCGTTAATGCCCCTTATCCCCTTTATTTAATATCTTATCCTTCCGCAATTAATAAGTTATCCCTTGTTGTGTACGTAACCTTTCAATTTAACTATATAACTTATTAATTTATTAAATTTAATACTCATGTTTTTAAATGTAATAGGTAGCTTAATTAATCAATTAATTAATCAAATTGCAACCATTAATTAATCAATAATTATTTAATTAGTTTTATTATACCTATCCTGTTTAATTAATATCATATTAAGACGATTAATCCCCTAATTAATTTTTACTTAATAATCCTTCAC
>ML779905.1:654256-689753 GCA_009831015.1 Picea engelmannii | reverse complement strand
AGTTTTAGAGGTGAGGCTGTTCTTTGAGCCTCACCTCCCAAGTACTTCATTTACATGTTTTTTTTGTCCATGCTTCTTTTCATGCAATATTGGCATGTCTAAGCTCATCCTCTCTCGGTATTCAAGAAATCTAGATGTCATCCCCTGAGATTCAAATTAGTGGAATCAGAGCGAGGTATATGGGAGGAATGATCCGAATTTTAGGGGGTATATGGTCTAAATTTGGATGCAAAAGTCATAAAGGTATAAAGATAATAGATTGTCCATGTGGGTCAAGGAGATGCCCACCTCCTCATTAATTAATTGGGCTAACATGTTTCCCATATGGGTCAAAGAGAGTCCCACCTCTCCATTATTGTATTGGGTTTTATTTTCTTTTGGCTTGCATCTACTCTTCTATTGGTATTGCAGATTCTTTATGAGGTATTCTGAGTCTTTGTTACTATCACTGATTGACCCTGGTTTAGATTTGATAAGCTTCCCAACATAATCCCTTTAAATCTATCGACCCCTCTAGTAAACCAGAAGGCAACGTAGAAAACAGAGTGTACTGCGCAGTCTCACCTGAGATAGCTCTATGGGTGGCTACAATACTCAGGTGTTTACAACTTGAGACTGAGCGGAGATCTGTGGTTTTGTTTTGTAATCTGTATTCATTCGGTCTAACATCTAATTATAACATTCATTCTATGCATGCATGTGGAATACTAGATCTACTTAGTCACTTAGTTCCTCTAACATTCATCAATTAATCAGACATAAGAAACATACATTCATTCACATAACACAGGTTTTACCATGGTTCACCCCCTCCTGGGACACATCACAAAGATGTGGCTCTCAAGATTTTATTATAGTTCAGAAATATATCATGCCGCACGTGTTTACAATCTTAGGTCTCTCCCTTTTCCACAGGCTCCTCAATCCCTGCGAGGTTGAATAGATCGCACTAGGCTCCTCATCATGTGATCTAACCCTCAGGATCGAGTCACTCACTCCTCCCCTATCTCACCAACTTAATGACTCGTAGAGTTCTTACAACTCTCTCTCTCTCTCTCTCTCTCTATTTCTCTATGTGTGTCCTCCCCATCCATCCGTCTCTTCTGTCGCCTAAGTACTTATATCCTTGGCTCACCAACCATTACAATTCATTACAAAAACCCTAACCCTAGCGTTGTTAGGTATTCCTTGCATGTGAGTTGCACCTACTTCTCTTACACATGTTGCTTTTCCTTCCAGCTATCTTTTCCATTTGACATTATTCTCCTCCAAAAATAGTCTTTCTTCCTGGCTAGGCTTGCATCCAACAGGCCCCCAACACTGACATGTGGCTAGTATCAATCCACCTAAACTTTGTGTGCTTATTTAATCTCTCCTGCAAGAGTGTGGAACTTCTTTGTGAGTTCATTTTCTTGCGTTTAAACCTGCGCGGTCTTCTCCCTGAGTGCATCCAATACCTACACTACAATCTTGTCGTTGATAATCTCTACACATTCTTCCTGAGTTTGTGCCATTTTATTCTTTGCATCTTCTACTTGCACAATGACCTCTGGTGCCTACTCTTGAAGAGGTTCCATTTGAGCTTGTCACTCCTTCTTCTGTGTCTGTGTGGTTATGAGTTCTTGCAGCTTCTTCATATCCTATGCTCCTTTGACGTGCTCAGTGATCGACATCGTCTTCTGCCTCTGTTTGACGTATTGGATAGCTACGCTTATCCTCTCCTCTTCCTGGTCCCACTGTTGGACCTGTTGATCCTCCTACAACTTCATCCATAATTGTGATTCTTTATCAAACAAGTCGTCCGCTATGCTAACTTGTTGCTCCATCTTCTTTATCTATGTTGTTTCTTCCTTCTTTCTCTACTCCTTCACCTCCGGGGGAGTGGTAGGTATGAGCTATTCCTGGAGGTTCTCGATATCCCGCCTGTATTGATTGATTGTATGCACAATCTGATCAATCTTCTGCGTCATCGTGAGCTCTGATGTCTGCGCACTCTTTGGAATTTTCTCATAGGCTACAACCAATCCCTTCTCCATCCTATCCATGTGGTATTTCTCATTTTTGGTCTCGATATTGACCTGCTCAAGCATCGATTCCAACTCTTCTAGGTTTTCCTTCATTTGTTGCTATTCTGCTGGATCTGTGCTTGCACACGACTATACCTCTTGCGTGACGTTGACTTGCAATTTATACAATGCCTTGGTTGGTATCCATGTCATTACCAACTGGATTTGGGCCAAATATTTCAAGGGTGTCTGACCCATAATTTCATCCATGTGCAACATGCTGGGTGTAACGTGAAATGTCGATCTCAGATGTGCTGTCGTTTGGATCCTATCCTACTTGCTCGATCCAACCTTGGCTCCTGTCTGTGATGCCGTTGGGACTGATTCTATTCCTCTGTCAACCTTATGAGTTTCTATGATTTACTCGAGGAGCTGCCTCATATCTGCCAACTCCTCCTGAATCCTATCCCTTTGGCGTTGGGCATCTTCAAAATGCTTCGTTGTTCGATCTTGGACCATTTGGGCCACAAGGTCTGCGTCATCCTCCGTGATTGTATATTCTACTGGCATTTTGTGCACCTTAGTTTTCTTTTGTGAACCCCCGTTTGTATAATTGGCCTCTTGGTTTGGCCTTGCTCTTGCTGAGTAGCACTTGATGTGGTCCCCTGTGTTGTCTCAGTCTATTTTTTGTGTTCCTGTGGCACCTGGGTGTTGTTGTTCTTCCCCGCCTGGGTGCCTTTCTTGGAAACACTCCCTTTCTTATGTTGCGTCGTGTTCTGACCTATCCTTGGCTTATTGGGCATTGTTTTTTCTCTTGCAGGTGTCTGTTCCTTCCCTGCCTCTACCTCCTTATCTGCTCGCATCTCTTGATTCAGGACTAGAATCCTCCAATCATCGTGCCAATCCCTGATGGCCATTTCTACATCCTCTTCCTTGACACAATACAACATTTGTAGCCATTGATTCTCGGGATCCTTTAGTGCTTGGATCCACATTGTATGCCTGGTTTCTTTGAAGTTAGCTATGCCCTGATACTGTGCGACCACCTCTGGTGTAATCTGCCAAGTGTTGGAAATGTTTTCCTACAAGTCATTGTAATATCCTTTGAACATGCCTGCATTCGCCCTTTTGTTCTTGGGGTCTTGAGTGTTCCCCAACGATAGGTATCGCACTGCGTGGTAAGGATTGGATCTCATGACAAAGAATGAATACTTAGGCTCCTTCCATCCGACCAAGGAAATCAAGATGAGTAGCCACGAATAGTGAAATTTTGTCCCTAGGTCCTACGCATCCTTGCAGTCTTCCAGGAATAGATTCAACAAGTACGAGTCCCAGATGAGTGTGGTTCCCTCTACACACTATGTTGCAACTGCGGCGACCCTGATAGGGACTTCCTCCTTGCAACATTTCCTGAGTAACTTGCACGCCATGATTTTTGTGGCCATCCTTTTTGTTGCATCACTAATGAGCTTAATTATGATTCTGTGTGACCCTCTTTCTGTACCATACTTCTTCTTCATTTCCTTGTCCAATGCCTTTTCCTTTGTCTTTTCATCAAGGAACTGCGTGGGTGTCTCCCCCTGTGTTGGCAGCTCTGTGATGTATGAAATGAGATCCATTTTTATTGAGATGAGTTGTTCCATCCACAAGTATCCTCTATGGGTGACTTCCATTAGCTTCTTGATGCAATTGTTTGCATCTCAACCCCTCCCAAAGTGAGGGATTTCCAACAGGCCTAGAATCCCAGTTTTGGCTAGTCCGTCTACCCACTGGATCAGTTGGTTAATTGGTTCGCTAAAGGGTCCTATACCCACAGTTTCCACGTAAAATTTCTTGGAAAACTGTGGAAACTTGTTTGTGTCTGTGATATCATGGTCTGAGTACCGCAATTTCTCCATGTGGCATAACATATTTCCTGTGACACACACCCCTTCAGGAATGCGCAAAAAGACTATGGATGTGGAGGATTGCTTGCACGGTTCTCATGCTACTAAATATTTTTCCTTGCACTATGATGGATGACTCAAGGTTTCAGCCTCCATTGTTCTCTCTTTTGCATACTCCTTTTCTTGGTCGGTGACATCTTCCACTGTGCCCTTCTATGGCTATTTTGGTGTGATTTTTGTGTGACCTTTCTGGTGCAGCCATTTCTTTTTGGCTCGGGACCATCCCATTGACTCTCGGGGATTCTTCAGGGTTTTAGGGGTGTGAATGATTACATGCACCCTCAGCCTATTGGCCCTGTCCCCCTTCCGACATATCAATGTCCATGCCCACTGGTGATGTCTGCTAGGTTTCCTCCACCACTGGTGTGGGGCTTACTAGTGTCATATTGGGCGATGATATTTCTTCCACGTTGATGACTTCTAGAGCCTATGGTGGTTGTTTTTCACTTCCCTGTGGCTATGGTGGTGCTCTGACATTTCTTCGAGGTTGTCTGCAAGTCTTGCTCGATGCTCCTAGTTTGGGTGGTGCCATGGTGGTAGAGGTATTCTCCATTGATCTTACTTGTCTTTGTAACCTCTACAAATTCCCTCTCTTCTTTGTATACTCTATTTATCTGTGCTCTTCCTAATTTCATAATAACCTTCTCGATCTCGCGTGTTGGCTTATATAGGAATTGTGTGAAGATTCTCGGAGATGTTACCCAAATTGTGTTTTAATTGAACTAGCGCTTCCCACGTACTTGCCATTGAATTCCCTTGTTGTCGCAAGTTGGCGCGATTAATTCTACGTCCCGTCAATCGTTCTTGCATTCAATTTTTATAGCCTCCGTTCATTGGCACTTATTTTCTGTACCCACCATTTCCGTTGTTTCCACCTTTTAGTGACCATTGGTACTTTCTCCGTCGTGATAGCATTTCTGAGTGTGAGTGCTCATTCTCTTTTCGGTGCACTAGCCCTTTGTTGCTATCTTTTGATGTATGACACAGTAACCCCTCTATTTTTATTTTTTTTCAAGTGCTAGGAGGTCGACTGTCCTTATACATCTTCATTCAACTCCCATTGATCATCCCTCTAATTTATTTTCCTCCTAAATCCTTCAACTGCACAAATCCCCTGTCTGTGACAGTCTTTACTTTGTATGGTCCTAACCAATGCATTTTGATTTTTCCTGGGTGATGAAGAGGTTTACTGTCATATACCAAGATTAAGTCTCCTTCCTTGAAATATTTCCTTTTTATATTTCTGTCATGCCAAGAATTGTCCCTTGATTTTTGTACTTCTTGGTGAAACCCTTCTAGAATCCTATCTTCCTCCATGATCATCAATTGATTTAGCATTTCATGTACTGTGCCTCACTCTGTCATGTTTGTAATTGCTGCTACACGCAGACAAGGTACCAACAATTCTAATGGCACCACTGCTTCTTATCCATACACCAATATGAATGGTGTATGTCCTGTCAATGTTTTTCATGTGGTCCTGTACACCCACAATACTGCTAGTATCTTCAAATCCCAATCGTCCCTATTGATGTTGCAGATCTTTGTCAGTGCATTCTCGAGGATTTTATTAAAGGATTCAACTGTTCCATTGGCTTAAGGATGATATGATGTACTCTTTTGATGATATAATTCAAACTCCTCAGTCATATCCCTAATGGTATTGTTAATGAAGTGAGTGCCTTGGTCACTCATCAAAATCCTTGGCATCCAAATTTAGTGAGCATGTGCTCAAAAAAGAAGTGTGTTGTTGTCTCTGTGCTGCAATCTTTTACTGGTGCTTCTTTTTCCCATCTTGTCAGGTATTCTGTCGTAGTAATAATGTACCTTGCTCCTAATATATTTGTTGGTGGGTTAATTGGTCCCACAAAATATATTTCCCATTTGTCGAATACCTGAAAGGTTACTTGTGGTCTCATGGGGATCTCGTCCCTTCTATTCGATTTACCAAACCTATGACATACATCACATCTCTGGCAGTAGTCCTTTGAATCTCTATGAACATTCAACCACGATAGTCATGCGTTCAATACCTTCTGCGTGGTAGCTTTTCTTGCATAATTTCCTCCTGCTATTCCCTCGTGGGTTTCTTCTAAGATCCTAGGTCTTTCATGTTCTAGCACACATCTTCTCAAGATGCTATCTGCACACATTTTTTATAAGTGTCCTGCAATCAATTGGTAGTCTGCAACCTTGACTACCAGATTTTTCTTCTACGCAATGTTGAATTCTTGTGGTGTAGTCCCTATAATCAAGTACTGGATGATGTCTGCGAAGTATTCATCAACTATATGGACTAAAAATAACTGTGTGTCGGGAAATTTGTCCTCTAGATTCATAAGTTCCTCCCCATTAGTGATCCTCAATAGGTGATCAGGTCCTACATTCAACTTTCCTAGCTTGACTATCACTTCAAAGTCAAATTCCTGGAACAACAATAACCATCTACAAATTATGCCCCCAACACTAGCTTGTTGACGAGGTATTTGAGCACTGAATGGTATGTGAGCATCTTGAATTTTTTTCCCAATAAATAATTTCTGAACTTCTGAAGTGCATAGACCATATCTAAGCCTTCCCTCTCTGTGGTATTGTAGTTCTTCTTTGATTCTGACAATTTTCTGCTAGAAAATGATATCAGATGCTCTAATTCTCTTGATCTTGGTTGTGCCAGAATAGTTCCAAGTGCTATGGATGATGCATCTACATGTACATGGAATGTCTTTTCCCAATTGGGGAATACCAATATTGGTGCGGTTACCATATTCTCTTTCAGGGTGTCCAATCCGCACTAACAATCCTCATTCCACTGAAACTTTGTGTCTTTCCTTAACAATTTTTCCATTGGCGCAGTGATCTGCACATACCCCTTTATAAATTTCCTGTAGTATCCTGTGTGTCTCAATGTCGCTCTCAATTGCTGGACTATTTTTGGTGGTTGTAGATTAACAATTACTGCAATCTTGGGAGGATCTACTAGCAAGCCTTGTTTGCATACTATATGTCCCAATAGTATCCCAAAAGGTGTTCCAAAGATGCATTTTTTGATATTTAATGATATCTGACACTGCCTGCATCTTTCTAGCATCAGCCTCAACAACTCTAGATGGTATTTCAACAAACTATAGACTTTCCAATCATCCAGATATACCTCTAGAAACTGGTGGATGAACTCTTTGAATGAAGTTATGACTACTCTGGAAAATATTGTTGGTTCATTCTTTAGTCCAAATGGAATGAATTTATACTAGTAGGATCCCCATTCCATGGAAAAAGTGGTATTGTATCTATCTTCCGGTGCTATCTTGATCTGATGGTATCCTAAGAATCCGTCGGTGAATGAATAAGCTTCATGTCCTCCCACTTTCTCCAATACTTCATCTATGAAAGGAGTAGGAAATGGGTCATGTAGGCACGCGTCATTCAACTTCCTCAAGTTGACACATATTCTTATACCCCCTTGTTTCTTCTCCTGAACTACCATCATGCTTACCCATTCAAATTCCTCTACAGGTTATATGATTCCAGCCTCTAACATCCTATCGATTTTAACTTTGACTGTTTTCTTATATATCACGTTTAGTCTGTACGGTCATTGTCTGATCGATCTTGCCTCAACTCTAAGTGGTATCTTCATTTATCCTATCTCTCCTGCTATTCCTTTAATCTCTGTGAACTTTTTTGGGAACAAGTCACTGTACTCGCGTAGTAATTCTGTTATACTTTCCACATTTTGCTCATCCCAGTAGTATCCAATGTTGGCCATTTTGGGGTTCTCAACTGTCCCAATGTTGACTTTGTTCACCTTGATTGATGCAAAAATTGCTTCTGATTCCAGAGGTGGACCTTCCACTTCTCTCTCGCCTTCAACTTCCTCAATATAAATATCATGCGGGTCATCTTCATCTGGTGCTTTTTCCTATATGTGGTAGGATGACAATAGTTCTTTTACTATTTGTCTATTCTATTTTTGTTCTTCTATTATGAGTTCAAATTATGGTTCTTTAATGAATATCACCCCTATGATTTGTTTAAGTGATGCGTTTATGTTGGGGTTCTCATGCTCAAATGAGAAAGTGGCTGTAAATTTATGTTGTAATATTGTCCATCTTGCAGTTCCTCTGCACAATTCCTGGTCTGTATACCAGTTTGCTGGGATGCCTTCTAATGTGTGAACCAAATGATGAAGCCATTCCTCCAGTGGAATCATTTTCCATAGTGCTCTACACTTCTCCAAGTTTTCTGTTGTTTCCCCCTATACATCATATTTCTGCAATTGGTTGCTCCCCTATTCTATGCCAAATATGATGCACAGTAATCACTTGCATTGGTATCAATCCTTGACTATTTCTTTGTGCGCTCCCCACCATCTTGAAGGTGTTTCCTTGAGTGCTATACCTAGGACTAAGAGCTTATGATTTTCTAACACTTCATCTTCGTATCGTGTTAAGAATGCTTCTAAGTCATTCATCCCATGGAAGCTGGGAGGTTCCCTTATCTCTGTACCTACCCATCTTACTGTGCAGTCTATTCTCGTGCTTCTTCTTTTGGAGATTTCGTGTAACCTATGATACCAATTTTTTAAGCCCGTATCTGAGTATGATGCACATGAGGTGATGATTCTCCAACTGAGTACCCCATCTGCAGTCAGATTCACATAATCTTTATCTTGCGCAGTTGTTTTTGTACAACTGGTTAATTTCCTCCAGGTCTAAGAAGGTAGGTTCTACAAACCTTTCCCCTTCTGACGGGTCCAATGGCGCAATGACTCTGTATTCTCCTGAATTGAATGTCATATTCCTCATCTTCAAGTTGATTATGGCATGGTTTTCAAATTCCCAATCCAATCCAAGCAATGTCAGATAAGGTGCTGTGTTGTCCACTATCTCTATAACTTCAAATTCGGCTTTAGTGCGCACTCCATCCAGATCTATTGTTACCCCTTTTAGTCTCCCAATCAATAGAACTCTATGTTTATTTTCTAGTTTCAATTGAACTGGTGAATATCCTAGTGTGGGATCTCCCATACATTGCCATGTCTTCTTGGGAAATACATTGACTTCAGATCCTAAATCCAGTATAATATCTCCCATGTTGAAATCTCCAATGTTGGCATTCAATTTGAATTCCCTGCTTGTTCTTTTCATATGTAAATGATTTATTGTTTTATGTTCTAACTTTCATTCTTCCTCTATGCTACATATTTCTAGCATATTTTAACATATGATGGATCATTTAGTAGTTTCACACATGATTGCAACAAACCCTTAATCATACTTACTTGTCCCAGGGGTTGTGTTTGTTTGGTGTGATCCAACAATGGAGGCATCTTGTACGTTGGTACTTCCTTATTATACTGCGCAGTTGATGTCGATGCAATATCTAGCTTCAAGAATTATTGTCTGTCTTGTTTTAATATCTCTTTTTCATTTTGCGCATCGAACTGCTTCTTTGTGTCATCATTCTTCTTCACCCATTGGTGATGTGCTGGCTCTTGTTTGACTGCGTCGTTTCCTGTTTTAGCTCCTCCCCATGTAACTATGTTGATGTTTCTTCCTTCATCCCTCGCTTCTTCTGAAATCCACTGAAAATTATGATTGTTCTGATTCCTCTTCTCCTGGATCTTCCCTAATAGTGTAGGACATTCTTTCGTGTCATGATCTAATGTGCGACAATACAAACACGTCATTGGTGGAAGTGGACATTCTCTTGCATAGTGTCCTGGTTGTTAACATTTGTGGCATACCATTGGTCCTCTACCTCTTCCAAAGCCTCCTCTTTCTCTTCCTCCACCTCTGTAGCCAGTTGGATCCCCTCACAACGCATTATACTAAGGCGCCTGGTTATACTACACGAGATTATAGTGTGGTTGCGTGGTATTGTGCTGCAGCTACGCAGTGTTATATTGTTGTTGCATAGTGTTATACTGTTGTTGCACAATGTTGTACAGGGTTGGTACTTGGTTAAACTGTGGTGTGGCTTGTTCGATCATCATTTCTTCCTGCACCCTATATGCATCTGATGTTCTTTCCCTCATAAGGTCCATGGTTCTGCAATCTTTGTCATCATGGCCTAATGACTTGCAAAAGTTGCAATACGAGCTCTTTTGTATTTTCTGATACTTATGCATCATTGGGAAGTGGTATGGATCATGACCTTGTTTCTTATAGATCTCACACCATAGTCCTCATGTTGCCAATGGGTTTGGCATTCCTTCTTCCATGTACTGCGTGAATGTTGGACATTCGTTCTTATGGTGTTCTTTGGTCCTACATGTGGTACACCAAATGACTTCTCTTTTGTCCTTACTTTTGTTTTGGTTTAGTTGGAACGTTAATTTCTTTAGATCCTCCTTTAGCTCCTCTATGGCCAGATCTGTCTTCTAATATTGGCTCTCTTTCATTTGTAGGGCTGCATGTAGAGCCTCTTCCTATGTCTGAAACTTCTGTTGTCGCAACAGATATTTCAAGTGTGATAACAGTGAATTGATGAACATATGCCTATGTTTCATATCTCTCATGAGCTATTTTAGCTTTCCCTTCAATCATTTGAATCTCTGGTCAATATCCCATACATATTATCCTAGTTTCTGTCTGATCTCTATCATCTCGTTCCTGTATTGATCCTCTGAACTCGGCTTCTAGAACTCATTTATCAACAACTTCTTGATATCTCCAATCATTCTAGTTGTCCCTAGAGAACTGTTTGTAGCTAAACTCATGTACCAATCCAGTGCGCGATCTCTTAATGTGATAACTACCTGTGAAAGATTAGTGTCCTCGTCTGTGATCTATTTCGCTTCCCAGATCTTTTCACAAATAAAYAGGTTCTTCTTCGGGTCCTTCGATTCCTCTCCTTTGAATTCTARTAACCTGATGGTGGGATCATGTCCTTCCATCCTGAATGTTGAAATACTACCTTTGTGCGGTGTAGATACTTGACTAATGCTTCTTGAACTAGCTGCCCCRGTTGTTGTTCCTTGTGTAGATGTACTTCCTTCTCYTGAAATTCAGTTGTGTAAATGGTGGTGTTATTCTTGGTTTATTAGTCGCACATGGGTTTATGGGTTCCACACTTACACTAATATGGATAGGACTGTTGCCTTCTATTGTTGGTATTGGACCTCTCATATTCCTCTCATATGTTTTGCATAGGATTTCCTTAATCTGCTCCACATCCCAGAGAGCCTCTACCTCCTCTTCATCACTTKCCAAGCCTTCCCTYGCGGCTACGACTCTCTTCTTGGTGTTCACTTTGTATTGGTAGGGTACTCCACTGTGCATCTTTCCARCGGTTTCCATGATTCGCTCAATMTGGTCTTCTTCCATCATAATTGGGTCCAAGGCCTCCTCCTTATTTCCTTTATCCCCTTCCCCTTCCATTTCTCTTTCTCCTGTTAGTGCTTCCCACATTCCCCCATGCACGTAGGGAATTTTAGTTGTCTAACTCCATTGTCATTGCACCTTTGTTATATAGTAATATCTTAATGGAAGTATATAGCGATCCGATGTACCTCCCTCGAGGTCCCTTTAAGAACTCTTGTTCAACTGTGCTGCAAGAATTCACTGTATCTACTGAAAACTCTGTGATAAATCCTGCAACAATGTTGTCTAAAAATAAATCTATTGCGTGTGTAAACTTATTATCCACTCATTGTAACTGCGCGATATCTTTAGGATTCCACTCTAGATGTTTGATCTGATTTGTAGGATGGTTGTGTTTCAATATTTTTATCCACTCCTGCAATACATGCGAGAAATCACAAAAAATACTTCATGCAAGTTGATGAATACGTACTTGTCTAAGTATTTGCACGGTGTCAACTTCGAGTTTCTGTTATCTTTCTGCACAAACTCCAACTCCTTTGTTTTCAACCATATTTCTATCTCTTCCTTCGTGGGATTTCACAGTCTCAACATCCCCTTTTAGATTCTCATTTTCTTCAACATCTTGTGATCCGGTCTGACATTCTTCTGACACGTCCTCCCCAAATCTCATATACTCAATCCCATTTTCTTCCAACCAACAGGCAACAAAACCATTTGTTGGCTTGCATTTACTCTTCTATTGGTCTTGCAGATTCTTTATGGGGTATTCTGAGTCTATGTTACTATCACTGATTGACCCTGGTTCATATTTGATAATATTCACAACAAAATCCCTTTAAAACTATCGACCCCTTTAGTAAACCAGAAGGAAACGCAACACACAAAGTGTACTGCGCAGTCTCACCTGAGATAACTCTATGGGTGGCTGAAATACTTAAGTGTTTGCAAACTGAGACTGAGTGGAGATATGTGGTTATGGCTTGTAATCTGTATCCATTCAGTCTAACATCTAGTTATAACATTCATTTTATGCATGCATGTGGAATACCGGATCTACTTAGTTACTTCATTAATCTAACATTCATCAATTAATCATACATAAGACACATACATTCATTCACATAACATAGGTTTTACCATGGTTCACCCCTTCCTGGGCTATGTCCACAAAGATATGGCTTTCAAGATTTTATTATAGTTCAGAAATATATCACATCGCACATGTTTACAATCTTAGGTCTCTCCCTTTTCCATAAGCCTCGATCCCTGAGAGGATGATTAGATCGCACCAGGATCCTCAGCCTGCGATCTAAACCTTAAGATCGAGTCTCTCACTCCTCCCCTAGCTCACCATATTAATGACTCGTACAATTCTTACAACTCTCTCTCTCTCTATGTTTCTCCATGTGTGTCCTCCCCATCCATCCCTCTCTTCTATCTCCTAAGTACTACTTATTTATATCCTTGGCTCACCTGCCATTACAATGCATTACAAAAAGCCTAACCCTAGCGTCGTTAGGACTTCCTTGCATGTGCGCTTCACCTGCTTCTCTTACACGTGTTGCTTTTCCTTCCAGTTGTCTTTTCCCTCTTGCATGCTTCTCATCCAAAAATAATATTTCTTCCTAGCTAGGCTTTCATCCAACATTTTCCACTACTTAGTTAACTGGGTAGTTAGATCTATTATTATAATAATAGAGACTCATTTAACAATATCTTTCCATTATTGTATCAGGTTTTATTTTCCACTCCTTAGTTAGTTGGGTAGTTAGATCTATTATTATAATAATAGAGACTCATTTAACGATATCTTTCCATTATTGTATCAGTTTTTATTTTCCACTCCTTAGTTAGTTGGGTAGTTAGATCTATTATACTACTAATAAAGACTCATTTAATGAGCTCTTTTTTACTTTGTCCAATGGACCATTTTGTAATTCTATATAAATTCCTATCAAGCCTTCTCATAATATCAAGTTACTCATTCTGACTTCTCTCATATTTTCTATTGTTCATTGTGAGATTAATTAGATTTGAGTGATTTACTAGTAATTAGTGTTAGAGGTGAGGCTCTTCTTTGAGCGTCACCTCCCAAGTACTTCATTTACATCTTTTTTTTTCCATGCTTCTTTTCATGCAATATTGGCACGTCTAAGATTCTCCTCTCTCGGCATTCAAGCCATCCAGACTCAGCCCCTGAGATCCATATCAGTGGTATCGAAGTGGGTACACTCTCCATCAGAAGAAGGGTTTGAAGCATGTTACGGGTTCAAACATTTGCAACAATCACCAAGATCCTTTTGGTACTATTGGAATCCATTTTCTAGGCCATACATTGTAAGCATCATAGTTGGTCCACATGCACTACAAGAAATTTTTTCTTACCCTCGGATCTTCATTCACCATTACAAGGAAAACCATACATGGATTCACTACATCCATACATGGATCCACTACATTCATTGTTCTAAAAAAATTTCAACAAATTTGAAGGGTGTCCATGCTGCCCATGGAAGTTCCACAACCTCTACAACATCCCTTGCTACTCTATAAACCTTTGGCATCCTTTGTGTCCCTCTACACTCAACCAACTTAAAAGAGGTATTTCTACCTCTTCACATCATTTTACAGGATCTACCATATCTCATTGGAAATATTTCTTCAATATCTCAAATGGGTATTTCACGAAATCTTATTTGGCTTCCTGGTTTGAGAGATATCATCAATTGAATCTCAACATGTATTTAACCCAAGGAGGCTGAGCGTACCACCATATTCAACGGTATTTTTCTCCCTTATTAGGAAACTACAGAAGGATTTCCACATATTTCTGGAAATATCTCTTCAATGTCTCAAATGGGTATTTCATGGAATCACATTTGGCTTCCTAGTTTGAGAGATATAATCAATTGAATCTCAACATGTATTTCACCCAAGGAGGCCGTACATACCACCATCTTCAAAGGTATTTTTATCCTTGCTCAAGGACCCTACATAATGAGTTCCACATATGGATGAGAATATCTCTTCAATATCGCAAATAATTATTTCACAAAATTTCATTTTGTTGTCTAGTTTATGAGATATATTTGTTTGAAGCAGCACACGTCTGTAACTAGCGTGACCGCCTGCCCTTCAAATTCGACCTGATTTTTCTCACTCCATGGGCCACCTTAGAACAAGTTTCATATACCGATGTAAATATCTCTTAAGTATCTCAAATGGGTCTTTGATGGAATTGGATTTCATCACCTTTAACATAAGTTATGAATAGATTTGCAGAAGGATGTTTACAACCCCCAAAGTCACGATTTTTCCATATTTTTTTTTAATTTTGGGATTTTATTAAAATTTCTTTATTTTTCTACCCATGTACAATTCCATTTTCAACTAGGTTATGGGTCATTCACAAACCCACGGTTATGGGTCAACCACACAAAACCCTTTTCATTGGGTATTTTCACATTGTAATCATAATGGTACGATAATGGGGTTTCTCTTCTTAGCATGGGTGTAATGATGGGGACCATTATTTTCTAAGGGGGGAAGAATGATCCAAATTTTAGGGGGTATATGGTATAAATTTGGATGCAAAATTCATAAATCTATAAAGCTAATAGATTGTCCATATGGATCAAGGAGATTCCCACCTCCTCATTAATTAATTGGGATAACAGGTTGCCCATATGGGTCAAAGAGAGTCCCACCTCTACATTATTGTATTGGGTTTTATTTTTCACTACTTACTTAGTTGGGTAGTTATATCTATTATTATAATAATAGAGACTCATTTAATGAGCTCTTTCCATTATTGTATCGGGTTTTATTTTCCACTACTTAGTTAGTTGGGTAGTTAGATCTATTATTCTAATAATAGAGACTCATTTAATGAGCTCTTTTTTACTTTGTCCAATGAACCATTTTGTAATGCTATATAAAGACCTAGAAAGCCTTCTCATAATATCAAGTTACTCATTTTGGATTCTCTCATATTTTCTATTGTTCATTGTGAGATTAATTAGCTCTGAGTGATTTGCTAGTAATTAGTTTTAGAGGTGAGGCTCCTCTTTGAGCCTCACTTCCCAAGTACTTCATTTACATGTTTGTTTTTTCCATGCTTCTTTTCATGCAATATTGACACATCTAAGCTCCTCCTCTCTTGGAATTCAATCCATCCAGATATCATCCCACGATATTTGAATCACTGGCATCACATTTTTATTAATAAAACAAGGAAATACAATTCACATATTACATCTCTTTGGTCGTAGCCACACATTATATATACATAATAATTAATTAAACTGGGGATTATAGTGGGGATGTTACATTCCCCCTCCCCTACAATTGTGTGCCATCCTCAATGCAATCTATGTCAATATATATATATATATATATATATATATATATATATATATATATATGCAATTTTACATCACAATACCTATAAATAAAATTCTACAATTTAACAACTCCAACCATAATCTCATGTTCCTCTCAACTCGGTGACCCAAGGAATGCACCATTCGTTTATCAAGGATAACCCAAAGGATGTACCATCTGTTTATCAAGGCTAACCCAAGGAATGAGCCATTATTTTATCAAGGCCCCCAATGCAGTTGGATAGGAATCTGAGATGTGGTTCCAGAACTCTAGCTGCTCAAAATGGAGTCTTTCATTATGTTTTCTTCAAAATTGTCAAACATTTGTGGATATTTTTATCGCATGTTTCTTCATGCTCCCATGTAGAATCTTAAGGACCGTAACAGGTCCATTGAACCTTTACCAACCCTATGGATTTGTTACTGAGTACTTTGAATTTTCGGTCCAATATGCGTACTGGTTCCACCCGAAAATCCCCTTCGTGCTCCACCTAGATCACATTCCAATCAATTATGTGGTTAGGATCAGACACATATTTCTTTAACAATGACACATGAAATACATTATGCACTCTCATGGATGCAGATAAAGATAACATGTATGCAATTGGACCTATCTTTTCTAATATTTGAAAAGACCCACAATATATTGTTGCCAACATTGGGAATCTTCCTAATCTTAGCAAGCTTCTGTTTGCCTTCACTTTCAAAAACACATGTTCTCCCACTTTAAAATTTTTGAAAACTCTGTTCTTGTCTACATAACTTTTCTGCCTATCCTGGGCAGCTTTTAAATTCTGCTTTATCCTTGCCATCTGATCTTCCATTTCTTTTAACAAACATGGCCCAATATATGCTCTGTCTGTTGGATTATCCCAACTCACTTGAGTGTTACATTTTATGCCATACAATGCTTCAAACAGACTCATTTTCGAGGAGGCCTGCTACCCATTATTGTAGGAAAATCCAACTAAATGAAAATAATCTTTCCACTTTGATGGTTGATCCATCACATACATTCTAAGCATGTCCTCAATTACCCCGTTTGTCCTTTCTATTTGTCCATCTGACTCTGGATGATATTTTGTGCTAAGATTTAAATTTGTCCCAAATCCATTGAAGAAACCCTTCCAAAAATTAGAAGTAACCTTTCGATCTCTATCTGAAACTATTTCTTTAGGTACCTCATGTAGGTTAACAACTTCTTTCATGTAGATATTTGCAATATTTTCTACCTTGTGTAGTCTTTACTGGAAAAAAATGTGTTTCTTTAAACAATTTGTCCACCACCACCATGATGGAATCATGCTTCTTCACTTTTCTAGAAAACTTAGTAATAAAATCAACCACAACAACTTCCCACTTCCATTCCAGAATGGAAAATGGTTGTAGAAAATATGTTGGGTATTTATGTTCTGTCTTTAATTTTTGGCATTCTAGACATATGGCTATGTAATTAGCCACTTATTTCTTCATTCTTGGTGTTACGAGGAAAATCACTCTATGGCATGGGGTAAACCACAACAAACGAAAATGACTGCAAAAATCAACTCTAATATCAAGTATGCTATATAAACAAACATGCTAGCAAGACAAGATAAAGAACCTACCTCATCCGTATGTTCGATGAAGTCCACCGTTGAGCACTTGACTCTAATCTATATACCTGCTACTTTTCCTCAACAACCAATATACAAAAGCATATGGTGATAATATATAAAGTTAGCACATATAATAGCATAATCCATCAATATTCATAACAAATACGCCCATGGAATAACAATTCAAATATTTGCAAGACATTAATTGGACAAGAAAAGAGTATTTCTATTAAAATATGATCAACATAAGTGTATGAATGACAAACTTCTGTGTTAGCACGTCTCAAAAATGAGAAACTAAGTCCCTTCTAGCTAGGCCTCCACCACTTGAATCCTCCACCAAAGGCAAGATCATATAAGATAGACAATGAGGTTCTCCATCAAAGAGGGAAGAACTTGGGGGATGAACAATGTGTTCAAACTTAAAAGGACAAAGGGATGCAAACTCAATATGAAGTGAATAATTTCTCCAAAGTAACTTTTCTCTCCAAGTTGAATTCTTCACCTCTTCCACGGCTTGGATATGACTCATTTATAGCCTTCAAATGGAACTGAAGGGCCGAGTCAGAACATTTCCAGTATATGCAAGGTCAAAGATCATGGATCTCATGATGTTACATGGAAACCCAACACTATTTTTTAATTTTGGGCACAAAACTCAATGTACGCGGGATGTAATGGTGCAACCTGCGTATACGCATGTTGTATAGCTGTTAGGGCGCATATATGTGGAAAAATATGATTTTTGGTTCTAGGAATTGCAAAAAGTGACTTGAAGTCTACATAGGGAAATGGAAAAGGCCTTCTAATCAAGTTTCATGGGGTGAGGCAAATCTTTCTATAAAATATGTTGGGTATGTGTTATATTTTTGCCTTGGGAAACTTGTCACATATTTAGGTGGTTTTTTGACACATGGTTTTTTGTCGATGGTTTTCTATTTCTGGTTAAGGAATTAGGTTGTTGACTAATCCAGGTCATTGGGTTAGGGTTTTGGATGCTGCTGGCTCCTATATGTATATTGTATTGTAAACAATGTATCATGATGAATGAATACATAATATGTTGGTTTTCCCGGTTTGGGTTTCCAAGGGAAAAATTTATGTGTAATGTTTGTATTTTCCATTGTATATTTTCTGTTCTTTTACTAAAAATCTATTTGCAGTAAATATTGTATAAGGTTAAAATCTACATTTGGTATCAGAGATTTGTTGGCTTCAGGGGGACGCCTTTGTGGTCAAGGGTTTGGATCGGGATTGTGATAAGCCTTGTTATAGTGGGAGATCCGTGGTATTGATTTTTTAGGTGAAAAGAAATGGAAAGCAATTCGAAAATGGAGATCGAGAAGTTTAATGGGAAATTTTTTGAGCCGTGGAAGCTCAAGATGGAAGATCTGTTGGTGGACATAGATCAATGGATTGCGATATATCTAGGTACTACACCTATAGGAACTTCAACAGATGAATGGAAAAAGTTGGACCGGAAGGCAAAGAGCACAATTCGACTGTGTCTCTCTGATTCAGTATTATTGAATGTGTCAAAGGAAGCTATAACCAAGGATTTATGGTAAAAGTTGGGAAATTTGTATCAGTCTAAGTCCTTAGTAAATAAACTATTCTTGAGAAAGAAGTTGTATAACTTGAGGATGAGAGATGGAGACTCGGTGGCAGAGCATTTGAACACCTTCAATACTATGGTAAGTCAGTTAGTATCTATTGAGATTAAAATTTCAGATGAAGATAAATGTATCAATTTACTGTGCTCTTTACCAGACTCCTGGGATAGTCTTGTTGTGGCCATAGGTAGTAATACAACTTCCTTGAAGTTTGATGAAGTGGTCTCACCCTTGTTGTCGAAGGAGATGAGATAGAATAATATGGAGGGACATAACACATACACATTATTTGCAAGAGGACGTTCCCAGGAAATAAATATATCTAAGTTCTCAAGTGGGAGATATAAGTCTAAGGGTATATCTAAATCTCCCAAAAAGTTTGTAAAGGTATGTTCGAGATGTGGAAAAGAAGGGAACTACAAGAAGAAGTGTAGATCCAAAGTTGAGAAAAAGAAGGGATCTGAAGAATCTCCCTCTACAGAAGAAAAGACTTCCAAGGAAGAAGGAGGGGATGTGTACTTGGCTTCTTCAAGCACACATGTAGATCATGGGGCATGGTTGGTTGACTCTGGTGCATCCTTTCATATGACTCCCCAAAAGGAGTGGTTCTTTGAATATGAAAGGTATGATGGAGGTAATGTTTTCTTAGGTGATGATTCGACAACCAAAATCATAGGACGAGGAAAAGTCAAGTTGAGGCTCATAGATGGAAGGATTAGAACACTTCCTGGTTTTATGAACATCCTAGGTTTGTCCCTAAATTTGATTTCTGTAAGAAAAATAGACGATGCATGGGTAAAAAAAATATTTGAAAAAGAAACCTGCAGGATGGTTCGAGGAGCAATGGTGTTGTTGAAGGGACTTCGGTTTGGAACTCTGTATAAGCTGGAAGGAAGCAGTATTAGTGATGGGTGTAATAGTTCCATTTTTCCTTATATTGGAGTTGAATAAGAAATAACTCCTACAGTCTCTGGAGAAAAGGTTATGTTGTGGAATCAAAGACTGGGGCATATCAGAGAGAAGGGTCTGCGACTACTACACAGTAAATGTATGGTTGAAGGTATGTCTAACTTCTCTCTGGATTTTGATTTCTATGCAACGAGGGCAGAATGAATTTTACAACTAGTTCACAATGATGTTTTTGGACCTGTGTCGGTCCCATCACCGGGAAAATATGTGTACTATGTCTCATTTATAGATGAATTCTCGAGGAATACTTGGATATATTTCCTCAGGAAGAAATATGAATTCTTTTGCAGGTTTAAAGAGTTTAAGGCTCTTGTTAAGAATCAAACAAAGAAAATAATTAAGGTGTTGAGGAAAGATAATGGCAGAGAGTTCTGCGGGAATGAATTTGAAGAATTTTGTTAGAAGTGTGTCATAGAAAGGCAAAATAATACTCCATACACACCTCAACAGAATGGAGGTGTAGAAAGGATGAATAGGACGATGATGGAAAAATCAAGGTGCATGCTTAGTGGTGTCGGGTTAAGGCAAGAATTCTGGGCAGAGGCAGTGGGTACTGGATGTTACCTGGTCAATAGATAACCCTCATCAACGTTGGATAACAAGACTACACAAGAGGTATGGACTAGTAAGGAACCTTCTCTCACACATCTCAAGGTATTTGGTTGCGATGCATATGTTCATGTTCCAAAGGAAAACATGAGTAAGCTAGATAAGAAGGTTGAAAAGTGTATATTTATTGGATATAAAGATGGTCTCAAAGGTTATAAGCTTTGGAACCCAAAAAATTAGAAGGTAGTGTATAGCCGAGATGTGGTATTTAGAGAAATGAAGGATGTTGTTAAACAGGAAGTCCTACCAAGTAAGGAAGAACCAGAGAAAATAGAGTTTGATTTAAAGGATGATGAATCAGACTCTACAAAAGAACATGAATCAGAAGAAGAAAATCCTCATATTCTAGTATTGAGGAGATTGGTTCGAGAAAGAAGGCTACCAGAAATGTATACTCCATCTGATTTTCGTTCAAATTTTTCTTTGTCTATTATTGATGATGATCCTAGAACTGTCAAGGAGGCAGTGGATTCAAAGGATGGAAATCTCTGGAAAAGGGACATGGATGAAGAAATGGAATCTTTGGATAAGAATGAGGCTTGGGATCTAGTGGAAGAAATCCTATTGGCAACAAATGGGTATTTAAAAAGAAATTTAATGCAGAAGGAAAAGTGGAGAAATACAAATCTCGATTAGTAGCAAAGGGTTATTCCCAGGTTGAGGGAATTGATTTTGGTGATATTTTTTCTCCTGATGCCAAGTTAACCTCTACAATATTTATGTTATCTGTTGTTGTTGCATTTGATTTTGAAGTAGAACAGATGGATGTGAATACAACTTTCCTACATGGATATCTGGAAGAAGAAATCCATATGAACCAATGAGAAGGTTATGCTGTGAAGGGAAACAAGGAGCTAGTATGCAAGATGAAAAATTCCATGTATGGTTTAAAACAATCACCAAGGATGTGGTATAAAAAATTTGATACTTATATGCTGGGACTTGGCTTCACAAGAAGCAAAGAGGATCACTATGTGTATTTTAAATTAATTAGGGATCATTTGATTTATTTGGTCTTGTATGTGGATGGCATGTTGCTGATAGGAAACAAAAAGGAGATTATCCAGGATGTGAAAAATCAGTTGTCCTCTAAATTTAACATGAAGGATCTCGGTGCTTCAAATTTCATTTTGGGCATGGAAATTAAAAGAGATCAGAAAAGGAGGAAACTCTAGTTAAATCTGAGAAAATATGTTGAGACAATATTGCAGAGGTTTAATATTAAGGAATGTAAACCGGTCAAGGTTCCTATTCCTGTTGGTGTAAAGTTATCTGCGGATCAGTGTCCCAAGACACATGAAGAGGAGGAGGACATGTCTCATGTTCCATATGTGAGTGTAGTTGGCAATTTGATATATGAAATGGTTTGTACTAGATTGGACATTGCACATGCAATGGGAGTTTTGAGCAGGTATATGTCAAAACCAGGGAAGGAGCATTGGACAATAGTAAAAAAGGTTTTCAGGTATTTGCATGGCACTGCTAGCTATGGATTGTGCTATGAAGGAAGACTGGTATTGGACAGAGTGGTGGATATGCATGGCTTTGTGGATGTAGATTGGGCTGGAGATCTAGATCGTAGGAGATCTACAAGTGGGTATGTGTTTAACCTATTTGGAGGAGCGATAAGTTGGATGAGAAAAAGACAGGTTGTAGTGGCACTTTCAACTACAAAAGTTGAATACATGGCAGCCACTCATGCAAGTAAGGAAGAAATATGGTTACAAATATTGTGTTCAGATATTGGGTTGGTACAACAAGCTGTAAGGATAGAGTGTGGCAGTCAGAGCACAATTTTTCTGGCGAAAAACCCAGCTTATCATTCAAATACAAAGCATATTGATATTTAATATAACTTTGTGAGAGACATGATTGAAGAAAATAAAGTATCGTTGATGAAGGTGGACACTTTGAAGAATGTTGCAGACTCATTAACAAAATATGTGAGCACTGAGAAATTATCTTGGTGTAGAGGATCCATGGGCATTGTTGCCCTGTATTGTTGACTATGTAACCCTGCAACTCCCTGTATGAAAAGAAAACAACTAGTGGGATAATGTTGGATATGTGGTATATTCTTTGCACAAGTAGTAGTGTCTGCATTGCGTCAGGAGCGCAGGGGAGTTAGGGGGCAGCGCCTCCAAAAAAAAAATTCTACCTCGGGAAACGTGTCACATATTTAGGTGGTTTTTTCGGCACATGGTTTTTTGCTGATGGTTTTCTATTTATGGTTAAGGAATTAGGGTTTTTGACTAATCCAGGTCATTGGTTTAGGGTTTTGGATTCCGTTGGCTCCTATATGTATATTGTATTGTAAACAATGTATCATGATGAATGAATATAGAATATATTGGTTTTCCCATTTTGGGGTTCCAGGGGAAAAATATCTGTGTAATGTTTGGATTTTCCATTGTATCCTTTCTGTTCTTTTACTGAAAATCTATTTGCAGTAAATATTGTACAAGGTTAAAATATACAAAATATTCCCCCTAATGTGTGAGATCAGAGGAGTATATGCGAAGGCCAAAATCCATTATAATTCCCATAAGTGGAGTAATGGAGACCCAACTAGATGAACTAGTTTCTCATAAGAATATTACAATACATAATGACTTTGTACACATGGTTTCCAATTTGAGTTACACTACAGATCCATGTGGAAATATACCAAACAACTGTTCATGGAAATGAATAGGAAATACAAAGGTAGATACATGCCATAGGTTGTCATAGTCACGAACAAGGACCAGTGAAAACCAATCTCAAAATGAATCTGATGATATCTGTATAAAATGGAGTACAATCTGATCTCCCATGATTACTAAAGTCATATAGGTACTAGTCCAATGAATGATAGCAACAACTCAGGAAATATGTGACTATGAACTGATGTCTTCAAGTATTCTACATGATCTACCAAAGGTGCAAGTATACATCATGTGAATAAAGGAGTTGAGGTCAAACATAATGAGACTTCATTTGATTACTGGTCATTAAGGTATACTGTTAACAAACATGAGACAACCTACCGATAATGAAAGTAGGTATCAAGGCACCGAGTACATTTTACAAGTGTGGATAAATGAGTTGAGGTCGAACACTTGAAGAATTCATTGATCAGGAGACATTGAAGTATTCCCAACTATCAATGGCAAGAGAACTTACAACTGATGATTGCAAGCCTCTAGGTACTCATAGGACTCTAGGCCTTGTTTCCATAATATATGAGATGAAGTCGATGGAAGGAAACCCACTGAAAGGAGAGCATTAAGACATCTATCATCAGTCAACATGAGGTACAAAGCAATAGCTTGATTATTTGGAGGAACTCAGAAGAAGAACATGTTCATGAACCAATGAACTTGCGCGTATTTCTCATGCACTAGATGCAAGCAATGCACAAAAAATACCCTCTGAATAGAATCCAATAAGGAAACCTGCCGAAAAAGGAAAGGAAACCACCAATAAGGCTAATGGCATCCAAGACACTGCACTAATCCCAATGTGTGAATATATTTCTTTCCATAAAACACAAGGGAAACCTCCTAGTCAACGACCAATGAGGAGATGTTGATTGTTGGATTCAAGGTTACCTACCCATAATGAAAGTAGGACCAGGGCGCACGGTAGGACTACAACTTCATGTAACTCTGAGACACACCGAGGGTATGGATGACATGCAAAGCCAATAGTTCTGATAAATGAACGACACGGGCTTATAGACATCCTTTGAATAAGAGAATGAGGCATATGGAGGACTCTGGTAGCATAGACTTGATAATGAAACTTTGTGATGCAGGAGGCACCAATCAAAATCTCTATAAGGACTGGAAGAGTAACCATTCAGAGGAGTAAAATCTGAGTAACAATATCAAATTCCTAAGGTCATGCTAAAACCAAACTTTGGATGACAAGGGGACTCAAAAGTTTTTGCTCTATTCAAAGGGGACACGACTGCTGCCAACATGAGATAATATTCTTTTCCCGCTCGTATTTTTTGTTTTTCCATAGACAAATGAATTCTATGATACAGAGGAGGAAACAAGTGTCACAAGTAAGAAAATATGTACAACAGTGGAACATACCTATGCTCAATGCAAGGAGGTGCATGCAGGATATGGAAACTTGGGGGAATGTTTCCTCGTAGGGTACAGGGTGTCAAGCTACAAAGGATATAAACAAGTCTTTGCTTGGATGATGATGCGAACTACTGAGATAATAGGCTTATAATGAGAAATAGGGAACCTGTAATAGGCTCAATACTGCAAGTAAGAGAATGCAATGCAATTACAACTTAACTCCAAAGAATGTCCTTTTTCATAAATTTAGTCCCCTAGGCCCCAAAAAGTATAAAAAATACCCAAGAGAACTCTTCTAGCCACTAGTGACTAGAGTATTCATTTTTTGAAATTAGTCTACTTGGTCCGAAAAAGGGTTAAACTTACACCAAATAGACGTCCTTTCAAATCCAATTTACGAGTGTGAAAGAGACAAGTTCACTCAACAATATTTTCTCTTTTTGAGAGAGTCGGAAAATTTCTTAAACAAGACTCGTGGGAGTCCCATAGGTATAGGTCAGCATGCTTATGAGTAATAATATGAGGCTCGAATGCAAAGTAATATTGGATTTATAAGGGACTCCCGGTCTTTATGGAATAATCTTTGCATGGGAACCACATGGAATAAAGGTTCTAACTAGGGTACCCATGTTTGGTAAGTCCCTACCATTTAATAATGACACTTCTAGTAGCAGTAAGGAGGTTTTGTGTCACTAATAAATGGGTTTCTACCTAAGGCATACAGATCATAGACATAGGATAGTGTAAAAATGCAAGATGGAGTGAGGACCTATCCTATATGTTGGTCAAAGAAATAATACCTGCCAAAGTCACAAATATGCGAGAGGACGCTAGAAACCGCAAGAATCCCTAGATAAAACCAACAAAACCAACTCCTTCCACTACACTATTAGTCCACTAGGCCAAGATATTAGCAAAAAATATGTAAAGGGAGTAAAATGTTTGTATAAATAGTAAAAATAACTAATCTTACCATACCATTTCACATTTTTACCCAAATAGTGAATTTTGGACTACATTGCCCACGACCTTCAAGTGTTGATTGTGGGAGCTATGAGCGATGGAATTTACAACCATCTGGACCAAGTAAGTACTCTTTCCCTCCTCTTCATTTCTAGTGGATTAGAATTTTAAATTAGGTCTCACTTTTTGAGTTTTTTAATGCACAAATTAGGGATTAGGGTGTATGCAGGTTGTAGATCATCGGGTCGTGCATACACATCCCTATACACAACTGTTATCAAAGAAGACTGCATGACATGCATCCCTATACGTTACTATGTATACTGCAACTCATGTACAAGTCCGTAACTTAGTTTTTTAAAGGAATTTGACTCAAAAATTGATTTTTTCTTGCAGGATGGTGCTGGAATGAAGAGAAAGAGAGCATGAAGAAGTTGATGTTGTGGGGGAAAGGGATATAGGGGCCCAATTAACATTAAAAATATTTTGGATTTATAAGTTTTGGGCTCTCAAATGGATGAGGGCTCAAGTGAGGCTGCTCCAAATGTTGGTGAATGTTTGGGATCCAGATATAGAGTCCTTCAACCTCAATGGGAAACCATTTAGAATTGAAGTTGAGGATATATACTTTCTTACAAGGTTTTCACGTCGGGGTGAGGTGGTGAACCTAAAATCTAAGGGAGTTTGGAGTGGCATGAATATAGAGAAATACATCACCACTCACTATGTTGTAGGAACAAAAAAGGTAGAGAGCCAACTCCCTATTCGGGCGATCAACAACCTGAGTTTAAATATGGTTTTTCTTGTAGTCACATGGATCATGGGGTCAACCTTGTTGCAACAGGAATCAAGTCCACTAATTTTCTACTCAGTGGAGTGCTTATGAACCACAATGTATGATTGGTGCACCTCACTACTAGCTAACATGAAGAGCAAGGTGACTGACTGCAAAAAGGGTAGGAAGAGGAACTTCGAATTCACATCTATCTTGTGTATTTTTTTCTTCGATCGAGTTCCAGGATTGAGCCCTATAGTTGAGATTTCTCCACATAGAATGATCAATCCAGCCATGTCATGGTGGACCGAGGTGATGAGGCAGTTGGGAGGTGGTAGGGTACCAACCCCCTATAACGAGGATTTCTTCTTCTGGTGGTGCCGACAAGTGATAGCCCTGGACGACTACCCTTATGTGGGGATCGACTTTATAGGAGACCCAAACATGACATTGCCATCAAGTTCCTCTTATAGAGACATAGGTATGAAACAGTTTTCAAATATATTTCATTTTTTTGTATTTTTTAAAAGAGTTAAAAAATGCAAATATTTTTGGATGATGTCAAGTATTTAACAAAAAATATTTGTTTCGTAGATGTGGGTCCACGACAGACGGATGGATTTCCACGTCAGAAATAGAGGCACAGGGGGGATGAGCTAGTGGGAGGAGACTCAGAGAGAGATAGATTCAAAATGTGCAGGGCAACTTGTCTTGTTTGACGCACAAAATACCCATGGTTCAGGTAGAGGATCTGTCAGAGGCGATGCAACGATAGGTGGTGGGTGTGCCCCGTGCATGGGTGTGGCTCTTTTGGCATCTCGCAAACATCATAGTATTCTATCATGAAACACATATGGTGCCACATGCATAGATTTTATGGTTATTGTATCGATCGATTGTATATGTATTTTGAGCGTGTGAGCCCCAATTTTGTACTATAACACCACATTTTTTGGAGAAATGAAATATAAAAAACATTGGTCTTCATATTTACTTATATTACAATGTGTAAATTGGTGAATGTGTTTTCTTTACTTTATTTATGTGACAAATGCCAATATAAAACATAATTAGCATATGCATCGAGTACATAATTATAACTTCTAGGTATGTTATTATAAGTAATCAAATTAAAATGTCGTTCCAAAAGTTGTACCCGTAGGAATTGTCGAAGTAGAGTAGGGTCTCACACAGTAACTGTCGTTCAACTGAAATACTACTAACTAACAGTCTAGGTGAAATTATAAATAACGAATACCATGTGAAATGGCATCACGTAAAATATCTATAACGATGCTATATTCAACCACATTATTCATTGATGGCCCTAGAAAAATGCCACTTGAAGACACTAGTTGACCCTCTGGTGAGTAAACAAACCAAGTAGCATAATTCAAGTTTCATGTATGATGAATGGCATTGTATGCGAATCCTAAGTAATTGAAGACTATGTTGACATCTGCCAACCAAGGGAAAACTCAATAAGCACGCTGATGACAAAAGGGGAAAATATATATACACTAAGATACACTAGTATACAAAGAGTCACACCCAAGATTGGGGCTCAAGTGTAATATATTTTCAATTAGAGCCCATTTCTAGGCTCAACCAACATATTCCCTTCATAATATTCTAATTCATAGGCTCCCTTTATTAAGACATGTCACACGATATAAGGACTGAGCCACATTAGGTTGAACTTACCTGCCCCCAGTGGTTCTTTGGCTTGGTCATACAAG
Source organism: Picea engelmannii (assembly GCA_009831015.1). NCBI lineage: Eukaryota > Viridiplantae > Streptophyta > Pinopsida > Pinales > Pinaceae > Picea > Picea engelmannii. The sequence goes on along the minus strand of ML779905.1, from coordinate 661,743 downwards.
AGGACCAAGTCATGCTCAATGTACTGTTGAGTACATACATAATTATCATACTATACCTTGACACGTCGTTTATTCACTTTGATAGTTGTAGAGGCATCTCGATGCTACTCATCCAGGCTCTCCAGGTGTACAGGGCATTCTTCGATATCGAAAGTGTCAGGTAGGATCTTAACTGCCAGTCTAAGAAAAGGGATTCCAAATTCAATAGGTAGTATCGTCTCCACACCGTGTACTAACTGAAAAGGAGAAAATTTGGTGGAAATATTAATCGAGGTTCAGTATGCCCAAAACACAGGGTAAATCATGATATGCTAGTCATATTTTCTCTAGCTGACAGTTTTTTGCAAAATGGTCTTGAGAGATTTGTTCACAGCCTCCACTTGTCCATTTTCCTAGGGATAGTAAGGGGAAGAATGACCATGTTGAAACCCCAATTTCGATGCCAATTCTTTCGTCATTTCGTTTTGAAAGTGACTTCCATGATCAGTGACAATCTCACTCGGGATTCGGAACTGGGTTATAATTTGATTGAACACGAAAATAAAGTAGTCTTACCATCATATTTAATTGTAGGTGTTATTACCTAACCTTGTTTTTGACTAATTGGGTGTCCCTAATCCCTGTCATACCCATTTTCCATGAATTTGTGTTAAACTTTGCTTTTCCTCTTGGATTTAAAGCTTATTTTTCAATCTTTTATGCACATTTTAAATGATTTTTAGGTTTTAAAGATTAGGATTTGATATGAAAATTTTATTTCACATTACTTGTCTTTTCATCATTTGAAATTTCAAATTGTGCCAAGTTAGAAAAGGCACTACAAGAATAGCGCTATTCTTGCAACGCTGGGAATAATCATTGTTATGCATGCAGCACCCTTCCCAAATTGTGTCCTAACGTTTTAAATCATTATTAGAGGATCTGCACACCTCTTTATGATTTATTTCAGGTTTCTATTCATATGATAACAATTATATTTGAAGGATTGATCTATACTCACCACCTCAACATCAAATCAACACGCCTGATCATCATGAATGAAATCGTTATCTACCTATTTTAGTATTTCTATTATTCTACGCAAGGTTTGCAGTTAAAGAGATAACTTTAAGTTTTTAACAGCTCTCGAGAATTGAAGATTCAAATATCGATCTTCTCAAAATTTTCTATAGGATCGTATCAGCGATATGGCTCCCAAAAAGAGTGGCCAGATAATCAGATTGGAGCCTGATGGTACAGAATTGCTCGAAGCATTTCCTCAGATGGTGCAAAAATTCAAGGATTCTGGTTGGTTCGATTTTTTCTCAATGTTCCAGGGTCACGATGAACAAATCTATATGAAATTTGCACAAAATTTCGATCGCTTCGAATCTGTGGTTGGAAAAATTCTGATGCACGTGACAAAGCATTCCATTGCTAAAACCTGCAAGTTACCAGTATATGGGGAAAGATGATGGAAGAAGGAAAATGTAGTCATGGAGTTTGTGAATCAGTTTTTAATTCCAAAAAAGAAAAACCCTAACTGGAGAAAGGGTATACCACACAGTTGGGTAAGGAAAGAATGACACACTACCTTTCTGATTTTCCACAGGTACATTACATGTGAAGGTAGGTTTCCTTTGGTCCATCTCTCTCATATTATACTATTGATTCATGTAAATTGTGATTACCCTCTTAACTTACCCTATTTTGTATTAAATTTTTTATCCAAGATGTCTAAGAGGATCCAGTCCCATCCCGCTACAACATAAAGCAGTCTTTTTCATCAAGGTTTGATTACATCGTTAGTAGTATTCTCCTTAAATGAAGTCCATAGGTATTGGTACTAGTTAATCAAGTCATTAAAACCTAATCTACATGAAACTAAATCTAAAAATGACAAGGGGAAGAAACCTGTAAAAGAGAAATAAACCTCTCAATCCACTGAAGTTTTGATGAAAGAAAATCCCCCTGCAGCTAGGGTAACTCATGCTAGAAAGAGAAAATTACATACCCAACAAGTTATTGGTGATTTGCCTATGGGTAAAGTTGATGAGAAAGGCACTACTAGTCGAGGTAAGAAACCTAAAATGAATGAAGAGACTGGAATCCATCCTGATCCAGATATAAAGAGGGAATTTGATGAATATGAAGATTACATCACAAGTCCAGTTCAGACTCCAGTCAAACTGAAGAAACAATATACAGGTAAGAAGACTACAAAAGGTAAAAAATAGATTAAAAAGAAAACACCTATACCTAAATTTCCTAGAAGAAATTCTACCAAAGCTGCCAATAAATTTAGACTGAATTCAAAAGAAATGTTTCATCCTTCCATCAATAAGGAGAATATCATAATCATAGAAGATAATTTAGAGGATTCTAAGAAGGAGGTCAAAAAATAGGCAGCGACATATTCTTTACATAGGACAAAGAAGGAATCTGAGGACCAGAAGAAGAAACAAGAAAAGGGAAAGCAGAATGCACAGTACTCTAGAAATCCTGTGCCCAGAGAAACTAAAAAATCAGCTTCAGTATCTGAATCTGTATTTAAGGGCACAAATGCAGTTTATGATGACATAAATGATCTTTTTCCAGAACTAGACCAGCTGCAAGACCTTCAAGAAACCAGAGACTCTGACAACACTGAACACAAAGACCTTAGTTCTGGGATATCTTCAAAATATGTAATTAAATTAAGAAAAACCCAAGATTCTATAGATATGAACTTACCTGCCCCTGTAGAAGAATATCCAAAATTCAATGTGGAAGCAAGGAAGGAAAAATACAAAGTAAAGGAGCTGTAAAGTATGATTAATCAATTAAATAAAGAGAAATATTTTGTTGAGAAATGGAATGCTAAACAACAAGAAAATATACAAGATTTCAAAAGGAAGAGGAATGAGCATAAGGCATTGATTAAAGAGGTAAGACAATCCAATATAAGATTATATTGGAATAATTTTGTTCTAACAACCAAGCTCAAATAGAGAGACACCAGGGCTACTGCAGTCATCATACGATGACAATTCAAGGAGACTCTACCTCAGTTTTGATTGTTCGATTCTATTACTCAGAAAGTAAAGATTATCATTTTGGTTCATAATGCTTGGTTCAAATGAAACTTTTTGGTATCTCATATAGAGAAACTCAACACGATAGTGTTCCTGTTTTTGTGGGATTTGCTAGTTTTACAAAACTGTTTCCTAATCTATGTTCATATTGGTTGTTAATCCTACTACAATATAGGCATTAGAAGTACTCGTTTGAGCTTATTCATCTAGGAAATAGTCATTGAAATGATCCTATTGTAAATATGTAAACTAGAAAATAGGATCTACAATAATACTCTATGTACTTTAAATAGACTCGTGAAAGATTGAATAGGGGTGGATTAGTTCGGCATTCAAGGACCTTTTTTGTAAAAATCTCCATTGTAAGACAAGACTATATTCCATATTGATACTAAATGGAAAAGGCATGTTGATGGTAAAATATTATTTCATATATTTATCTTACTTGAATTCATTTATTCTATTGCAATGCATATGATTTCTTGATTTTGGGTGACATAATGAACATTTTACTGTTTTTGTTCATAATCAAGATTGTTTTCAAGTACATGTTCTTGTTTCTTAATAATATTTTGAAATAAGAAATCCATGTTTGAGTTGACAAACTAGATACTCACATACCTTCATTTCTTTATTTACCTTACTATATGATCTATTAAAGTGACTACCATTTACTAAATCAGTGGGATGTTTACCTGCTTTTGCATTGAATTATATGTTTATTTTGAATCCTTGAACCAGATTTCAACCATTTTCTAAAAATCTATTCAAAAAACTCTTTAAAATACCATTGCAATAACCTGATGATGCCCTAGCTTTCCCTCTCACAGTCAAGTGCAAATTTAGGGACTAACAGTAGGAATGGCCTCGAACCACTTAGTAAAGTAGTCTACGACCATGATAATATGTTGATTCCCCCAACCGAATTTGGGTTGCAATCCATGGAATCGACCCCCCCACTTGGTGAAGGGACTGAAAATGATAATCGAGTGAAGAGGGGTTGGATGTGAGAACATATTCCGAGTGAACACCTGGCAAGGGTGATACTTCTTGACCACTTCAAAACAATCTTTAAAAATAGACGACCAAAAATAACTGGTTCGCAATATCTTTTGGGTTGTCACAAGCCTAGATAGATGACCACCACAAGCCCCACTGTGAAAGTCATTAAGAATGGACTCAGCCTCCTCGTGAGTCAAGAAATGACCCAATATATATATGCCTCGGCGATACAAAGTATTTATGATGATAAGGTAGTTTTTAGCCTGATATCATATATGTCGTTGATCGTCTCTCGAAAGATGATGAGAGAAATTTAAGGTTTAAAGATAGATCAAAATGTCTCCATAACAGGGGTCCGATGAAGAGATAAGGAAAATGTGTTCATACTTAAATGAATCAACATGAATAATTTCCTCATATAACCGAGGGAAGTATGATATAAACTCAACAAAAAATAATGATTTCTTGGATTTTGCCGAAGAAAAATGGAAATCAAACTCTTGCAATATGTCAATCCATTTATTATATTTTTCCCCTATGATATGCCTAGTAAGGACGTATTAAAATGGATTGATGTCATCAACTATGGTAGTTTTGCAAAGAAATATATAGTGTCGCAATATTTGAACCATGTGTATGACAACCAAGGCTAGCTTATTAACATGAGAGTACTTGAGTTCATGGATGACTAAGTTTCGACTATGATAGTAAACAACATGCTCATGGAGCTTATCATACTCTTGACCTAAAACCATACCAACCATTCCTTTAGACAAGGCAATATAAAGCAAGTAATCTCTACTGTAGTCTGGGGGATTCGGTAGAGGCATCGATACCAAGGCTTTCTTAGGAGAGAATTGAAGGAATCCTAAGCTCACTCATCCCATATAAACATAGTGTGCTTCTTCAAGAGACACATGAAACCATTAGTAATATTGGTATAGTTTACTATAAACCAATGTAAGAAGTTAGCTTTCCCCTGTAAACCTTAAAGTTCATGAATGTTGTGTGGGGGAGTAAATCAAAGTATTGCCTCAACCTTTAAAGGATACACCATGATCCTGGTCTCAGAGACTAAGAACCCTAAAAGACGACTCGACCTAACACAAAAGATGAACTTATGAGGGTTTAAACGGATGCGATAATAGCGACATCTATCAAAAACTAGCCGAAGGTGGGTAGAGTGATCCACTCTCTTGCGAGAGTGAGAAATGAGATCATCGAGGTAGGCTTCGACTATATGCTTGAGATCATCAAAAGTGAAGGTCATAGCTCGTTGGAAGGTTTCTCTAGAATTTTTAAGGCCAAAAGGAATTTTATGGTATGCGAAAGTACCCCAAGGAAAAATAAATTCCATATTATGTTGATACTTAGGTTTAATATGAATTTGGTTGTATCCTGAAAAATTTTCCATAAAATAAAAAACCTCGCTTCCTGCACACTCATCGAGAATCTAATCAATGAAATGTGTCGAGAAGTTTTCTTTAGGATAGGCCTTATTCATGTATCAAAAATCCATACATACACAGATGGTTCCTTGCTTCTTATTCATGTGAACTAGGTTGGATACCCATTCATTCAAGGGAACCGAGTAGATAAAACCTACATTAAGTAGTTTCTCCACCTCTTCCTTAATAACAGGGGCCTTCCTAGGATTGGCAGATCTAAGTCATTTCTGAGCCAATTTAGCATCCGAGTAGGTTTTAATTTCATGTTCGAAAATACGAGGGTCAATTCCTGGCATCTCTTCATATGACTAAGCGAATACATCACAATATTATTTGAATATGTCAGTGTAGTTATGAATTTATTCAGGAGAATAACCCACACTGATATATACATTTTCAATTTTACCAGGAATATGAGAGATGTCAATCGTGATTGTGGGAGAAATACTCACCATGTTCCCTTCAACATAAATGTCATGCGTATATAGTGGAATTACGACGTGACTACCTATCTCACTCAAGGTAGATATAAAATTGTCTTGTTCGATCCTAACAAGCTCTGGGAGGAAGTAAGAGCGATGATGCATATCATCCCATGGAATATCAGAACCATTCATGGCCTCTACAATTGCTTCATACGAAGGTAAAGTATCATCGAGTCAATCATGTGAGAAAGATGATGAAGTGGCCCATATAGGCCAGAGAACAAGATCCTCCTCATCCGTCTACGAGGAGACAATATCTGGGTCGACAATAGAGTCGAGAACAACCTGATACACTATCTCTACTATTGATAGTGGAATTTCCATTCCAATATGTGACTGACCCTCAGAAGATAAGGTCGGGGAAGGTAGGGTCCAAGGATCATTAAAATACAAAGTGCAGAAAGGAACATACCTCATTGACAAAGCAGTCCTACTAGACATGGAATAAATGTGATAAATTGGTTCCATGAAATCAATGGTACCCATAAGGAAGGAATACATTTTGACACCAATATCCTTAGTTTTTGACTGAGAATTGTTGATCATGTGGATCGAAGGTGCAACTGATGCATTGGGACTAGCCTGCGCAAAGGATAATTAATCGATCGTCATGATTTTCCTTTGTGAGAAAATAATAAAGTATGGAAAAAGAACGATACGATCACCGCATAACATAAATCCAATTATTCCCTAGTAATAAGTTATAGTCAAGGGGCGCATAAACCACCTTGACATCCACCTCTACTAAATTTCCACCTAATTGGACCAAAAATGTAGGAAGAATACCATGGGGATGGAAATAACGACCATCAAATGCAGTGAACATGGTCGAATATTGAGAGAGGTGTGGAGAGCCAATGGATTTCCAATAGGTTAGGGACATCACACACATTGCAACACCTTCGTCAATAACAATACACTTGATGGTATACTTTGAGTAATCTGTATGGATTTGAAAGGCCACATGGTAAGGAAAGTGAGGCTTCACATCCGTGATGTCAAAATTGATAACCTTAGATCCACAGGGGTCTAGAGATCCTAACAGATATAACAAGGTGTTGTGTTGGTTTTGTCACTTGGGTGAGAAAAAAAACAACACTTGCATGTCTAGATAAGCCTGCTAGACAAGGCATAAGTTTGTGAGGGGGATAGATAAATAAAACACACATGAAAACAAAGAAATACAACTAAAACAACTAATAATTGAATGTTAGAAAGCTTGAGAAACTTAGAACCATGAAAATCAAACAATGACCAACATAATTCTACCAATGGATAAATAAATTAGTAGGAAAACCACCGTAGAGAAAGGTAGGGACTTATAAGTCCCCTCTTCATCCTTGGGAGGGCTCTTGAGTTCCCTAATTGAGATATCTTCTCCTTACAATGGAAGAAATGGAAAATGGTGAAGAAAAACAATGCCTATTCCCTCAAGAGGTGAGTGGAATGGCCTATTGCAATGGTGCTTGAAGGCTTCCAAGAGAAAAGAGGATTCTCAA
>ML779905.1:616750-653327 GCA_009831015.1 Picea engelmannii | reverse complement strand
GAAGTCAATATGCTATGGGACTCAAGGTTTCCCTTGGTTGGAGAATTTTGAAGGATTATTGGCAGCAACCGTAAAATGAGATCTAGTGTCAGGGGGACGAATAGATATGGGGTTAAATGGTGCCAAAGGATAACAAAGTAGAAAAACTCAGAGATCATGGGTACATGTACTTGGGATGCTTTGGGTTCATGAACGATGTCGGAATGAAAGAATAGTGGATTCCTCAACCAAGGGCGACATGGGTTTATTTTCCAAGAAAAATAAGGCCATCAAGGGTGACGATGAAGAAGCTATGTATATGATGGAAACAAAGGCCTTTTACAATTACCAAAGAAATAAAGAATAATTTGGGTTGAGTATACAGATATAGAAACAGGTGCCCCAGTGAAAGATTTCTTGGCATGTTTAGGGTGCAAGTTTTTGAAAGAGATCTGGTGGAGGGTGGGAGCCCCATGGGTTGGTTTCTTTATTAGGTAAATGGATGGAGTACAATCTTCATATGGGAAAATTGATGGTTGATGAGATGGAAGGATAATTAAATTGTGTAGGTGCAGTCAATAGAACCGAGATGATATGACCTAGGAGTCCATTGGGAAGCTTATAAATATGATGAAAAGAAGTATGGGGTTCATTCTCGGAAGTTCATAATATTATCAAGACTCCCATCCCTAGGGGGTGAAATCAGCATGAGTGTCATGTTTCCAAGGGGAACTATGAATGGGACAAATCATGTAGGGGAGAGTGTTACTGGGTGACAGTACCCCAATGCGGCAGAAGTAAAGGTACTACAGAGACGGATGTAAGGACCCTAAAGGTAAATGTCAGAGGGTGTGAATGGGATATGCAACTAATTTACAAAGGGAACAATTACATGAAAGTGTCAAGCATATACCTGAAGGGGCTGCAAGCATGCAAAACAAGTACTTGCACACATGCAAACTAAATACCCGACATGAACAATATTTGATGATAAATAACATATAAAATCTATTTGATAAAATTGAAAGTGAGCACGTGTACCTGAACATTACGTGATAAAAATGTTCCTCTGGGGCCAAGTGTAGATGATGACCTGGGGAATGTGAATGTGTAGATGGCGGGACCAGGATCCTGTAGTTGAGAACGGATCAGAAAACGAAGGCTCTGGGATCCTGTAACATAGTGTGGAAGTTGGGAAAAAGGGGCTATATATGGCTGGTGGGCCCACAATGCCACCTCATTTGTACCTGTCACTCGGGGACTGTCGACGAAATATATCAAATATCAATAATATGAGCCATAGTAGGGAGTGGATGAGAGGGCTCTGGCCAAGATGTTCGGCGTATGATGCTAACGTTTGGAGAAATTGAGGTAGAGCTGGGAGATGATGAGTGTAGTGGCCATATTCTTAACAAATGGCACAATCAAATTTGGTTCACAACCCTGTATTGTGGGTGGTTGAGGACTCCATAGTAGCAGTGGATATACTTGATGGAGTGGCGAGAAATGTGGTTTCTTTATGGAGATGGATTAGATTGCGTAACTTGGGAAGAGTAGGACACCTATTACTGGGGTGTCCTTCTCTTTCACATAATGTGTAAGGAGGTTGAGCTCGGGGAGGAAGTGGAGTTGTGGGCTCATTCTTCTTTCATCTGTCCCCAGTGGTAGTGGTGTTGCTACTAGTTGGGGGACGGGGTAGTGTGGCAGGAGCTTGTACTGGGATCTACATCGGTAATCCCTTTGTCTGAGGAGGGAGATATGGCATAGGGACCATCGCGGGGGGATGGAGATACCATATAGGTATGGAGAGAACCATGTTTGGGAGGGTGAGAGTAGAAGGTACGTGTAATTCTTGAAATCTAGGTGGGGGGTAGAAAAAGGGAATTTCAGTAATGGCTTGGGGGACTGTCTCCCAAACCGTGATTTTCCCCTAGAGGGGGGGAAAATATGGGATAAGTGGTGCATTGGGGTGCTTAGGGAACTCTTGAGGTAATAGTTCTCCAACTGGTGGAAGTTCGATGTGGGGAGGGGCCTCATTGGGAGGAGTATTGTCTCCTATATCTGTTCCTTTAGAAAATATTACACATACTTGTGCTGAAGGGTGTAGGAGAGGTGGTGCTCCATGATATGCCCCCAACAAGGATGGGTCCTTGAAAATTTTGGGACCCATGTCAATGACCAAAAAATCATCTGAGCTAGTGCAGACAAGGGGAAGAACGTTATCAATGTTGGAAGAATGATTAGGCTCGTAATGTGTGAGTTGGTCGATGGTGATGATTTTCTTGTTGTGGGGGAACATCATCGTTTGAAACATAGAATAGGATGCCACCTTCATAGCATACATGTAGCTACATCCGAACAAGATATTGTAATCAAGTGGGGCGTTGATAGCTTCAATATCAATGAGAATGATTTTTCCCCCAAGTTTGACAGGGACATTTTGGAAGAGCCCTTCAGGAGATGATGGGTGGCCATTGTAATCTCTCAGGGTGATGGCAGATGGTACTATCTCAGGTGAGCCAATTTTTTTCCATACTACTTTGGACATGATGCATGTGGATGTGCCTTCATCGATGAACTGTGATGTTTTGAATCTTAATTGGTATCTGAAAATCTACCAAGGTGGGGAGGCATGGTTCTTTGTTATCTAGATCAAAGGTGATGATTCGAGTATTAGCTGGGTCGACTTCCCCCAAGGCGGAAATCAAGGATTTCTGTTGAGTTGGACAAGTTTAGAGGACCTCAAATATAGACATGGCTACAGGAGACTATGCTAAGTCGTCGACCATACTGTAATTATGAGCTACCCTAGCATGAGGGTTATGTACGTTCCATCATAACGACATACGAGGTATATGAGGGTTTGGTTCAGTGTTAGGGCGAGGAATCATCAATGGTTGTTCGGTTGTAGCTGGAGCCACTTCTGAGGTGATTGGGGTAGAGTTAGGGGGAACACTGTATCGACGACCGTGTGTTTTCATAAGAATCTCTTCTTTGTTGGTAAGGAGGATACTGCAATCGGTCAGATTGCTAGGTTGATTGGGACCTAGGTTTTGATACTGCCCCATATGGGGTGGAGCAAGGTGTACCTCTTGTTGGGTATTCATCACACCTTGGTGTGGAATAGGCTTTCTCAAAACAACCGGAGGTGGCTGTTATAAATATTGTTGTGGGGCTTGTTGAGTGGCAGACGACGCTAGATGACGTTGCGTATTCATGGATTCTTTCATCCTTTTGAAGTAAGAAATTTGGGGTAAATGGTGTGTATAATGTCCATAATCACCACATAGAGTGAAAAGGAAGTTATTTTTGAGGTTATTGTTCTTCCCTTGTCAGGGTTGATTTTTATTGTTTCCCCCTTGGGGGTTTTGTTTACCTTGATTCCGGTTTCCCCTAGCAAGATTTTTTTGTTGGGGGTTATTTCCTCCTGGTCCCAGGTTGTTATTGTTTTGGTTTTCCCTTTATTCTTGGCTTTATTCAGTGGATGGGCTAGATTTTCCATATTCAATTGTTCAAAAGTCTGAATCTATTGAATGGGAGAGGGTTGAACAAAGTTAACGCCAACATGTGGTTTTCTTGGTGGAGGAGAAATCGACTGTGGAGGAACAAGAAATGGGAAATATGGTTTTTTTTGTGGGGATGATCCATATGGCGTGTAATAATTTTAAGCACTTCCACTACTACTAAGGTTGTATGCATAGGTAGAAGGTGAAATCGTACTTGGTTGAGAGACCAGATGGAACATGGGTACTGGTGAGGGTCCACCCATTGGTGGAGAGGTAGTAACAAGATATGATTGTTGGTGAGTGGGAGGAGGGTAATAAGACATCCCTCCATATGGATGCATATATTGAGGTGCACCATAAGTGGGTGATGGGTGACCGTAAGGGTTGAGATGGGTCATAGAACCAATCAACCCATCTGTAGCATGAGACATCCCAGGTTTGTCCTGGCTAAATGGTATGGGTCAGGGTGCATCAAGTAAAACTATGTATAAGTAACCTGATTGAGCATAGATGAGGTCAAAATTTTATGCCTTGCTGATGGCCTCCTCTTCTGATTGAGGAAAAGTGGATTCTACATCCTTGGAAATAACATAGACGAGGGATTTGAGATATCAATGAAGACATTGTTCTTTGGTGGTTTCCTCTTTACAAAAACTACGTCACTGACGCCATTCATGGATGTGGTCGTCTATATTGATAGTCGTGGTTTGTTTGAACTCAGAGATAATTTCTAAGCCGGTATCATGACGAACTGGTAGTTGGAAAAAGGACAAAAAGGCCTTGGCCAATGATTCAAAGGTCACACAAAACCCTGATTTTTTGTCCACATACCATTTGGCTAATGAGACCGTAAGAGTTATTTGAAATAAACTCAAACAAATGGAATCATCCTTGATGTTTTTTGAAGAGAACCATAAGTGAAAGGTCATAACATGGTTGGAGGGATCTTCCCCCGATTTTCCTTCAAACTTCAGAATATCTAAAGGTAGTTTGGTAGGAATATTGGGCCATGTGGGGTCACGTAAAATGGGATCATTCATTTGGTTAAATTAGGAATGTTGAGGGATGCCAAGTATGGCATAGGCATATTTGGTGGAGGATTAGTTCCAACAATTGTGTGAGTAGGTAGTGGACCTTTTTGATGATTGTAACTATGTGAGACATTCTCTAGCTTGCAAACCTGTGAGATGTGTATCATTACAACTATGTGAGACTTTCTCCAGCTTTTAAACCTGAGAGAAAGCCCCTAAGAAGGGTATGTGGTTCCTATCTAAGATAGAGTTGGAATGTAGAAATGACTTCTTCCATTCATAGAGTTGATAAGAACTCCAGATGATTATCCTATGGGAAAGGGGATCTGTTGAGTTGGACATGCCTATGGCTGAGCACAAGGTGAACCTGTGAAATACCAAAGTGCTAGGTGCATCGTCATGAGAATAGAAATGAAGATGATGTATTAGCCTCCTCTAAGCAACAGATTTGACGAGAAACTCTAGATGAATCTCTTATGTGATGCAATGGGAAATAAGATCTGTTGAGTGGACATGCCTGTGGACAAGCACATGTGAACACATGAAGAGCTACTTATTCTATGTAATGTAGTGAGCCAAAGATATGAACATCTGTATGGATGTGTCCCTAGTGGATGAGAACTAGTGGGTGTATTATATCCCTTGCTATATTGTTCAAGATTCAGACCTGCCTATAACCCTAATTGTAATGTAAAGGGTACAGGTCAGCCCCACCTTAATGTGACTGGTAATTAATGTAAAAGATAATTAATCTAGATAATATTAATTATATTATAAGATAGTGAGGTCAACCCTGTTGTGCCAATAGAAACTTATGTTGGCAGTTTCAAGTTAGTATAAGTAAAGGTAAATTCCTCATTTAGGAAACACATCTTTCACATGAGTTTGGAAATTTCAGCAAGTACATCTCCTTAGGAAAAGTGTGCACCTCTCTTGGGCGCTAGTATTATAGGGTTTGAGCACCCTCTTGTGTGCTAGGTATTATTGGTGGTGAAAGTATTTATCTTGAATAATATATCAAACGATTTGGATGGTTTTGTTCCCTTGTTGAGAAGGGTTTCCCAGGATACTTCTTGTGTTCTTGTGCATGGTGTTTCTTCTTGTGATCTTGGTTGTTGCAACATTATTATTTATGGTTAAGACAAATGAAAAATTGGAATGAACTACATGATTAACCTAGCCTATTGAAATATCAACATGGTATCAGAGCATAGGTCTTGAAGAACCCATTGCACAAACAACTTTCATCAATCCTCTCTCTCTCCTGCAGAAACCGTACGACCCTCCTAGGGTTTCTAGAAATTTCATACAGCCTACCCTTCTATGGGTTTTCAGCACTTGACACTTGGACGTAGGGGATAAAAATAGGATAGAAGTGTAAAGACTCCTTCAGTTCACCTACATAAAGCTTCATATTACATTTCCAAGTATTTTGACTTTTTGGCCCTAGGGTTTCTAGGGCTTCGCTAATTTCTGTAGAAATTTCAGAATTAGGGTTTCTGCAACTCCTTGAAGGAGCTCTTCAGCTCACCAGCATTATCCTATATTTCAAAGGCTTATTATTGGTAGTCATATGTCCAACCAAACCTAAAAGTGATAGCCTATCCTAGCCGTTAGGTTTACTAGCCAAGATGACAAGGGTTTTTGAAAAATCCAAAAATGAGCAAAATCATAATCAGAGGAAAGCTTGATGATTCAAGAAAACTCAATTAGAGGAAAACAAGACCCCAAATAAATGAAGACATCAACATATCAACACCCTCATGTATGAACTTGTATATATATTATTTGTATCATTGTCATAAGGGTCATTGCAGGATGAAGGAACCTTTTGTTGAAGTCATGGATCCAGAGGGATCTTAATGCATTTAGAGGAATGACACACTAGAAGTAAAGAATCCAGGTTTGATTGTTGTAATTGTCATTCCTCTAACCCATATTTCTAAAGTTTTCTACATTACAGGTAGGTGTTGTATATGGAACACCAATCCTTAAATTGTTTTGATTCTAGAGATGTACACATTATTCTCCTTTAAGAGATATTCGTGTTTTGGTTCCTCTTATTTTCTTGTTCCAGACAGGTTAAGAAAAAAATAAGATGCTTATCCCTTAGAGGGAGTCAAAAATATTTGAGAAAGAGGAATAATAGAACCATCATTGAGACAACCAATGCAATAATGCATGATCAGAATCCTTCTAGGATTCCATGGGAAGAAGCATGCATGACACAGTATATGTGCAGAACAAGAGTCTTCACCAAAATTTGAAAAACATAACTCCCGAAGAATTATTCATCGGAATGAAGCCTGATATTGAACATTTCATTTTATTTGGGTGCCCAATGTATTTTCATGTACCAAAAGAGAAGAAGTCCAAGCTATATCCTTTAGAAAGAAAGGATACAATGAACTTGAAAGACATTCCAGATCAACATCTCTGGTCAGATATAGATTGAGACAAGAAAAGACGTTGTCCTTGAAGAAGAGATAGTATTTCAAAGACCTAGAGAATATCAAATGGAGATTGACAGTGAGACAATACCTTCTCTCCCTTCATCATTTCATAGGGAGACAAACATTATTCAAGTTGATCCCGTTTCTCCAATTGATATGTTCAAAGATATTGTAGTAGGGCATAAAATGCCTACCTAGACTCACTCCCCAAGAGGAAGAGAAACATACAAGCCTCTCAAGGCACATCCCGAGAAAGCAAGAGAGATTTTATAGTTATCCTTCAGTCATGAGCCACTTAATTGATGTTTAGCCTCCTTATCTTAGAGAAGAAAAAATAGAACAGGTATGGAAAGATTCCATAACAGAAGAATACTAGTATATCTTAAAAAAAATGTTGTATAAGATATTACTTAGGGACCAGAAGGGAAATTTGTGGTAACTTCCAAGTGGATCTATAAGATCAATCATGGAGTTGATGGAAGTGTCGAGAAATAAAAAAATGAGATCTATATCCAAAGGTTTCTCACAAACATAGGGATTTGTCTATGATGAGACACTTGATCTAGTAAACCCAATACACTTCCATCCGTATTGCCATCCATGAGTTGTAAACTATCTCAGATGGATAGATTCTTGATGAGTTTAGATTTCATCAAGAGTGTTGTTGATCCAAACCTATATTATTACAGTGTTGGCGACGAGAGCGTAATTTTGATGAATTATTCAGAAATCCTTGTTGTTGGATACAAGCAATCCTTGACTTATAAATTTGAGATGAAGAATCTGAGTATGATGCACTACTTCTTGGGACAAGAAGTATGACAGAGGACCGATGATATTTTCCTGAGTCAAGGAAAATATACAGTGAAAATATTAAATAAGTTCAGTATGAAAGAATGCAAATCCATGCCCATGGTAATGGATTTGAAGAAAATGAGTGATGATGATTCAGATGAGATTGATCCATAGTTGATTGGATCACTGATGTATCTGGTTAACACTAGACTTGATTCATGTCATGCAGTGAGTGTGCTTAGTCATTTCATGAGTCAACCGAGACAAACTCACTAGACAACAAGAAAAACATGTATTGAGATATATACGAGGTACAATTGAATATGGATTGAGATATGCCTCCAGTATGAACTTGAGTTTGCAGGATATGCTGATTTAGATTGAGCAAAAAAGTACAATGGACCGGAAGAGAACATCTGGTTGGTGTCTTACCGTGAAGTTTTCCATGATTTCTAGATGCATCAAGAAACAAAACTCTGTGGCCTTGAGTACCACATAAGCATAGTATATGGAATCAAATGAGAGAATTCATGTGGCTTCACAAGATTCTGACATATTTACTTGACCATGAGATGAATCCTATGATGATAACCAAGAGCCACGTGTAAATATCTTTGAGAACCTAGTGTTTCCTGATAGATCGAAACACGATGAGATGAAATATTCTCATATCAGAGATATGATGCTGAGGAAAATCATAGACATGCAATACCTTCCTACACATGAACATATTGCAGACATATTCACAAAACTAACTTAATGAAGAATTCCTCCCTAGTTGAGAGGGAGTATTGATGACTCCAACCAAGACAAAATTCAGGGTACATCCATGTGAGACTTGTCATGATGAAGAATTCATCCCTAGATGAGAGGGAGTGTTGATGATTGAAGCTATGTGATACATTCTCCACCTTACAAACCTATGAGATGTGGATCATTGCAGTTATATGAGACTTTATCTAACTTACAAACCTGAGAGAAAGCCCATAAGAAGGGCACATGGTTCCTATCTGAGATAGAGTTGGAACATAGAGATGACCTCCTCCATTTAGAGATTTAAGAAGAACTCTAGATGATTATCCTGTGGGAAAGGCGATTTGCTTATTTGGACGTGTCTTTGGCTGAGCACAAGGTGAATGTGTGAAATCCCAAAGTGTTGGGTGCATCGTCATGAGAACATAAATGAAGATGATGTATTAGACTCCTATGAGAAGAAGAGATGATGAGAAACTCCAAATGAATATCCTCTGTGATGCAGTGGGAAAGAATATCTATTGAGTGGATGTGACTGTGGACGAGCATAGGTGAACATGTGAAGAACTGATTCTTCTATGTAATCCAGTGAGCCAGATATATAGACATCCCTATGGATGTCCCCCTAGTGGATGAGCACTAGTGGGTGTATCATATCCCTTGCTATATTTTTCAAGAGTCAGACCTACCTGTAACCCTAATTGTAATGTAAAGGGTACAGGTCGACCCCACCTTAATGTGACTGGTAATTAATGTAAAAGATAATTAATCTAGTTAATATTAATTATATTATAAGCTAGTGAGGTCGGCCCCATTGTGCCAATAGACACTTATGTTGACAGGTTCAGGTTAGTATAAGTAAAGGTAAATTCCTCATTTAGGAAACACATCTTTCACATGAGTTTGGAAATTTCAGCAAGTACATATCCTTGGGAAAAGTGCACACCTCTCTTGGGTGCTAGTCTTCTAGGGTTTGAGCACCCTCTTGTGTGATAGGTATTATTGGTGGTGAATGTATTTCTCTTGAAGAATATAGAAAATGATTTGGCTAGGTTTTATTCCCTTGTTAAGAAGGGTTTCCCAGGATACTTCTTATGTTCTTGTGCATGGTGTTTCTTCTTGTGATCTTGGTTGCTGCAACATTATTGTTTATGGCTAAGACAAATGAAAAATTGGAATGAACTACATGCTTAACCTAGCCTATTGAAAAATAAACAGACCTGTCCCTTGAGAGGGAGTTGGTGGGGTTGTACTTCTCCCTTGAGAAGAAGTTTGACCCCCACCTCCTTGTGAAGGAGAACTAATGGATGGATGGCCTTGGGAATTGGACTCAAGAAAAGTGGAACCGAGTAAAGCTAACCCCAAAAATGTAGCACTCATGGGGGTGTGAGATGGTTGATCCGGTGAGTTGGCAAGACTAGGGAATCATCCTATAATAGGAGGGAGGTTCTACAAGCATATAGATTGATGTGGATTTTGTGGTTCCCCTATGGTTTCCAACTAGAAAAATGAATGTGTGTGAATGGTGACAAGAGAGAAATAAATGAAAAATAGCTTTGTATATTTTCGACCTTCACAAGATAGTATAACTCACAATCACATGTAATCAAATGAAAATCATACATAAATCAACTGTAAATAAACAAGCATGGGGATAGGTGGATTTTGTCTGCATGGGGGGGAAACAAAAAAATTCTCTTGTGTCCTAAAAGACCTATCGTCCTTCCTCTCAATTAGCATTGGGCCTTCCAATAGCACTCAACAATGGGGTTTGAATCCACCAGAAGAGGAACTAGTGAAGGTTGAAGTGATCTGTTATAATGAGGGGTAGAGGGTGCATATCCCCAAAGAGTTGGAGATATTTCCCAATAGCCACAAAAAATATGATAAATGTGTGATTGCAACCCACAATCGCCACCTGGGTGGATATCCTAAGTTTTGGCCACTAGGTACCTAGGTCAAAGTGTGACATTTAGATTTTCGGCCTCAAAAATGGGTCACGGGCTGGATGCCCTCACAAGAGTTGGGTGACTGAAGGAGGGATGCACAGAACAATTGGACCTCGGCCTTCAACCCTTCACGATTATCTCCCTGCCTTATGGTGTAGGAACACTTGACTTGGAGGATTTGAAAGTTCCCTATTTCTCAACTTCTAATGTTTTAAAATGTGATAACCTGATAACAGGGGGTTATTTGGATGCCTACCCCTGATATCCTACCTAGACTAAAAATTTGTTTTGGCACCCCATGTGGAGGAAAATTTAGTGCGTTATTAAATTTTTTTTAGATGTGGTGGGCTGAGAGATTGGGGTCATGGACCAACCTCGTTTGAATTAATTGGTTGTGGATAATTTCCAAAGAAGTAGTTGGATCTTTCATAATTCTTTTGGAGAAAACCTACTTCAACCTCCTCTATTCAAATATAAATTATTTGTGTGAGGAGTGGCTTTGTGTGCAAGAAATTGACAAGTGTGAAAATATTTTAATAAGTTAAGTGTGAGATTACAACATGTGGACTTCCTGTGGTCCTTACAAATATTATTTACCTAGCTTACTATGTGTCTTTGGTACAACCTTGTGGAATATTTAAAGCCATAAAGAACTAGAAATGTGGACATATGGGTCCTCACAAATCCTTTAAACTCCATAAAATGTTGTCTATACTAAGAAAGATTTGAAACTATCCTAGAATTGTAGACATGTGGGCATGTATGGGCCCATTACTTTTATCTTTAAACTTCCCTAGATTGTGATATAAACTAAGAAAGCATTTTAAGAAACTATCCTAAGATTTGCAAACATGTGGGCATGTATGGGCCCTTAAAAAGATTTAAGATGTTTTCAAAAACTAAGAGGAACCCTAGTGGGATTTGTCCTCCCCTAAATATTTTTAAGGGAGATGAAATGTCCTTTTAACCACCTTTATGATTCCTGAGATCACACTAGGGTGCGGGGGAAGATCACACTCAAGAGTCAAAATTAACTTCTATTCCCAATTTAAGTGATTTGTGTATGAAAGCAATAAATTCAACTTAAAATTTTACAAGCCAAATGAGGCAACCATGTGGAAACAAAAAAGGAGAGGATACTAGTGATTATTTTTACCCCCTAAGTGCCTATATTATCTAACCTTTCTTATGAGAAAGGACTCTAAGTGGAGTGTAGTTTCCTTAAAAAGTGCATGAAAATAAAAATATGAAGGCTAGGGGCCCTGAAACCATTCATAAAAACCCTTACCATTTTCAAAAACTGGGTTTATGCGTGGGTTACAGTTTTGACAGGCATGCAGAGGGCGTACAATGCACACAATGCACAGTGAAATGAATATTGTTTCATGCACATTGCGCAAAATGCGCGTCTGTGGGAAAGGAAAGCCACACAATTTCTATCACGCATCGGGGGAGAAGTTTCCAAGTGAAATACTCCTTCCTCAGCTCTGAATTTTGACTTTGGCAGGTTGGGCTAGGCCAGTTTTGGTACCTGCAAGGAAAAAAAATCAAAATGAAGTGCTCTTAAGGCTCAAATATGGAGGAATTTGATATCGATCTCCAATATGGTCGTTGATCTATTGTGTTGGTTTTGTCACTTGGGTGAGCAAAACAACAACACTTACATTTCTAGATAAGCCTGTTAGACAATACATGAGTTTGTGAGTGGGTTAGATGAAACAAATACACATGAAAACAAATAAATACAACTAAAACAACTAAGACATGAATGTTAGAAAGGTTGAGAAACTTAGAACCGTGAAAATCAAACAATGAGCAACATAATACTACCAATGGATCAATAGATTAGTAGGAAAAACATTGTAGATAAAGGAAGGGACTTATGGGTCCCCTCTTCCTCCTTGGGAGGGATATTGAGTTCCCTAATTGAGATTTATTCTCTTTACAATGGAAGAAATGGAAAATGGTGAAGAAAAACATTGCCTATTCCCTCAAGAGGTGACTGTAATGGCCTATTGCAATGGTGCTTGAAGGCTTCCAAGAGAAAAGAGGATTCTCAAAGAAGAATTCTTGCAACATAACAATACTTTGAAGATCTTGGTTTCTTAGCACACCCATGGATCTTATTTATAGCATCCATTCAAGGAAAAATGTAATTGGTTCATAGTGTGAGCAAGGGGCCTTTTAGGGCACTCTCTAGCCCTTGACCAACCTCCAAGCTAGATTTCTCTCAGATACGAGTGTCAAATCACTTTGGGGTTCGGACTAGAAGTGGTTGAGGGGCCGACAAGATTCATAAATTCAATGTTCATGGAAGTGTGTAGATTTTCTCATAGACAGTCGCGCATTTTGTGCATAGTGTGCGTTGAGGGTTGTGTTGGCTCATGCTGACTATGCATTGTGCATACGCTTCCTTTGGTGAATTTGCGAACTTTTATTTTTGACCCAATTGTATAGTTATTTTCCTTTTGATGGAATTTAGTGTTGTAGGTGGACTAATTGTTGTTGTCATTGATGTGTTTCTTCAACCATTTGCATGCAATGTTGCAGATGATTTTTCATTGATAACACAAGGCATTCCTTTATGAAGGACATGTCTGTAGTACCTCCAAAGCTGACATCGCACAAGGGGTTTGACCCAGATCCTCAAAAATAAAGTAGTTCTGGGAAACTCTAGAATTAGGTTTGTGGGTAGAGAGTTTGAGTACTCCTTTCGAAATACGAGGCATATGATCTGTTTTTTCGATTTGTAAAGGTGTCTTTGGAGGAGGGGCATACTCTAGACCTGGAATAGCCTATGAAGAACTATAATCACAAGATCAAGTGGCTACATTAATCTGAGACTTGACCATATTTATTCATAGATGGTCATCTTCATGCGCCGATGGGTTTTGAATCCCACTTGTCGCATTTCTGGCATTAGAGGAGCTCAAGGCCATGGTGTTGATTATGCAGAAAAGGATTAGTGAGAAAAATGGGCAGTAGAGATAAGAGCCTCACATGATCCGGATTTTATGAGCAGAATGAAATGAATACAGATTATTAAAATATTCTTAACACAAAATAACAAAGATACAATAAAATTGGTTTTCTATTCAATAAGGAAATAAGCTAAAACTGTAAAATGCAACAGAAAACAAGCTTGTTGGAATGGTGGCGGCTTATCTCTGAGAAGAGATGTGACGACTATGCTCATTCACAATAAGATGGTTACAATGAGACTCTGAAGGCCTTTTACCATAAAAAATAATGTCAAAAACCCTAGACATCCAAAAACCTAACCCTAGGAGATGAATTGCCAAAAGTCACGTGGGGCCCGTTTGGGTAAGTTAGTACATCAACTTCCCGGGGTCGTAACTTTTGCATACGATCTTTGTTTTAGGTGCACGATATCCCATTGGAAAGGTCTAACCGAGAAGAATTTTTTTTGATGATCCTAGGTTAGTTCTTTCAATAGTACCTGGGCCCCAAATCCCCCAAAAACATCGTTTAGGGCCTCAAAACAACCCAAAAAGTTTGGAACCAGAAAAACTTTCGAAAAAATGCCAAGGTGGAAAAATATTTTTCGAGCCAGTGGAATAGGTGGGTGGCCAATGATATCCACCTAGATCAATCCTCACTCCTTAGGAATCAATGGTCTCCATTGCATTGTGTTCCCCCATCAGATGAGGAAATTTCTACTGAATTTGGCCCCGAGTGAGCCACTTACCTTGGTACAAGAGCTACCCTGTTTTGACGACTCGATAAAGTTGGATCCTTTTCTTTAGAGTTCCCTTGATATGTGTGTCCAAAATATGATCATTGTATTCCTATTACATGCAGTCAGGGCTGAGCTTTTTTGGTGTCAACTTCTCTACTATCTCTGAGGTGTCCAATAATAGTGGGAAATATGGCGAAAGGAGAGCCACGTTGAAGACTGGATGCAGACCAAGGAAGGGGGGAATGTTGAGCTCAAAATCATTGTCACCCATAACCTTGGTGATGGTGTACAACCCATAATGGAGTGGGTGAAGCTTCCTATGGGGAATTATAAGGCGTTCCTTCTACAAATTAAACCAAAATTTTTCACCCACCTGAAACTTATGTGGCACCCGATGTTGATCATGGCATTGTTTGTACTTGGCATTAGACTTTTGTAGAATATCATAAACCTATTGGTGGATGTGCTGGATCCGCTCAATGAACCAGGTGGCTTTGTCATCTTCTAGTGGAGCAGGGGACAAGTCGATCGAGGTGGTCGCTAGGGGTAGTGCAACATCCATGGGGCCCAATGGTTGGAATACAAACCCCACCTGAAAGGGGATATGGCCAGTTGAGATATGCAGGGCTCGATTGTAGATATGGTGGACATAGGGAAGACTCTCATCCCATGTACAAGAGTGTTTTGAATTGTACATGTGAAGGATATATATGACCATCTAATTGACAACCTCAGTTTGACCATCTATCTGGGGGTGGAAGGAAGTGGATTTGGTGAGCTTGGTATCCAACAGTGACCAGAGGCTCGAATAGAATGAGTTGGGGAACCAACTCTCACAGTATGTGATAATGGTTTGTGGGATCCCAAAATGTACCCATACTCATTCAAAGAAGATCTTGGCAGTGTCTTCTTTTGTGATGTTCTTCTTGCAGGAAGCTAGAATCACCATCTTCGAAAAGTGATCAACAACCAAAAAACACAGTCATTTCCATTCTTTGTGGACGAAAGGCATGACATGTAGTCGATTGAGATGGATTCCCACATAATGTTAGGAGTAGGAAGAGGGGTGTATAGACCCTGTTTCATAGTGGTTGGTTTGGCAATAGCATAGGCGGTGTAGGACCTGATATACTTGCCGACATCATGTCGAAGTTTCGGCTAGTAGAAATGTTTCTGCAACACTGCCACTATCTTTTCGATGCCAAAGTGTCCTTCCACCCGAATGTAGTGATCTTCCCAAATAATCTTCTCACACTCTCTTGATGGAATGCAGAGATGGACCAGACTACACAACAACCCGTCCTGAAGATGGAAATTAGCAACCACTGAGTTGGCACCCAACATTTGGTAGGTGGTGGAAAAGTCAGGTTCTGTCTCGTAGAGGTGGGGCCATCTGGAGGTCTCGTGACCGAAAGAGTCTAGAACCATGGTGAGCGTCGTGACTGGAGGTTAGTTGAGGCAGTCAACAACTCAGTTGGTACTTCATGTTTTATACTTGATGTTGAGGTGGAACTTCTGTAAGTATGTTGACCACTTCTAATGGTTTTGATTCTGCAATTTGCCTTGGGTTTTCATGAACTGTAGTGGCTTCCGATTAGTGTGGATGAATGTCTCCTTCCCAAGAATGTAATGTCTCCATTGGAGGCATGATTTCACAATGGAGTAAATTTCTTTGTTGTAATTAGGGTACTTACAGACAACATCTGATAGTGTCTCACTATGATATGCCACGGGGTGGCCGTGTTGAGTGAGAACAACACCCACAACATAGTTTGAATCATCTGTCTCGATCTCAAAGGGATGTTGCAGGTCCGGTAATGAAAGTATCGAGGATGATCACAAACTCTTATTCAAGTCATCGAAGTCTTGTTGTTGGGATAGGCCCCACACAAATTTTTCCTTACCGCTACCCCTGGTTACTTGCTTGAGGGCCCATGCGATATGAGAGAAGCCCAGTATAAACCTGTGATAGAAATTGGAAAGGCCCAAGAAGATCTGAGGTTAAGTGAGTGTGGTTGGGGTTGTCTAGTCACAGATGACCTGGATCTTGGCTGGATCCACATGCACACCATGTTGATCAACAATGTAGCCTAAGTAATGGACCATGTCCATGCTGAAGGTGAATTTTTCCAAGTTTGCATATAGTTTGTGTTGTCACAGGGTGTGAAAAACCTGTTGAATATGCTACAAGCATTCTTGCCAAGTCTTATTGTAGATGAGGATGTCATCTAGATACACCACTAAAAAAATATTGGTGAAAGTTCATAGGATATCATCCATCATCCTCATAAAAGTTGCTAGAGAATTTGTCAAACCAAAGGGCATGACCAACCATTCAAAAAGACCTTCTTTTGACTTGAAGGCATTCTTCCATACATCTGTCTATTCTATTGGGACCTGGTGGTAGGAAGACGTCAAATCAATCTTACTGAAGTATTTGGCCCCTGTGAGCTGATCAAGGAGGTCATCGATTCAGGGAATCGGGTACCAGTTTCAGACTGTGATTTTATTCAGGGCCCGATTGGTCAATGCATAGTCTCCAGGTCAAGTATTTCTTCTATACCAGCACGATTGGTCTCCCACAAGGCGATGAGATGGGACGAACGTGCCCCTTATGGAGTAGTTCTTGGATCTACCTCTTGATCTCCTCATTTTATAATAGAGAGCAATGGTAGACTGGCCCATTAGGTAGTGGTGCGCCTAGGGTTAGAACGATGGGATGCTTGACCTAGCAGTGCAAAGGTACCCTGGTAGGAGAGGAGAAGATATCTGAGTATTCTTCCACGACCTTATCCACTTGCTTATGTTGTGTGGAGATATCGGTCGCAGAGGCCCTAGATGTGGCTACAATCTTTCGCTCACTTTGAGAGTGAATCACAAAGAAGACAAATTTCTCGGTTTGAGAGATGACCTTCCTGCATTGCTTGGCAGATATCAAGGAAATAGAACTAGGATGGAATGCCTCAGGTATCCTATACAATTTCCTGTTCAAAGTAATAATAACACTACGAGGCCTAGAATCATATACAACATGAAGTTTCCATAAATAATGTTGGCCCAAAAGAACATTACAAACTTCCAGAGGAGAAACATCACACAATACCTCATCTTTGAAGGGCTTGTTGTCGTACGATAGTCGACATTGTTGGCTGACGCGAAGATCGCTTCCTTGGCAGAGCCATCCAATGGTGTAGGGTTCTGGGTGTGGTGTTGTCAGCAGGGCTAGCCTCTTGACGACCTCTGCTGAGATGAGGTTTTTCTGGATACCTCTATCAATGATGAAGTGTAGAGGGGTGCCTTTTACCCACATCTGTGAATGGAAGAGGAACTCTCCTTCTTTTGGCTCATCTAGTTCACCAGGTTGGAGCTTGGTGGTACCAAGGATGGCACTGGGTTCCGCGTCAATGATTTGTCTTCCCCTTTTTGGTTCTGACTCAAAGTCAGAACCTGCATCTAATTCAAAGGATTTCACTTCAGCCACTAATGGTTTCTTTGAGCGGAAGTCAATAGTGCTATGCCAAGGGATCTTATGGAAGTTGCACCACTTCTTGGTATATTTATTTGTCTTTTGGGTGTCCTTCTTTGCTTGCGGCTTCGAATAGTTGTCCCAATACTGTCCATATTTTCTTGTCCTTTTTTCTATGGGTTGGGGCCACCCTTTCCTGTCTTTTGCTGTGAGGGGTTCCCAGGCCCAAATTGCCATGTCTTTTGTTTGAGTTTTTGTTCGATTTTGACGACATATCGGTAGGCCATGCCCAAGGATGAGATGTCCATAAATTACATTTCGGTCTGGATGTATCTATGCAGAGCACCATGATACTTGAGCACTAGATCTCACTCTGAATCTTTGATACCCAGATTGGTGCGTAAGGTATGGAAGATATTTGTGAACTATGGAACTGCTTGGTCTCTTTCTTGCCACAGTGTGGTCCATTTGGTATATAAGTTGTCATAAATTTTGAAAGGGTATTATTGTTCCTTAATAGAATCCTTGAAGGATTCAAAGGTGGTCGTGACTATAAATAATGAGGGTTCCTCTATTTCCTTTTGCTCACAAAATTTTTCCCACCAATCTTTGACATGGGGAATGACTTTGAGGAGCGCAAAATGAATATTTTCTCTATTAGAAAAGTTATGGATAGAAAAATACCCTTCTAGTAGATTCAACCACTTGTTTACAACATCTGCATCTATCCTACCTTCAAATATAGGAATACCAAAGTTGATTTTTACCTTTAGGGGGGAAACGCCTCCGCTCAAGGAAGATGTGTCACCTATTGGTAGTCATCGAAGGATTTGCACGAAACTATCCATCATATCGTTCCTCTATTGTGTGAGGGATTCCTCAAGAAATATTTTGAAAGGATATCCTATCCCTTCATCTTTCTTTTCTCCTTCCATGAGAGGTCGCTTGGGCGTGCGAGATCTTTTTTCCTTAAGAGAAACAAGCTTGAGACCCAATTCTTTGTACCCTAACCTTGTTGTGGACATGAATTAAGATGAAAAGGAGAAGACCGCTCTGATACCACTGATCCCAATTTTATGAGAAGAACGAAATGAATACAGATTATTAAAATATGCTTAACACAAAATAACAGAGATACAGTAAAACTGGTTTTCTATTCTATAAGGAAATAAGCTGAAACTATAAAATGTAGCGGAAAACAAGCTTGTTGGAATGGTGGAAGCTTATATCTGAGAAGAGATGTGACAGCTATGCTCATTCATAAGAATATGGTTACAATGAGGCTCTGAAGGAATTTTACCATAAACAGGAATGTCAAAAACCCTAGACATCCAAAAACCTAACCCTAGGAAATGAAGCACCAAAAGTCATGTGGGCCCCGTTTGGGTAAGTTAGGACATCAACTTCCTGAGGTTGTAACTTTTTCATACGATCTTCATTTTAGGTTCACGATAGTCTTTTGGAAAGGTCTAACCGAGAAGAAATTTTTTTGACTGGCGTAGGTTAATTCCTTCAAAAATCATGAAAGTTTGGAACTGAAAACCTGTCGAAAAACTGCCAAGGTGGAAAACTATTTTTTGAGCCAGTGGAATAGGTGGGTGGCCACCGATATCCACCTATATCATCAAAACTTCCTTGAGTTTGGGGCACAAGTGGGTAAGTTGATCATCAATACAAATCTTACAAGGGAATTTCACTTTCCACTTCTCTTTCTTTCCCTCACCAACATTAACCTTCAATCTATCATTGTTAGCATTTTCCTTGGGTTTATATCATTCCTACCCCCCTTAATATTGTTACCACATCCTTTCTTTTTATTCCCTCTTTGTTTCTAGTTACCATTCAGGTTGGTTGACGACTACATAGAATGTACATCCACCGACTGAGTGGGAGTGGAGGACACAAACGAAGCTTGTCCTCCTAAAGACTAGCTTAGAGATAACTCTTTCAACTGGCTTGTCACCAAGTCTATAGATTTAACATTTGCGGAGCCTATAATGCCATCAACATGAGGCCCAGGATTTTTCCTAGGGTCGTAGTTTTACCTCGATGTGTCAGGAAGAATTTTGTATAACATCCCAGATTGAGGATATATGAGATCTAACTGTTGGGATTTGAAAATTGCTTCCTCTTCAGATCTTAACCCATATGTAGAGACATCCTTATAAATATAAGGCAGTAAAGAAGTAAGGAACCATTCCAATAGGAACTCTGGAGGAATGTAGGCTTTGATCAACCTCTTTCGTCTATGCCACTCTTGCATGTGATCGAATATATGGGTGGATTTTTCCTTGCGGAGGGATGAAAGAGTTTCTATGTCAACATCATAATGAACCAACAATTGGAAGTGGTCGAGGAAGACTAAAACCATATGATTAAAATTCTCGTAAGTTCCCCTCGGTAGCTCTATGTACCATTTCTCCACAATCCCCATGAGGGTGCGTTGAAACAATCTTAAACGAATAGAATCATCGTTAAGGGAATTGGAAGAGAACCAAAGATGACAAGTAGTGATGTGATCACCAAGATCCTCACGAGTCTTGCCCTCAAATTTCAAAATATCCAAAGGAATCTTGGTGAGGAAGGGGGGCCATGTCGGGTCATGAGGCACTAGGTCATTCATTAATCTTGATAAGTATGGAAAATTGAGCATGGCCAGAAAAGGGAGACGAGGTTGCGACATCTAGACCCAATATCCAGGGAAATATTGATATTGGGGAATCACAACTCATCTAGGATTCTGGTATGCACCATGGCCCTATATGGGATTGTAAAACCTCCCTCCAAACTGATTCATAAGGGTTTGGTTGGGCACCATTCTAGTATGAATGTTATGATGAGGGTTGTAAATATTTCCCCTAGTTGGAGTGGCTCCATGTTGGGGGTTGCCGAAAGTATGAAATTGACCTCCCCGAGTGGAAATACAAAGAATAGAGGTGGATTCGGTATGCCAAACGTGTTGGTTAGAATCGATGTGGAGGAGGTAGGTGTAAATGATGGAACATAAGAAACAACTTGTCTGCCTGGTTGATTACTACATCCAAGAACATTAAGACTAGGATTAGACCCGGGGTGAAAAGGAGGTAGGATTACAACCATAGGAGTGATTTGAGGAATATTAGCACCACCAAACATGAGTGGAATATGGAGACGATCCATGCCCCCAAGTCCAATACTAGGATTCAAATTAGATGCTTGAACAGAGGATGAGAATTGCGATGTGAAATTCGGCATACCATAAGATAAAGGGCTAGAGGTCGAAGGGATGCACTGAGTAGTGTATCCCGATGAAATAAATAGAGACCCAAAAGGGTTCGTTACTATGGGTTGAGTATTAACTACATTCCAGACATGAGTGATGATGGGAAACTCTAACACTACAACCTTAGTGGTCGAAGGAGTAGAAGTTGTACCATTAACCATAGTACATATGGGAGTCGAAGGACTCCCCATATTTTTTTGACTCGACTCAGTACTTATACTTGTATGACCACAAGTCTGGTAGGTGGAGGTGTGTGTACCATGGTTGATAACTTTATGCCTTTTAGAAGGAAAATACTCAAGATACGGTGGTAATTTCAAAAAATGACGAGACCTGCAAGGAAGTTGGTCTGGCTCCACGATGACTCAAGACTTGAGATATAAAAACAAATCCTAAGGCCAACTAACAAGAAAAGAGCACACCAAAATAAACAAAAAAGGCCAATATGCACACAAACATGATAAAGTGGCTAAAAGGGGCCTCCCTCCCTAAAGTAGGTATGTCTCTCCCAAGAGGGGAATGAGACTCCCTTCAAAATATCAGAGGTATCATAATAAGTTATAAAGGCACTTGTGGGCTTAACAACGCAGTCGGTTAGTTCCCCCCGGAAAGGTAATACTCCATAAAGTATGTGTGTTGTTCGACCCTTATCTGACCTAGGGTACCTGCAGAATAACCCCTGCAAGTAACCTATGTGGCTACCTATTTCAAGAAACTAAAGCGACCATGATATAACCAATGCGCAAGTGAATAGTTGTAAGTTAGTTCCACCATATGGGCAGGGTAACACAACCCAAAATATCAAAAGCACTGCCTCTCATAGAGGTAAAGGCACTAGCAAGACCCCTAGATACAAATAGATCCCCAGAAATATCTCTGACGCTAAGCAGGTATTAGAGGGATATCTCTTCAACCAACTTCACACGACCTCGTGCTTAACTCTGGTGTGAGAAGAGCCTCCTGATGTCACCAATTATACAATGTATTTTACCACTCCCTTAGTTAGACACATATGTTGAGTTTAATATCCTTGGAGAAGTTTATTCACAAAATCCTATTCCAAGGCTCTAAATCTTAAGCTAGTTTGTGCACCCTGAAAAATAAAATCGTTTCTAATCAATTTTAAATTTATCAGTGTTATTTTTAGTGGCTTTGTTTACTCAAAAGATGTGGTCGTGAAACTGATGATGTTATGACTCAACAAATGAAAGAAATGAATATGAATATAATGCAAAGTCCTAACTTCAATTCTCAATAAATGACAAGATTTTAAAAAATGCAATTTCAAATAAGATGCAATCTTTCCATACATGTATCAATATCAATAATAAGAACCAAAAATATCAAATGCCATAATGCAAAATGTATATTTTTTTTAATTTTTAATATAAAGAAATGAAAATGCAAGGACTGATCAACAACTTGATATATAAACCCTACTGTAAGAAAAAAAGAGACAAACCAAGAAGGATATCAAGAAGCAAACACCCAACCCAAGATGAAAGGACAACCAATGAAAAATATGATGAGAAAGAAAATCGCCCGAAAAATCAACCAAAGAAATGTTTCCTATCACTCTGCAGGCACTTAAAAGTCATGACGGGGACCCAAGAAGACTCAACAACCATCAAAACTTACCCAACAAACACCAAACTCAAAAATCAAGCAAACAAGGATGATGTACATGATTGTTTAATAAAAAAACGCGTATGTACGCGCCCTATAGAATGATGACTCGTGTATGTATGTGTCTGTCAAGAGAAAAACCACGCATGTGTATTAAAACAATGTCAGGTTAAGTATAAGGCCAAGAAACTCAAATTCAAAATGAAAATCGGATGTCAAGCAATCAAACGACAAGAAAACTCAAGATAACTGAGAGAAATCAAAGGAGAAAAAAACTCCAAACCCAAAAAGAAGATTCCCTCCCCAGTATGGTCACCAATTCTGTTACGAGGAAAAGCAGTCTATGGCATGGGGAAAACCCCCAAAAATGGAAATGACTATAGAAATCAACTCTAATATCAAGTATGCTATATAAACAAACATTTTAACAAGACAAGATAAAGATCCTACCTCATCCGAACGTTCGATGAAGTCCACCATTGAGCACTTGACTCAAAGACATATACTTGCAAATTGTTCTCAACAACCAAGATATGCAAGAATATGGTGATAATATATAAATTTAGCACATATAATAGCATAATCCATTAATATTCATAACAAATATGCCCATGGAATAGCAATTCAAATATTTGCAAGATTTTTTTTTTTTGTTTGTTAGTTTGTCCGTGACATGCGGGACTAACATGTGGCTAAGAAACCGCGACTCAGGGGAATTTAAACCGTCAAAAACACCCAGGGATCACACCCGACCTGAGCCACACCAACCCTTAACATGGTTGGATTTTTTGTCCCCGCAGGTTTCGAACCGGTGACTTAACATTACGAAGCGCCTTAACAACACACTCTGTCACCGATTGTCCTACACCTCGGGGACATAAATATTTGCAAGACATTAATTAGATGAGAAAATAGTATTTCTATTAAAATATGATCAACAAAAGTGTATGAATGAAAAACTTATGTTTCGGCACGTCTCGGAACCGAGAAGCTAAGTCTCTTCCAGCTAGGCCTCCACCACTTCAATCCTCCACCAAAGGCAAGATCATATAAGAGAGACAATGAGGTTCTCCATCAAAGAGGGAAGAGCTTGGGGGCTGAACAATGTGTTCATACTTAAAATGACAAAGGGATGCAAACTCAATATGAAGTGAATAATTTCTCCAAAGTAACTTTGCTCTCCAAGTTGAATTCTTCTCCTCTTCCACATCTTGGATATGGCCCATTTATAGCCTTCAAATGGAATTGAAGGGATGAGTCAGAACGTTTCCAGTATATGGAAGGTCAAGGATCATGGACCTCGTGACATGACATGGAAACCCGACACCATTTTTTAATTTTGGGCACAAAACTCAATGTACATGGGTTGTAATGGTGCAAATTGTGTATACACATGTTGTATAGCTGTCAGGGCACGTATATGTGGAAAATATGATTTTTATCTCTAGGAATTGCAAAAAGGGACTTCAAGTCTACATAGGGAAATGGAAAAGGCCTTCTGAGCAGGTTGCATGGGGTGAGGCAAATCTTGCTATAACACCTGGCCAACAATATTGGATTCTTACTGCTACAATTATCTTTAGATATCCAGGGTTGTCGACATATGGCACATTATTCATCTCTTTCAGAACTACATTTTTTCAGCTCAATGGAATTGGGCACATACAATTTTCCTTTGTGCATGAGAATTCCATCCTATTTTAGCTCATAATAATTAAATTTCTACTGAAAATTACCTTACTGTAATACTTCTTTTATTTTTTAAATAATTCTGATTTGAATTTGTTGCTGCAAGAATTTTGTCTTTTAGATATATCCTATACATGCTAATGGATGGAATATGCACCTGATGAGCTCTCCCGCTGAGTGCATTGACCACTTGATTTTCCTTTCCCTTTATGTGATTAATTTCAAAGTCATATTCACTCAGAAATTCCAGCCATCTAGTTTTCCTATAATTTAGTGTTGGTTATCCAAACAAATTCTTCAGACCACAGTGGTCTATCCTTAGCTCAAATTTCTTACCCATAAGGTAATTTCTCCACATTTTCAATGCGTGTACAATCGTTGCTAACTCCAAGTCATGTGTAGCATAATTCCTCTCATGCTCTTTTAATTTTTTGGACTCTTGCATACCACATGGTCCTTTTGACTGAGAACTCCACCAAGTCCTTCCTTGCATGCATCGATGTACACAACAAAATATTCATTTGGATATGCAATATTCAATATTGGTGCACTTTTCAATATTTCATTTAGTTGTTGAAAAATCTCTTCACACTTGGAAGTCCATTCAAAATTCATACCCTTATTTTGCAAAGAAGTGATTGGACTTGGAATCTTTGAAAAACCTTTTATGAATCTTCGGTAATAACCGACAAAACCCATGAACGATATGATCTCTGTCACATTATTTGGCACTAGCCATCCTCTAATGGTCTCTATCTTCTGAAGATCGAATTTTGTCCCTGCTGTTGATATTATATGCCCCAAGTAGTGAATCTTCTTTTGATAAAACATTCACTTACTTAACTTAGCATACAATCTATGCTCTCTTAAAACTTTCAATACCATTCTTAAATGTTTCTCATGTTCCTCTTTTTATTTAGAATAGACGAGGATATCATCTAGGAACACAATTACAAACTTGTCTATGTACTCCCTAAACACTCCATTCATCAGACACATAAAAACTATTGAGGAATTTGATAGCCCAAATGGCACTACTGTGAATTCATAATGCCCATATCTTGTTTTGAATGTTGTCTTGCTGATGTATTCTTCCTTTATACTTACTTGATGATAACCTGATCTCAAGTCAATCTTGGAAAATATTCTTGCACCTTTCAGTTGATCAAACAAATCATCAATTATGGGCAAATGATACTTATTCTTTATGGTAACCTTATTAAGTTGTCTGAAATCAATACACAGTCTTAAGGTTCTATCCTTCTTCTTCACAAAAAGAATGAGGAATCCCCAAGGTGACACACTTGGGTGTATATATCCCTTCTTCAAAATTTCTTCAAGCTGCATTTGCAACTCCTTCAATTATTGTGTACCCATTTTGTATGGTGTCTTGGACACTGGGGAAACTCCTAGCACCAAATCAATAGATAAATCAATGTCTCTCTTTGGTGGAAATCCTAGAATTTCTCTAAAAACATATTTAAAATCCCTCAATACCAGATTGTCTTCAATTCTTTCCACTTTGTCTTTGGTTTCCTCCTCCATATGGGATGCAAACATCTAACATCCCTTTCTAAATCTCTTCTTCAACTACATAGCTGAAATCTCTCTAGAAACTACAACTCTCGGAGTGCCTTTAATATTTCCTTGCTTCCCTTCCTCATCAAGACATGTGATTGTCTTTTTGTAACAGTCTAGGAAAACATGATGTTTTTCCAACCAATCCATGTCCCATTAGAAAATCATATGAACCCAATGGTATGATGTTTACATCTACCTTTGTGCCAAGTCCATTCATGTCTATCAGGCAATCTTTAAAAAACTCATTGATTTTCCTCTTAGCCCTCGTGGCTAACTAAACTAACCAAGATTTCTTATGCTTACTTATTTGCAAGTGAAATATTTCAAAAATGTTAGAATTTATGTAACTATGGATAGCTCCGAAATTAATTGAAATTGCTATGGGTTGGTTATCAATCTTACCTTCCACTTCGATCATGGGGGATTGATATTCTGCTTGCTTGTTGCCCAAGGTTGCATAAATCCTCGGCATGCTTCCTCCCATGTCTTCCATTGTTTCATCCTCTTGAATTTTGTGGAAAATCATCATTCTTTATCCTTTTTTAGGGAAGTCCCTATATAAGTGATTTCCCTGACATCCCCAACATTGAACATGCAATTTCCTTGGCCTTTTCCCAAATGAATCTGCATTCTTTAGTTCATTTTGAGTTGCCCAACCTTGTTGATTTTCTTGGGACTTATTTCTGAAAAAGGGTGGCTTAAAACCTTTCTTCCTTTGATCATTTTTCCCTTTCATCTTTTCATTCCAAGATTTTTGGAAAAATGACCTTTTTCTTTGCTCATAAAGGTGTCTTGCTCTCCTTATGGTTTCCTCCATGGTCTTGGGATTATCATATTGTATCTTTTCATTATATAAGGAGGGTAACCCACTTAGAAAACTTTGGATTTTAACCTTATCATCATTAATGAAGTCAACATAATTCAACAATTCAAAGAACCGCTTCTTATATTCCTCCATTGTCATGGTTTCCAAATTGAGTTCAAAGAACTCTTTCATATTTATCTCATAGTAATGCTCGAACAAATATTTCTCTTGGAAATGTCCTTTGAACTGCCTCCATGATATCCTCTTCTCATTGAGGTTCTTGGCTTGATTAATATGATCCCACCACATGGTTGTCTTTCCTTTCAAGTGGTAGGTGGTAATTCTAGCTTCTACTTGGGATGGGTAATCATGCAGCTGGAAATATTTCTTCATTTTCAAAAGCCATGCCTCTACCTATTCTCCTTTCCTGTTCTCACCATTGAAATTAAGTGTCTTGATTTTCCTTAGTTCACCTTGAAACATGTCTTCCTTAGGCCTTATTCTTTGCCTCTGAACATGAGACACACTTGGGATGCTCCCTGACCCTGAGCTTGCATGATTTATTCTAGTGGACTTCCTTAGAGGATGATGGCGCCTACTCATGCTTCTTGACTTCCTATCATTTCCATGATCATCCCTTTTTCTATGGGATCTAGATGTTGATACTTGTGTAGCACTAGATGCTTGCTTGGTGCCAAAATATTTGTTAAAGTTATTATGAAACATATTTGATCTCTGAAGTATCTCTTCCTGAGCCTTCATAATATTTTCATTATCATCCCTGTATCTCTGAACTCCCTATGCATGCTTCTCATAGTGACATGCTATTTCATATCTCTTCTTCCATTTGACTATGTGTCAACATTCCCCATGCTGCCATGCAGACCTTTGATATCTTCCTCATGGCTGTAAGATCCCTAGGCATATTCCATAAATCTAGTCCTCAAATAAGAGCTAAAGATTCTTTCTGTACCTCTAATTCTGCAAGAAATGTGCATGTAATAATTACTATTAGAAATATGCATAGCATAAAACATTTCATCATATAAAATACAATTTATTTCTTCATCAATTTATGAAGGACAAATTTTATCGATTCAAACTTTGATTTTCTTGATGCATTCCTCCATGAATCATCTTTCCAATGATTTTATTCATGCCTCAATATGAATTTTGAGTGAAAAGTTACAACAACTACATGCAACAACTCCACTCTTTTTACTGCTACACAAATTTATTTATTAATTTATAAGACATTTGATTTCCCAAATCAAAATTCTGGGTGGATATATCTCTTCTACTCCTCAATACCTTTCCAACGACTATTGGTTTTCTCAAAAACTATCTATGGGCTGAAAGTTATGGTCCAGAGAAGTTTAGGTTGTTTTACTCAATTTACTCATGTATGCTACATGTTTCTTATTTCTCTTCGTGCACATGTTCAGGTACCCTTAGCCAAAATATGAATCCACCAATAGATTCTATGGGTCATACGATTTCCATTGACTTCTCATGTTCCCCAAACATACTTCTGAGCATAGAGTTATGCTCTCTAGAAGTAATATTGGTGCCAAACTTTTTGCCTCACTGTTTTGGCTGTAACTTTCTCATACGAGATTCGTTTCACGAACTGTTTATCTCATTGGATAAGTCTCTTCCATTTATTTTATTTGAGATATAAAGATAGTGTACATTGGTACACTCTATTCTTGTGCATTTTTACTTGGTAAAAATGTCAATTAGGGCCTCAAAAAATGCCCTGCAAGTTAATGACCTTAAAAAATATGCAAATTTCAGAAACTTTTACACAAAATTCATTCTTTTACTACTATAACAATTATTTAAATATCAATCGTTGATCTCGAACTAATATACAAAACAACCATTAATATGACCTTGTCGACCATTGACGATTGGTATCATCCTTTATATGTGAAAAACATTTTTCCAAAACTACCGATCCGACCGTCGATCGCCAATCCATTTCACCGACACCAAATTTTCAAAAAACTCTTAAATCAATCATCGAAAATATTTGTTGGTGAATGAAAAACTCTTTTCTTAATATGCTAATGCCCGACCACCGACCCATTGGTGATCAATGATCCTCGATGACTATCAAATGCTTTCCCAAATCGACCAATTTGACCATCGACCATCGATCACTTCTGTTGGTTGACTTTACAACTGTTGACGTGGAATGACATGTGGATGCTAATGTGGCACAAAACGTCATCCTAAGGTGTCAAATTGGGTGACATGGAATGACACATGGATGTTGACGTGGAATGACACATGAATTATGACATCATCATCCTCTTTCCCCCATCAACCATTGACCAATTCTCTTGAACGACCCGAACACCTCACCAAATTCGACCGAATCCAAAATATCAACACATTGGCCATCAATGACTTCTTTTTCTTGACTTGAAATACTTTGTTGAATTCAATCGACCTTCGACCACCGACCCATCAGTCATCAACGATTTTTTTCGATGATTGAAAATACTTCATTGGATTCAGTCGACCCATGACCGTTGGCCATCGATGAATTTTGTCAGTGATTTCTCTTGGATAATTTACAACGCTTCGCCAAAATTATCGATCTGATGATCGACCGTTGATGGATTTTATTGTCGAATCTCACACTTAATTTTTTTTTGACTTTTCTCTGATTGATTTGGATTGTCGATTTTCTCCCTTTTACAACCCTCGATTTAATCCTGGTCATCGATTTGATCAACCTTTCAAATGGTCACAACATTACAATTTTTTAAATTTATGATAGTGAATCCCATTCATCGATATCGAGTTCAAAAGAGATCTCAACCATCGAATCACCAAACTTCCTATAACTCTGCAGACAACCATTAAAACTCAAATTTTGACCATCCAAGGTTGAATTTTGACCTAAAAATTCGCTGCTCTACTCCATCAACCTTTTTAAACCGTCTGAAGTCATTAAAACTCGTATTTCACTCACGAAATTGGGGATTTCTC
Organism: Picea engelmannii; assembly: GCA_009831015.1. Taxonomy (NCBI): domain Eukaryota; kingdom Viridiplantae; phylum Streptophyta; class Pinopsida; order Pinales; family Pinaceae; genus Picea; species Picea engelmannii. The sequence continues at coordinate 623,729 of ML779905.1, read as the reverse complement.
TCTAAAATATCTATTTTTTTCCCAAATCAATCACAGATAAAATCTACAACAACAAATTTCACCAATTCACTCTGGTTTGAGCCCATACAATCCTAATTTTTGAGATATATCTCTAAATACCATAATGAAATATCCCCCAACCCAACCAAGGGACATTACGATGCGAAATATACATAAAAACAAAAATTATGCTAACTAATTTAATTCATTACAACTAACCAATTTCCTGTAGCTTTCAGCTACAAATTAAAATGTATTTAGCTACTATCTATAACAACAAAATAGAAGCATCTACAACATGCTAATAATCAACATGAAATGCATCTAAACAACTCATTACAACAAGATATAAATCACTTCCAAATACACATAGTTCATGCACAACAATTAAACACATAATTTAACACACAACAAGATAAAACACTTATATTTTCACAACATTTGTGCAACCAGCTGCTTGGGATGGATGTTCCACCCAACCATAGACTGATTGTTCCAAATATCATTAGCTAGTCACCATAGAGCCGAGGCTATAAATCCAAAAAAGAGCGTGGTCTCTCACAGTCCACTCACAACTCATAAAACTCTCAACCCAGATGATATTCTCTTACAACTATCCCAAATTCTCCACCAACTCTCTTCCTCTTTACCCGTCCAACCCAAGGAATGCACCATTCATTTATCAAGGATAATCCAAGTGATGTTCCATCTATTTATCAGGGTTAACCCAAGGAATGTGCCACTCCTTTATCAGGGTCTCTCTGGCACATGTAGCTAGGAATATCTTAGCTGGGAAATCAAGGGAACTTGCTGCTAGGAAAACTATCAACAAACCAACAAAAAACACTTGTTGTTTCAGTGCAAATCAAACATGAGGTCACTCTTCACGCCTGAAAACCCAACTCTTCATTTTTCCATCTCCAAATCACTCCAATTACGCTCCATCATGATCTAGAATTTTCCCTCCATGAATGCATCAACTTCAAGCTCTATTTTTTCCTCTCCCCTTGTTTCCCATGCACAAACTTGACTAACTAAAACTTGCTTGTCCCAACCCATACACATTTCCTCTCTTTGGCTTGCCTTTCTTGACTCACACTCTTCCCCAAGATGATTTTACTCAACTCGAATGTTCCCAATAAATTTGGGATGTGACCACTCACACCCACCCTCTTACATGTATTCAATGATTGGCTTTGGAAATACTCAATAAGAAATGGGAAGGTTCATATACAAATAGCAAGTTTAGGAAAATTGGTTAAATTAATATATATGGGTATTTCCCCCCTTGGACCCCTCTTGGCCACTATCCTAGACACTCCCCCCTGATGTGGATTAATTCATCCCCCATCTCTTTTCCATGTCCCCTTAGTAGATGACATCACATTTTTATTAATAAAAGAAAGAAATCCAATTCACATTTTACATCACTTTGGTCGTAGCCACACATTATATCTACATAAGAATTAATTAAACTGGGGATTTTTGTGGGGATGTTACAATGAGGAGAAAATCTATATTTGTTTCCTACATATGTTCCATTGGTAGACTTTTTTGTACCCCTATTCTTGGTTTCAATATGACGATGAGTTTGAATAGCTTCCATAACATTTTCAAGATGTTGTAAGAAAATCTCATGTTTGATGTCTTCTTTTAATCTGCCCATGTAAGCTTCCAACAAATGTTGGTAACTTATGTTATTTACCATTGTGGGAAATACCTGAAATTATAAATTATAATCTTCAACATCACTTAAGTGTTTGATTCTTGTCAACTGACCAAAGTATTCTTGTTCCCAAAATTTACCATATTGTGTTTCAAGGTCTCTTGTAAATAAATCCCAAGTATAATGATGATTTTAAATGGGAATGATGATTCATTTTAACTACCAATTGATACCATTGATAGGGTCTTGTCTAAAATTATAAAGTTGTTGAGGAAATCCTTTGTTTATTTCCCATAATATTATGCAATTCAAAGTATTTCCCTATTTGGTTCACCCATGTAAAGGCACATGTTCCATCAAACTTTATTAATTCAACTTTGGGAAAGTGGATACCCTTAGGAACCCATCCATGAATGGATCCAATATTAAAGTTAAATCCTCTTGGGATAATCTTATTGATGAAATGTTTTTCATATTTAATACTATCTTTATTTTCATGAGTTCCTTGGGTCACATTATTAATTTTATGGGAACTCTCATCTAGGGTATGCATGAGCATGTATTATAGGGAACTATGTTATTTTTCTATCTTCTAATCCATATAGATTTCTATTTTTTTTTGCAAATGTGCCAAATCAATATGTTTCACTATCATATCTTCCAATTACTTAACTTTGTTCCACAATTAGGATACTTGGTTCTATGTGTCTTCAATTTCTTTATAAGCTATGGATGATCTCTGTTATTGCACGATTTGTACTTGTGCAAATCCCACCACAAGTACCCCAAACCTTGCATAAGTACATGACATCCTACCAATATTAGCTTAGTAATAAATCCCCTCGTTTTAATGATGGAGAAGGTCCACCACAGGGGAGGCTTACCCATTGACCTTAAGGTATCAAAGTAGAAATTTTATTATCCAACACTACTACATATGACCAAATTTTCCACGGTTTTTCGTTGCTATTGCCACACATATCCGTCACACTTTCCACAAAGGAAAACATTGTTTTTCGAGGAACTTTTTTCTTCGCTATATCCATGCACTAGGTAGTCGTGGAAACAACAACAAAATTAGACCGCCACGTGTCATCATCCTAAAGAGAGGTATACCTTCTTGCGATGAAAAAACATGGAAATAGTGATGAAAAAGCGTGGCAATAGAGATGAAAAAGCGTGCCAGTGTAAAAACACATCGATGGGTTGCGACGCAGATGCCATACTTGCGACGGAAAATCATGTCAAGTAGCAACGGAAAAGCGTGGCAATAGCGACGAAAAAGAATGGCAGAGTAAAAAAACCCACCAATGGATTGTGATGCAGATGCCATACTTGCGATGAAAAAACGTGGCAAGTAGCAACCAAAAAGCGTGGCAATAGCGACGAAAAAACATGGTAGAGTAAAAAACCCACCAATGTTTTGCGACGAACTTACGTCACTATTGCCATGCCTTCTATAGGTTTTTTAAAAAAAATGATAGTTTTCCTTTGCTTTCTAAGAAATATCCTATCACATCCTTTTGTGTGGATAAGGAAACCTCAGTTATGATTTTCTCCTATCACTTACCACTATCTTGAATGGATATCTCTATTTCTGATTTGGTTTCAATTCTTGGTTTGTTGGCTTTGAATTACCAAGCTCACTGCTAAACTGTGAAAAACTCCACTCTACAATTTTGTTATACCATCAAGCAAGATACTTTGAATACCACCCTTCCTACTAAAATATTCAAACCCAACCATCTTAACAACACATATTCCCACTCTTTACATCATCAAGTAAAATGTATGATGCAATTGTCTCCATTCTTGTTACCGCAATCACCATAGCCATGAGGGATTGAACACACACACACACACACACTTATAATTATAAACCATATGAATAGGCTATAGATAATTACTCAACACATGGTCTCGAGGGTGATAGTAAATATAAACCCATATGAAGAGGTTGTAGGTAATTACTCAACACGCAGTCTCTAGGGAGATAAGTTTTAGGTATAGGTTGTATATAGATATCAATGCCCGCGGGCTTGAACAAGTCAAAGGGTCGCCATATGATCTATTATGCATTTCCATAACACATATGGTTTATGTGGAGCACCATTCAATAATTAATTAAACATATATATGATTTTATGCCCATACACAAAAGGATGTAGTATTTGGTTTACACACATTCAAGCCACAATTCTTATACCAATGATAAAGAAAAGGTATTGAGAGAATTAAGCTAATAACTAAGTATGAGAATTTGTATAGGAATATAATCTCTAGCTGCCAACATGCTTAAGGAAAACACCTTGACTATAAGTGTGGAATAGAGCTAGGAGTTAAGGAACACCAATCCTAATGATCTAGCACTTAGTAAATATACTGTAGGCATAAATAAACGATCCAATCACAGGGGAATTAAGTTGTGGGTAGACTAGTGATGCCCTCAAAGAGAAATCAAGCTGTAGCATGCAGTTTTCGTACTGAAAAAGCATGAAGTTGAACCCAACAATAAATTAATCAACCAATTAGTTGTGGAAAACCAACCAACATTTTGATTAAAGGTGAATTCAATCTGTGGGTAGTCTATACGCTTTGTAGGTAGTGTATTATGCAATTCAATTTTGTGCATATGCTTTGCACAACACACAAGAAAGTAATTGAATCCAACAATGGTTTGCCACCATAACTAAAACAAGTATATACAAAGAACCACAACCACATAGCAATTAAACACCATAAAAAGTAGAATTTACACTCTAGAAACTCGGGGGAAAAAATGTAGCATTGAATGGCTTTGCTCAATGTTTAAATCTCAACAATTGCAAGATTACAATGGTGTTTTGTTTCTCTGGAGTAGTGCCTTCTCTTCTTTTCCAAAGAGCCCCTTCTCAAATGTTGTGAATGGGGCGATAGGAGGTGCTATATTTGTTGGTATTAGTGGGAAGGCTAGGTGTCCCCAACTCTTCAACTCCCTAATTCAAGCACTCTTCCTCTCCTTTGTCTCTTTATTGTGAGAATTCATATAAAAATTCCCTTTGTTATTTGTATTCTTTTTAATTATTTAATTCTTTTGTGCTTTCATTGGCAATGTGACACTTTAGAGGCGAGCAATAGTGGATTGAACAAGTGTGGTTCCCTTCACTTTGTCAGTGACATCCTCTGACCTTGCTATTAACTTTGTAGTCTCTAGCTTCACTTACATAGCCAATCTTCTTGTTTTGTTGAGTGTCTTTCTTTTGAGTTGAGACATTAAATACATTCATTGTTTGTTGCAGATTCATTTCAAATCATACATCCTAGTGTGAGGCTTTTGGTCTCCAAAAGATAAATTGTGAAGGAGATGGAAGCACATGGCTTCCACTTGTCTCCCTAAGTCCACTACTTCATCGGATAGGAACGATATCGACTTCTTGTTTGCTCCAATCAAGCTGTTTGTTTTCCCTTGTTTCATTGTTTTAACAAATTGATATTTAGTTCTATTTCTTATAAGAAGTGGCATATGTTGGGTATGTGTTATATTCTTTCCATGTGTGTGTGTGGGCACCTCATATTCGACAACTGTGTCTGACAATCCCTAAGGGGGCCAGATTCGACAATTGCATGTCGTGTGTGTCAAGCGCTTCCTATGGGGGTCCCATGGGGGGCTAGGTATGCCCCCCCCTGGATACGCCCAACGTTCGGCACCGAGTGGTAGCTCAGGGCCGACGAGTTTTGGGGAAGCGCCCCAAAATGTTTTTTGGGAATTTTTTGCTATTTTTAGCGGTTTTCTAAATTAATCCTGGATTAAGGGATTAGGGTTTTGGTATCTATGGAATACCTAAAAGCATTGTATATATTGTATGGTGAATGGTGAAATTTGATATAATGAATATAAGAAAGTTTTTCCCAGTTAAGGGTTTCTGGTATAAATCTCTGTGTACTATGTGTATGAGCCATTGATTAAATTATGTTTTGCTTAAGAATCTATATGCATTGCTTTACTTCATAGGTTTAAAACTTACATGTGGTATCAGAGCTCATTTTTAGCTTCAGAGGGATGCCTTTGTTGTTGAGGGTTTGGATCGGTCTTGATAGATCAAGTTTATCCTGGGTCTGTGATAAACCTGCATTTAGTGGGAGATTTTGCAGTGGTGATTTGAGTGGAAAAAGAGGAATGGCGAGCTCTTCTAGAATCGAGATAGAGAAGTTCAACAGTAAAAACTTTGAGCTATGGAAGTTCAATATGGAGGACCTTCTTGTAGACAGAGAACAATGAATAGTTGTGGATACTGGTACATAGCCTACTGGTACACCGTCTACTAGCACGCAGGCTACTGGTACACAACCTACTAGTACAAAAACTATTAATACACCACCTACAGGTATGTCGAAGGAAGATTGGGAGAATTTGGACAGAAGAGCAAGGAGTATTATTCGACTCTGCCTGGCAGATTCGATGTTGTTGAATGTCTCAAGAGAATCTACAACCAAGGAACTATGGGATAAGTTGGGGAATTTGTATTAATTAAAGTCCCTAGTAAACAAGTTGTTTCTTCGAAATAAGCTGTATCATATTAGGATGGAAGATGGAGATTATGTGACAGAACATCTAAATGTCTTTAATACTCTGGTAAGTCAACTTGTCTCTATTAATATTATGATTGCAGAAGAAGATAAGTGTATTACTTTGTTATGTTCTTTGCCAGACTCTTGGGATAATCTGGTTGTAGATATAGGTAGTACCACTTAATCTACATTGAAGTATGAGGATGTAGTTGCATCCTTTTTATCTGAAGAGATGAGGCCGAAACACATGGATGGTCATATCACATATGCTTTATTTGTAAGAGGTCGTACCCAAGACATGAATCCTAGTAATTCTTTGGGGGGGAGATCTAAATCTATAGGTAGATCTAAGTCTCCAAGAAAATATTTGAGGAAATGTTGGAAGTGAGGTAAAACAGGGCATTATAAGAAAGATTGCAAGTCTAAGAAGGTTGAAAAAACAAATGGATCTGATAGTACCTCTTCCATAGAGGCGAAAAACTCCACTGAATAAGGAGGTGATGTTTACCTGATATCTACAAGTACACACGCATACCATGATGTATGGTTGATCGACTCAGGTGCATCATACCACATGACTCCTCATAGGGAGTGGCTCTCTGAATATGAAAAATATGATGGTGGTGATGTATTCCTAGGAGATGACTCGAAAAAAAAAATCATGGGACATGGAAGGGTTAAGTTGCTGCTAAAATATGGAAGGATTAGAACAAGATAAATATTTTCCCAGAAAAGAAGACCATGATGTGGCATCAAAGACTAGGG